>CM049928.1:14264512-14864512 GCA_027405835.1 Asclepias syriaca
TCACACAAAGAAATACACAAACTTCAAGTTACTACTTCCTTGCAAACAGTTCCAAGTTTGTTCTTTTCTGGTTCAAACACAAATGCATCAATTCTTGACAAAGGAAAATTTGTCTTAGGGCCAACAATCCAGCAACCTAGAGCTATTTAAATTCATCGAATTATGAAATACAATCAATAGTATACAAGCAATAGCAAGACTGACTGACCTGGTTTTCTCAGAAAGTAATGTGATGATGCCAAAGATGAAGAACATCAGAAGCATTCCCCCATGCTCAAAATTATTCATGTGCTGAGGATTCAATATTCCATTAACAAACCACTTGAGATGAGTAGAATAGAAAAGCTCAATACACATGTCAATGAAGCTTCCAATAGTTATAACATAAAGCTCCAAGTGCTTTAATTTCCCGTTAAAACCAGGGACAGGATTCCAAACCCTCACTTGGAACAGTTCCGGATTTGCTATGTATCTAGTTATAGCACACCAGGTATGCCAAATCCCAACAAAAAGAAACAGTGTTCCCGGAAGAGCATGCCCAGGAAAAGAACCCATCTTTTTTCAGTAACACAATCAAATGAAGAAAGACCTCTTTTCTTTTTTCTCCTCTCCTTAATAATCCTTACAGTGTTTTCTCTATTACATCAGTAAGAATTTCCCTCTTTTGATCTCTAATCTGTTCGTTACACAGATACAGATTCCCAATAAATCAGTAACTCTTCCAAACCCAGATGATCTCTTGCCCAATATCTTCTCTTCCCAAATTTTATTTATTTATTTATTTATTTTACTCTAGGAATTAAAGGTCAAAAAGGAAACAAGAACTTCACCTTTTCCCATCAAGAATTCTCCTGTAAAGACAATTAAAGAAACATTAGAGGATTCCCCCTTGTCTAAAATCTATCTACGTGCACCTTCCTTTCCTTTCCGTGTCAAGAAAATGGTCCTTCTAATCATCAAATTATTTTGTTAGAAAAATATGACAAGAATATGAGGAGGAATTGAAAGTGAGAAAACCAACTTACCAATAAGAAACATCAATTTTACATGATTATATGGCAAAATCCATGTCCCCAAAAGCTTCTTTTTTGTTTTGTTTAATGGAGGGCCACAGAGCTTTTCCAAAGGAAATGAAGGGTGAGAAGAAAGAAGAGTGAAGAAAGGAAGGTTGGGATCTGTGGAAAAAGTGTGTGATGATGAGAATGGAAAAGGTTGGGCGAGGGAAGGAGGCGGTCAATTCTATGCGCAAATTGTAAAACCTATTAACAAAAGTGAAAATCCTTTGGAAATGGAGAACCCAATAATTAATGCATGATTGTATTTGCATCGCCACACGTGTTTATCACACTTGCAGTTCTTTGCTTCAAATAGATACAAAATTCTTAATTCTTAATTTTTACCTTAAACAAAATTGATGAATGTTTGATTTTTTATTTTTTTTATTTTTTTTACCAATTCACTATTAAATACCAGTAGATTATCTACCCTACTTAAAATATAATTAAATTTTATCAAAAGATATGATAGATTCAAAGAGGTTAAATGAGTGATACAAAAGTTTTTCCCATAGATGGCAAATTCCCTAAAAAAAATCAGAAACTAGAAAATAGAAATTGAGATACAAGCTTTATGCAAAAGCTCTAAAGTTGAGAAAAATTTTAAAAATATCAAAACTCTATCGTTTTGCCCTTCCTTTTATCAAAGTCCATTTTGAAAATTCAAAGGCCTTTAGAAAAAAATTCAAAAGTCATCGAAAAAAGAAATTCGTACTTGTTTGACGAATCGATATCAAGCCAACTGCTTTGAGAAGTTAAATCCATTGCGAGAACAAGTCAAAACGCCCCTCGGAGAAATTCAAATATATTAAATCGAGTTCAAATCCAAAAGGGCCCCCGAGTCCACCACCACGGATTGAATCGGTGATTCTATAAAAATAGGACCCTAATAAAAATATTTATAATTTTTATTCACAAATGTATTTTCTTTGTAATTTTTTATTTTACAAGAAATACATAAAACTTGTTAACAAAATTTGGCACGTTCAATGGGACAAGTTTTACCGCTCATCTTTTTCCATCAAAATCTTCAATGGACTCAAAGAGAATGTCAACAAAGTTGATTCATAGGATGTTGCTGCAAAGATCTCTGTCATGCATGTGACGATGACAAATGCTTTAATGATAGAAGATAAGTTGACGGAATTGACAAAGTTGGTGGTATGTTTCGCAGTACAATTGGCAAAGCAAGACTGCATCATCACTCTATTGATGAACAACAATGGTAAGTCTACTTAAACAATGCAAAGGTGTGTTGAAACAACACAAGATGATGTTTCCTTTAAGCAAAAAGAAGAATCTAGTGATTTTGGAGCAGTCAAGGTTGTTGAGAAACAATCCTAAGTTGTTGATAGATCCAAAACAAATCAAGAAGAAAGTATAATTCATGTTTTTGTTGGTGGATTCATTCCGACAAATGAATTAGAGAATTTCATTAAATGTATGATAAAAGATAAATATGCACGAAATTCAAACTCATCATTCGCATATTCAAAACAATTTTCGAAGAGAATTGATAGCTTGAAGATGCTTGCAGACTCATTTCCTCCAAAGTTCCAGCAATTTGATGGAAGGAGCAATCCAAAACAACACATTGCTCACTTTGTGTGAAACATGCAAAATGTAGGGATGGAAGGTGATCTCTTGGTCAAACAATTCGTCAGATCTCTCAAAGAAAATACATTTGATTGGTACACAGACTTGGTTCATAGATCAATCGATAATTGACACTAACTTGAAACATAATTCCTAAATTACTTCTACAGCACTCGACGAACAGTAAGTATGGTTGAGTTGAGTCATACAAAGCAATGAAAGGATGAATCAATTGTCGATTACATCAATCGATGGAGAAATTTAAATATGAATTTTAGAGATCAACTATGTCAAAAATTTGCAATTGAGATGTGCATCCAAGGAATGCAGTGCAATCTTCAATATATTTTGAAAGGAATTCAACCAAACACATTAGAAGAATTAGTTACACGCAAACGAAATATGGAATTGAGTATCATCGCGCATCAAAAGCTTGAAATTCATGTTGAACAACAACAATATCAAAGTATAGGCAACATTCCCTCTGAAGATAAAGAGTCAACTTCAACGGTTGGTGATGCTTGAAATCAAATCATCAAGATCCTCCTAGATGCACGAGGTTAAACTGCATTGTTACTCCTTGATATGAGTACAAACTATCTCAATGATGTTGATACAAAATACTCCTTCACGTACACGCTAAAACTACATTGTTCCTCCTAGATGCACGAGTTCAAACTGCATACTCCTTGATAAGAGTGTAAATTATCTGCACTATTAAAGAAGGCTCTTTGACATGAATGTAAATTGTCTACATGATGAAAGAAGACTCCTTGACACAAATATAAATTATACTCAATTTGAAAGAATGCTCATTGGCACGAGTGTAAATTATCTACATGATAAAAGAAGACTTCTTACATGAGTATAAATTATCTTCAATTTGAAAGAAAGCTAATTGACACAAGCATAAACTGTCTTCATGTTGAAAGAAGACTTTTTAACACGAGTATAAATTGCTTGCATGTTGAGAGAGGACTCCTTGATACGAGTATAAACTATCTCCACATGATATTGATACAAAAATTCTCCTTGACGCATAAGCTAAAACTGCATTATCGCTCCTTTGATGTACGAGTTTAAATTGCAACTTTGAACTACGTTTGACTTGATTCCTTCTTGAGAAATATAGATAGTTTAGATAAATTCTAAGTTCAGTCATAATAAAAAATGCAGTAAGACCGATAAAAAAAGTAATAAAAATTGCAGAGAAAAAAAAGCATTAAAGAAATGCTGCAAAGAAAAATTGAAAAAAAAATATAGATTTTATTAATCTCAATTCTTTTATACAATATATTTGTGTGTGTATATTTATGAGATTAAATAAAAAATTTCAAATAACTAAGGAGCATGGACTATCAACAAAATTATTGTCAAATTGATGAAGAATACAGGATGTGGTTGATGGTCATAAAGATTAGAGTCGAAGAAATTCAAGTTGATGTTGACAAAATTGATGGTGGCAGCAACATTGAGAAAATCAGCATTGTTTGCGACAATAAAGCACACCATTATTGGCGGCCATAAATATGACACTGTTGGCAACGATAAAGAGCAACATTATTGGCGACAATAAAAATCAGCATTGTTAGCAATGAGAAAGATAAATATTGTTGGCGACGATTAAAAAACATCATTGTTGGCAACGATAAATTTTTTGAACTTATTCCCGATACAAAGTCTTTAACATGAAAACAAATTTCAAAGGAATAATTTGTAGATAATAAAATTTTATCTACATTATTTTAAATATATATTTAAAGTTTAAAATATGATATTAATACATTCAAGCTATGAGATGAAAAACACATAATAACTTAATAGTTATTAATTGTCATTCTCTTCACTTATAAATAATGGACAAATTTCTTTAAAAAATCAGAAGTTAAAAAATAAAAGTTAAAATATAAAAGTTCAAAAGTTGAGAAAAAATTGATACAAAATTCTAAATATAGATGCTCGCCACACGTGCAGTTCTTTGCTTCAAATAGATACAAAATTCTAAATTCTTAATTTTTACCTCAAACAAAATTGATGAAATGTTTGGTTTGATTTTTTTTTTTTTTAACCAATACACTATTAAGTACCATTAAAAGAATATTTTTGTTAATAGGTAGATTGGGGAAGTTGGTTAAGCGAACTCTTAAATACTTTCTTTAGAACGGATGAATCCAGGGTTTGAATATCCCTAGAGCAGAGGATCAGGTTTTAACTATCGAGTAAGAGTCGAATTTTGCAAGCATTCTCGTAAGTCAAAGTCCAAATTAGTCTCACCGAAAATGTGAGGACAGCTATGAGTACAAAAAAAAAAATTGTTATTTCAAAATACATTTATTTGTTTATTTGAATATTTTGAATTAAAAAGTAGATAAATAATTTTAAAAAAATTAGATTGAATTATAATTATTGTGTAAAAAAATAAAATGATAAAAATATTTTTAAAATTTTAACAAGTATATTTTTAATGTTCAAACAAATGACTTATTGATAAATTTGAAGAAGAAATAAATATAAATTAAGAATCAATTTATTTAATAAAAAAATAGTAATAAATAAAATTGGTGAATTTTCTGAAATAGACCCATGAGAAGAATTTGAAGGGAACATATGCAAGACCCAAAGGTTAGATTCCTTTTTTCAAGAGTTTATAATAGGAATGATTTTTCTTGTAGTAACTATTCCCCAAAAGCTTCCTTTTTGGGGAATGTATTTGAGCGTAAAATCAGATGTCTAGCAAGGTTGGGGGATTAAGAGAAGAATTGGCGGTGGAAATTCTAGGTAACCTGGCTTAAAGAGGGTGAATTTTTTCACTCTTCTACCGTGATGATTAGGCTGCAGCTGGCAGAAGGAAGGTGGTGCGATGACCAAGAGCAATAGAAACATGCTGCCAACAATTTTTTTGTTCAATTGCCTTCCTAACCAGACTGAGATGTGGAACTTCCCAACTATAGAGGTGCATGAAGCAGTATGTCAGATTCTGGGACCGGATGGATTTCCCCAATTATGGGGGGGATGTATAGCTCATGTTTAACTCAGGCAGGCTACTCCCGGTTATTAATGAACTAGTTTTGCATATATCATTATGAAATGTGTTCACCAAGCTGGTGTCGCTCATTCTCGAATATGCGAAATTCTATCTGCTCCGAATTTCAGATCCAGATTACCTCTAATCTTGGTACTTACTTGGATGTGCCCTTGACCCACAAGATTGTTTCAATATCTGGAGGAAAAGGAAAGTCTTGTCCAAGGCTGTCCGTGCAATCCTCCTTAAATCAACCTTGCAAGAGTACCAGTTTCACTGTTGAAAGAATTTTGAAAGCGTTTCAGGCAGGGGCTCGGCGGGGAGATACTACATGCTTTTGGACGGATTCTTAGCTATTAGATGAACCATTAATTAATGTGGCAATACATACAATACTCAGAACCCAACTGCATTGCACGATCAAGTCCGAACAATTGGAGAACTGAGCTGTTCCACCACCTATTACCGCCACTCATCTTCTGTAAACTGGAAGCTTGTCGGCTAACCCAAAATCCATCAATTAGTGATCCACCAGTGTGGCTACTTACGCAGAATGCTGTCTTCTCAGCATCGAGGCAAAACACATATTGATGTTCAAGGGACCTCTAGACTATCCGCTCTATGGATCTTTGTAAATTTGTGTAGTAGGGGGGGGGGGGGGGGGGTTTACTTCTTTTAGCAAATTTTGGTATTATTTTTTAGGCAATTTGTTCATGAGCAATGGGGGTAAACTTTAATGCCACAAACTATAGTTCTCCCTAGTTTTTGGAGGACCGTATGCGTTTGCTAAAAGAGGCCTTTCCTAAGGGTGCACAACTCCTGTTATAATTTCTAGTAAAATCTAACCCAGTTTTAAACCCCCAAAACAAAACAAACAACAAAAAAAAAAAAAAAAAAAAAAAAAAAAAATTATTATACCCTATCTACTTGATTATCTGGCTGAGTTAGAAATCTAACCATCTGAATTAAACTAACTTCAGCCCCCCGTAATACTAGTTAATACAGCGTAGAGAAGATGATCAAAACCTAAAATTTGAAAATGCTTAAAAACAAGAAGAAATTAGTCAGCATCTCATGAAAGAATGTCTTTCCAAATAGTAGTACTAATATCATCATATTCATAACAGTAAAGGAACAGTTAAAACAAAGGAAAAGCATTTCCAGGAATAATAGCAGCAAAGTAGTAGTAATAATGAAAGGGGGAATAACTTCGACATTAGTCAAAGTAAGAAAAAATCCATTGTTGCAATCAGCCGTTGCTTTCTTCCAAAATTCTGCACCATGCAGGTTCCACCAGCAGCTGTAGTCATAAGTAGACTCCTCCAACATTGCTGCCAAAGCGTCCTTAGTGCATCGACTGAGCATACTAATCACCTCAGCCTTGACATGTATGGAGGAGGAGCCACCATAAGCAGAATTTGAAGGAGCATGAGCAACTGATGCAGGATCATGAACAACAACAGTAGTAAAGGACTCCAACATCTGTTGGAGCCTTGAGAAATGTTTTCTTTGCGGCACTCCTGCTACCAAATATAACAAAACAAATATGAGAAATTCACTGAAGAAAACTAGGCACAAATGTTAGAGACTGCAGCAAGTACCTGCAGCACCCATCCATCTCAATAAATCAGAGGTTTATGCAAAAACCTCATCAGATGCTGCAGCTCACAAAATAAACACACAGAGTCTCACCAAATAGAGACACAGTGCAAAACAAAATAATACATCCTTCCCCTCTCTCTCTACCAAGGTGGGGAGATGTAGAAAACAACATACATGGCAAGTACAACTCAGAAGAAGTCCAGTTTGCTCAACTGCTAGATACCCTGTATCTCAAACTAGATGTCTACATTGACTTAACATCTAGAACTAGAAAATATATATTATATATATAGCTTCAAGGCTGGTTCCATTGACCAGTATTGTCATCAGAGATTTTATGAGATCTACCTCTTTCTCGATTATTTCCAGCATCCATAAATTCTTCTGCTTGTCTGTATGAAAAAGAATGCAGGTTGTATCCAGCAGTGTATCCCTGGCTAAAGATATTCTGATAGGCATTCCCCTACAAATTTTAAATGACACAATAAACATTAAAATGGAGAATATTGTGGCTTCATTCAAGCATTACAAGTAATGCTTACTAACACTAATAATAATCCAAAGAATCACAGTAAGATAGGAAAGATTATTGATGTCACAAAAGTCTTACTGTTGGGTAAACACTAGTAGAACCCTCTGGCCTTCCAGATGATCTAGGAAGCATGGAATACTGACTCAATCTTGGAAAAACTGTCTCAGAAGTGGGAAAATTAACATCAGAGCATATCTGTCCCAAATCTGCACTAAAACTCTGCTGTGTAATGCCACTTAAACGTTGAGATGCATCAGCGTCGCATGCTGCATAAGAACTACTGGTGGGAACATTTTGAAATCCACCAGATTCCACTGAAAAATTCAAGGGGGTGTCAAGATCATTTAGCTCTAAAAATGCCATGTCATCTTGTGAGAGCACATTGTTCATATTATGGCCTTGATCATGAGAAAAATTAACTCCGCCACTCAGCTCTGCCCAGGTACTGAGGTCTTCTAAACCAATGAATGGATCATTTCCATGCAAATGAGGGAGAGCATTATTGTCTTTACTGTGACTGTTTTCCCCAAGCTTCATTTTCAAAAGAAGGAAAACGTTAAAGAAGTGTTGTAATGTATAATATAAAAATTGAGAAGTAGTGGACAAGCAATTGACTGAAACCAACTACCAGATCTGCAGAAATGATAAAAAGATCTAAGGCATATGTAGAGAACCAGTGAACATTATCCATTATTATTTTTTTCTTTTCACCCCAGCTTAATACTTTCAACCATGTCAAAACAGTTTACTTGAATAGGCACAACAAGGAGGTGCACCTGTTATCCTCTTGAAGACTTGGACTGGCAAAATTTATATGTCAGGAACTAATAAATGTATGCAAAAGAAGATCTCTCAACTGAGAATCACCTCAAGGGAAAAAAAAATCAACAACAGAATATACTACACTCCCTATGTTTATCCTGGAGATGCTAAGTGGTTCAGGTTAAAGTTAGGGTGGGTAAACAGGTAGTTCAGAAAATTTGTCATAAAGTACATCCCAATCAAACACACAAAAAAAACATGAGAAAGAAAGCAACCCATATTCAGAGCACAGATCAACATGTCAGACCAAATAAGAATGACAGTCCTTTAGAATGTCAAATGATACAGCACATAAGCTAATGCAACACCGCCTTTCCAGGTTTTTAAGCTTTTAGTGTGATTTTGAAAAATACCAACAGTGCATATGTAAAAGATTAAGCATTCATCTTAGAACACCTATAGACTACATACAAACATCTTAAGGTCAACATATCTATATGGTTGGAAATCTCGAGGAAGAGATCAATGGTTCATATAAGAAGATCAGAATTTATAATAGTAAGCTTACTATATAGAAGATAAGAAAACAAGAAAAAAAATTGAAATTGAAAGGTATAGATTAATACTTCCTATAGTCAATTGAATACATCACTTATCATGAAACAAGCACGTCAAATGCTCTACAAACTGAATTATACACCTCATCATGAACATCAGTGATAACATGCCTCTTGCAATCACATCCAGTAGATTAACAACTCAATCAAGGGAAAATAAAAAAGGCACAATGAATCCTATCAAAATCTTCCAGCTGTATACTTCAGTAGCAAAAGAAATTAAAAATTAAGAAATCCAAAAAGAAAGAGAAATTTCTAAACTGAAGGAAAAATTACACCCTTATAGGAGAGAGTGGTACATGATCATAGATATATTGGCCAAATATTGCATCCAACAACTTAAGCTATACTGAAAAAAATATCAGATAAAAACTAAACTTCACCTGTAAAAAAATCATAATCAAAAAATATATATATATATATATAGAAAATTTCTCATAGGGTATCACATACCTCGTAGTTCCCCTGCTCATTTGGACATAAGGGGCCATCTTCTGTGAATGCAGCTAGTAAATGAGAAATATCATCATTTGGCATGGGAGTAAAATCATTATTAGATGACCTGGCTGAAGACAGACCTTGTCCATTCATTGCACATCCAGCAGGGACCAAGGGATCGAACATATCAGTGACCATAGAATGGGTTGGAACATTGACAAGAGCCTCATCAGGAGAAATCTGAACGGCAGGACCACTTCCAACTTTCGATAATCCAGATTTACATACAGGCTTAATCAAGCTCTTAGAAACAGCAGAATTTTGATTTTCAGATGCCGGAATCACACGAGAAGACGACCCATTGTGTGGTAACGAGTCACTAGCAATGACTGAATCATCAATATCCCATTCCTCCTCCACAAATGGAGCTCCATATTGTGCCCCATTTTTAGGGCCTGGTCCATTCTTCTTAAAAACTTTGCATAACACATATCCATCCTGTAAAACATGATTTGTCTTAGGGAAAAGTAGAAGAGGATGTAAACCATGAATTAACTTCTGCAAAATTAGAAATTATTGGTTCCACCCCCAAGTATTTTTTTTCCTTTTCTTCTACTTTCTTTTCTTTTCTTTTTTTCCTTTTTTTTTTTTCTTTTGTGGTGGGAACTAACAAAATGAAGCATAGGAAGTAGATGGAAATGAAGAGACCAAAACGACCTGAACCTATCACTTGCATTGCATGTATGAAGAGAAGATCATATAAAACTGAATGGCAAGGGGGAAAAAACAACAAATTGAAGAGTTAGATCTTAATACCTACACAAAAGCAAACATGCAAATCATGTAAATGGTGCTTGCTAAAAGAGAAATATGATTCCAACATGAAAGACATAGGACATCATAAAGAGCAAAATCAAAACAAGCAATAGGTAAATTAATTCACCTGAAGAACTCCATCATCAGCCAATTTTTTGTCATCCATTCTGTATTCATAAATCACCCAATCAGTTCTCTTTCCCTTTGGTGCATTGCCTTCATGAAAAACTAAGGTCTTGACCATTCCAACAACCCTCCCATCATACATAATACTTCTATCCTTCCCAGTGGTTTTCCAATATCCAGTTTCAGTGCCACGTTTCATTCTATCACCACTTGCATACTTTCTCTCCCTCGGGCAATAGAAATACCACTCGAGATCTTTACTTTTCATGCAAGACTTATCTGTAGAAGAAAGGAATCTCTCTTAGAATATTTCTCCAAATAGATTAAATAAAAAGACACTTGTCTTGCCACATTCTTAGTTAAATCAAGCAATTAGAGAATAATAACAATAATAATAATTTAATATAACCAGCTACCATGAAAATTTGTCAAAAAAATAATCTTGATTTAACTGTAAAAGAAAAAGGTAAACAGAAAAATCAATGGTAAGCTACCTGGGAGATCCCAGGGAGAGAATTTGTAGATGTTGAGCTCTGAAATGACTTCAAAATGAAGCTTCTTTCCCAATATCTTCCGCTTAAGATGGTACATAATCAGCTCAGTGTCAGTTGGGTGGAAGCGAAATCCAGGAGGAAGGGACGTCCTTGCCATCTTATATGACAACAGGAACGCCCCAACTTTTCGAACTTTTTAATGTCAGTAACAATTTTTTCAGTAATCTCTTTAAATTTCAACAAACTGCAATCTATTTCTTGTCTGTTGTCTTTAATTCAACTCAAATAAGCAGGAAAGCGAGAATTCAACAAAATAAAATATTTACACAGCGAACCCCTCAACCAAACCTTCCCCTCCAAAATGAACAATCACTGTCAAGTCCAATGTCGAAACAAGATCTTCCGAGAGCACCACAGCCTCCTCCGGTTCATGAAAGAAAAATCACCACAACCAAACCAGTGATATTTCTTTTGTGAACCAAAAGACATCTGGTGTGCAGTGCAAGACCTATCATATTGAAACCTAATCAGAATTCCAAAATGCAGGTATATCTAAATACAACTTAAAACAAAGAAGAGAGAAAAGAAAAAAAAAACAAAAACTGAAGAAAAAAAATATCAATCTCGACAGAATAAGGAGATGTCCAAAGTCATTTTACCATAAAAAAATGCCTACGAAGATAGCACACAAGAATTAGATTGTCATCAAGTAAGACATCAGTAATTCAAATATCTAAAGAACCAAACTTCTTTTACTTCTGCCCTCTTCATCATCAAACATTATACAAATATAGCAGAAAAGGGAAGAGAAGCCCAATCCATTAATCGTAACCCTAAACCCTAGATTGATCAACACAAACAAACCAAAATAAATAAATAAAAAATAAAAAAAAGCAATACACACCAAACAGGAAAAGAACAAGAATCAAAACATAAAAAGAAAACCAGCAAATCTTGAATTAAAATGGGAAGAATAACTCACAGGAAAACGAACCGGAGAGGCCGAGAGCGAAGAATAGGTAAGGAAAGCGGTAAACAGGGTATGAGTTAAAAGAATGCGAGCGCTGAAGAAGGAGGGTTTATATAGAGGCCTGGAGTACTGGAAGGAAGCTTCAGCCACAATCCAAGACTTCTCATTGGTTGGATTTTCTCATTTCTCATTTTCATTTTAATTTTTATTTCATAGGTTTATTACGTTAGATCCTTATGAACCTTTACATCATTATAGTCATTTACCAAAATAATTTTATTTTTATAATATGAACTCAATCTAGTGTGGTCTATTTTTACAAAGTAGATTCTTAATTTTTTTTAATAAAATATTAAGGTTTTATACCTTATTTTTTTTAATAAAATATTTAAAGTTTATTTTGTATCCTTAAATTTTTTTAATAAAATATTAAGAGAATAGACCCTTATTTTTTTTATTAAAATATTCAGAGGTAAAGTAGATCCTTGTTTTTTTTAATAAAATATTCAAAGTCTACTTTACTAAAATAGACCTTTATTTTTTAAAAAAACATTACTTAATAATTTATAAATAATATTTTCGTTATACTTTGCATAATATAAATTATATTTATTAAGATTATAAATATATTCTTTAAAACAATATATATATATATATATATATATATATATATATATATATATTAAACACAATATTATATACGGTAAATTATTCTACTAACACTTAAAAAACTTTTTAAAAATTCAATTTTTGTATCTGTATTTATTTTTGTTTTGAAGTGACACTTGAATTATAAAATATTACCCTGTTTGCCCTTCCATCCAAAATTTCTGTCAGACTTTATTTTTCATTCAATTCTTAGGGGTATTTTTGTTTTTTTAAATCATAGATATTTTTAAATTATTAATGTTTTATTTTTAAGGATAATTTTATCTTTTCACATAAATAAAAAAATCTAAAAATTTTTAAATTAGAGAGATTTGATGCTTCAGCGAATGCAAAATCATATTAACCTACTTAAGCAACTATTAATATGTTAATTTATATGAAACTTATATTTTATTTGCATATTAGATGATTTTTTAAAAAATTATATATATATATATATATATAATTTTTTAAAAATTAATATAAATAAAATTACATATCATTAATAATAATAATAATAAATTTTAATATAAACTTTTTAAAATTAAATTTTTAATACTATAAAAAATTATAAGAAAAATGTTAAATATATCTAATTATCGTATATACCATAACAATTTATTTTAATAAAAAATTAATTTATATAATATAATATACAACATATAATATTAATATGAATATGTAAATATATATATTTTTTTTTTTTTATAATAAAAACAAAAATGTAATATATTACAGAATAATTAAAAAAATGCTTACATAAAAAATAAGAATACAACAATTATTTATGTTGGTTACAATTATGACCCGATGCTCCACATCCTCTTGGCCTAGTAGGTGGCCTCAAACGATATCGATCTCGTAAATCCATCATACCGTAAATACGTACTCCATCATCATCAACATCAATAACAGTTCCATCATGTCCACGCGTCAGATACATCTGATCAAATGAATATCTCCCAGGATAATTTGAATTTGACATGTTCGAGTGATCCGCTACATATGTCGGTATAGAAGTGAGAGTATTACCATATGAAGTCGAACCTACGAACTGTGTAAAATCAGACAAGGGTAGCATACTAATAGGGTTAGAAGAAGATCTCGTAAAGCACGGTCCTGAAAATGAAGAAGGATTAACATCTGATAGCATCGACGATGGTCTATACTCTTGCCCAAATACACCAAATTGTGTGAATGGTGTGACCGATGGAGATTTCACTGTACAAGATACGAGATGCTCAGTTTGAGAATGTTGGTGCTCGATAGTGCTCGGATCATGGTGAGTTATAGTAGATGATGGACTAGCTCCACTAGTACGAGCAACTAATGAACGTTGTTCGAGAGATAATCTATTTGTTGTCGATCGGCGACCAAGGTGACTAGTGGATGGTCGAGGATCAATTACTGTGAATCTGGCATAACTGTATGTTGGCCGACAATCCAATCAAGACAACCGTCCTAATCTCATAAAAGCATTTCTGCAACCATTTTTGAGGCGATGCAAGAATCATTTGGTCATGTTATCTATATTAGGAGTTCTAATGAACTCATCAATATCATAGTACTGTTGATGCAAAAAAAAATCCGTTTGTTTTGATCATTTAAAAAAAACATATATATACAAGTTATGCGTAAGATATAATAAATTAAATTAAATTATTTAACTTACCAAATAGGCATCTCCAAATGCGCTACCTTAAAATCCACTTGAGTTTGTACCAAAATGGTCTGTACTTTCAAGTGTGCCAATGTAATGTTCTTTGTACCACTCCCAGTATGTTGGGTCTAATCTCATGACATTATCAGTGTCATGACTATGTGCAATATGATTTGACCTATGATTCCAAAATGTTATGTGATGTGTATGTTCAATTTCCCAATTTATGGTACCATGCCCTCGGGTAACTGAATGTAACTATGAGGAAGTTGCTGGATCCACTAGTATGGTCTGCATCTATCCAAATTGCCTAAGATTTTGATCAGGACGATGCATCTCTACAATGTGAAAATATACTAATGGTACCCTACACTTCCACACTAGCCGCCTAGCTACACAAAAAGGAGGTAAAGATCTTAGTATTTGAGGTGTATAAGGCATCCAAATGAACTGTAAAATTAAATATATTATTTATATATAAGTAATTGTGGTATCACATAAACATTTAATAAGATATATGTGTATCAAATGCAATAAATATACATAAAAATACATGTTAAACATTTAGACTATTTAAAAAATCTCTGTAACCTCTCAACATATTTGTTGTTGCAGTTGAAACGTGATAATCAAGTTCGCCAACGAGCAGCTAGTGGGGCACCCCCTTCACCTACGACTATGGTGTCTCCTACATTGGGACGCATTGTAGAAAACCACTCCCAAACCCAAACCTAATTAGAGTTTGATAATTATAGATTAATATATATATATATATATACACACAATAAAATAAATTAAAATATGTAATAATTATTTATTTTATTAAGATTAATATTCAATACCTGTAAAAGTAAAGCAAGTCCTGCTATCTCTTTTGACTTCTTGGATGTAGCATTACATAAATTACAATAAAGGACTGCAAGTGCTGCACTACCCCAACTATAATTTGCAGCCATATCAATATCACGAATCAACTCTAATAATGAGAGATGAACCATTTGACCTGATTTATCTGCAAATAAAAGTCCACAAAATAACTGCAAAATACGCATTCTTGCAGTTGTGCAATCTCCTCTTCAATTGCATGAGGAGGAACATCAGTATCAACAAACTCATTAAATAAAGTGAGACTCATGCGACTCCCATCAAATGCTGAGATAGGGGGAGAGAAACTAATTAACTCTTGACATATCGCCTGTTAATCTTGTGTTGTACGTAAGGTATCAGCACTGGTAATCAGATAACCATCTACACGAAGACCCCATAGTATCTCAACATCTTGTAATGTGATGAACCTCACCAATGACATCCAAAAAGTATGAGTCTCTTGGCGCCAACGCTCCACAAAAGCAATAATAAGTGATTGATCATATATGAGTTGACCTAAGTGTCTACAACATTTGTAAATACCTCTAAAACCAGCAAGCACAATATATGCCTCCACACGTGGGTCAAAAGAAATAGCATTCCAAAACATTTTATCTGAACGTAGACACTTTAAAACTTATCTCTACACTCTGAATAAGTCCATTGTGATCTATGTTGTTGTTGCAAATATAGGAGTCTGCCTCTCGTATTATCCATAATGTAGTGTGAACGTGTAAAATATATAAATTAAATTATTTAATTAAAAATAAATTTTAATAAATAAAATTATGTTATAATATACATAATTAAAAATATATTTTAATAAACAAAATTATGTTGTAATATACATAATTATAAATGTAGCATGTAAAATGTTTTATAATAAACAAATAAATAAAATATCTAATAGATTAAAACACACATATAAAATATAATATATTATAAAAAAAGATAAATAATAAGTATTTCAGTTAAATGTACAACAAACAAGAAGAAAATTTTAAAATTCAGTTAAATATATTACAAACAAGAAGGAAATTCAATACTAATAATTCACTCTAAATCCTCCCAGTACGTGAGTCTATTATGACCAGGTGTGTGACAAATGCTACATCGAGGGGGACCACGATCATCCATCTCATTTCGAATTCTCGTAGAACGAATCCTACCCGATCTAGAATTTTGGAGTCGCTCAAAATTAATTTGTAATTGCAAGTTCGTATTCAACCAATAATCCTCATGTGGAATAGGAACAAATTTTGCTGCATATGTTGCTTGATATTCATCCCTGCAAAAAATTGAACTCACAAAGATAGATGGATTAACGTGTAATTTTTTACAAACGGCTATAGCATGAGAACATGGTATCTTATAGATAACCCATTTTCCACATCTACAATAACGTTAATTTAAATTAATGGTGTATGCATTTCCCCCTCGACCACTGGTATGTCTTTTTGTGATCACACTAGCAAATTGTCTCTCTTGATGAAAAAATTGGACGAAATGCATCCTAACTCTTTTATCCAATATGTTAAAACAAGACCATATGTATCTTGTGAATGGAGTTTGTAATTGAGCTGCTTCTGCACGATACATGTAGAAGTAAGTCACAAGTCTCTCAAAAGAAATACTCACACATGCTTTAATTGGAAGAGATTGTGCTCCTCTAAGAACATTGTTGAAACACTCAGACATATTTGTTGTTAGATGACAGCATCTAAAACCCCCATCACGTGAAAGTGACAATTTTTCTAATAAAATTTCCATGAGCCAATTAAATGCAAACTGCATTTATTTGCTTCATATTTTCCATTATCTGCCAAAACTTTCTTTGTTGGGGTGTTGAACCAACTTGCCAACACAAACTCTTAAGAGTAGAGTTTCAAAACTTTGAATTAAAATTACTGCGTAGGTGTCGAAGACAAATCTGATGATATGCAATAGGTGGTTGCCACTCCATCCTCTACTCAAGAGCACTCAACAATCCTGAATGTCTATTTGATATTAAGCAAACTCCATTAATATTAGGAACTAAATGCTTTCGGAGGCAATCTAAAAACCAACTCCAACTATTATTAGATTCTTCATCAACTAAAGCAAAGGCTAAGGGTAAAACACGATTATTTGCATCAGATCCACTAGCAATTAAAAGCTTTCCTTTGTAAGGGCCTCGTAGATGCGTGCCACCTACACTAATTACGCAAGGCATATGCTTAAATGCTTCAATACAAGGACCAAATGCCCAAAATACGTAATCAAGAAATTTTGGACCACCAGCAAAATCATCGTGATACCTCCACTCAACTTTAGTGCCAGTTGTGGTTGATCGAATTGCATGTAAAAATTGTGGCAACACTGTGATAAAAGTAAGCCAATCACCAAATATTTCATCAATTGCAGACCTTCGACCTAATCAACATTTCATATAAGTAGGTTGTACTTGAAGAACATTATGAATGTGTGCTCTTATGATAGAGTATTTCACATCTGGATTCTCCCGAATTAAGTGAAGTGCATGTTTTCCAATCAATTTTGAACTTAAATTTTGTTTGTCATTCTCTCCTGTATGCATAATACATGTATGATCTGGCCCTATTTTTGTTAGCTCCCCCATACTCCAAGTTTAGGTTTTGCTATAACTCTCATCTTCCAAACACATCCTATTTCTTCTCGAGCTTTACATCTAGCTTTCCATTTTTTTGAGGTACTTTCAATAACATGAAATTCTCTTCCCATCTCGATACTGTACAATCTTCCGACAGTGATGACTTCATTTTTATCAATAAATTTCTTACCAAGAACAAGCTCGTTATTTTCAAACGACCACATGTCCATATTCCATTTTGGTCCAGATTCTTGCACCACATTCAAATTATCACCTAAAACACTGGAAAAAAATGAGTACCCTTCAGGTTCATGAGTACGATATGAAACATGTTGACTAGAAGTGTCATGCTCCATTTGTTGTGGTACAAAGGCTGGACATTCAATTCCTTTCCAATCAAAGTCAGATTCATCTCCATCTAAATCAGATGTAGAACCATGAGCATCTGTCTCTACATGTCGAATATCTCCTCTCAATCTCTCTTCATTAACCATTTCAGTAATTGAATCAGAATAAATATTATATCCAAGTTCAACTACGGGACAATTAGGAGTCATATCCAAGTTCACATCTCCTTCTAAATTATATGACATATTGAGATCAAATGATTGTCCCAAATTATAACTTGATGATGCCATACCTAAATTACATGAACACATGAAAAGTACATTAAAAATAATAATTCATCTTATAATAAAATTTAACCTTCATTATTATTATTATGATTATTATTATTATTAATTGGCTTTTGGTTTGTGACGAACAAAATATTTTTTTTCATAATATATTTTTTCTATCCTTTTCTTTCTCCTTTTCTCTCATTTGTTTAATTTTTAAAGTGTTTTTGCTTGTTTTGTATTTTACTGTTTTCCCTTATTAGTTTTTTTAGTCTCTTGATTTAAATTTTAATCTTTTAGATTTTATCTATAAAATATTTTAAAGTATCAAAGAGAAAATACAATTTAGTTATGAAATGTTAATATATATAATAGATGATTTTTCTACTTATAAAAACAATTATGAATAAAATGTGAAAAAGCTAAACAATCTACAAAGTACAATTATGAATAAAATGAAAGGAAGTATCTACATATTGCCTACTATTTCCTTCTATTTATTTACTTTTTATAGATATTTAATATGAAACTAAATAAATAAAATAAAATAATCCAACTACATTATAAATTCAACTTTTATAGTCCAAAGTTAAATTTCAACTTTTGGATGTACAAAACTAATTAATTATGTGGAAAGGGTACATAAATGATGGCTCAAGGGGTACACCCTATTTTATAAGAATTAAAGGTACGTTCCTTCTTTGTGCTTTAATTTTTGTATGATTGGAAGTTCAATGTCAAAACTTATAAAAAAAAAAGAAAAAAACCTTTATGTATATATATATATATATAGGACAAGACTTCAATTTTCATATTATAAATTGTATATATATAATTTTGAATATATATATGTATGTATATATGAAAAGAAAGAAATGGTGAAGAAGGAATGTAATAAAAGGGTACATAAATGATGGCTCAAGGGGTACACCCTATTTTATAAGAATTAAAGGTACGTTCCTTCTTTGTGCTTTAATTTTTGTATGATTGGAAGTTCACTGTCAAAACTTATAAAAAAAGAAAAAGAAAAAAACCCTTATGTGTATATATATATATATATATATATATAAAGGACGAGACTTCAATTTTCATATTATAAATTGTATATATATAATTTTGAATATATATATGTATGTATATATGAAAAGAAAGAAATGGTGAAGAAGGAATGTAATATTAAAGGAGAGCGTGACGAATACAAAGGAATTGAATCTATGATTGCCTAAAGTGCAGTCTATCAGAAGAAGTTGGCATTGAGGTAATAAAATCAGGACTTCAAGAATTCAAGATTTCTATGTCTCCTTTATTTTTTCTTCTGTTTTTCTTTTTTTTCTCGGTTGTTGTAATATTATCTTAATTAATTAATTACTAAATCACTTATAAATGATTATTTGAAATAAAGTTGAGTCAATAAAATAACATAACTACATAACTAATTACAAGTAACTCAAAAATTGTATAATAGGAATAATATACTTTTTTAAAGTTATTTTTTTGAATAATGAGTCTCAATAATATTCTAAATTTTGGGAGCATCCATGCCTTTGTTGCATGCATCAAATACAAAAACATAAAATTTATTAGTTCACATTTCAAATATTTGGACATGAAAATACTAAAATTTATATATATAAAATAAATTAAATCAATAAAATTACATATATACAATAAATTAATAAAAATATAAATTATTATTTACTTGTAAAATAAGATAAATACAAGTTTTGTGAGGAAAATGAAGGAGGGAGAGAGTGAAGAAAAAGAATGAGGAAGAAATTGTGGGAAGATGAATGAGGTAGAGAGTGAGAGGAAGATGAAATAAAAAGAAGAGAGAGTTCACGGGTTGGTTGGTTGATTTTTTTTATTTAATAATAAATGTTTTTGACTTGTCATTTCAAGTAATATTATTAAAAAATTTTTTAAATTTTTTAATAAAAATTATTTGTATAGATATATATATATTTAATTATTAATTATTATAAAATATGTTTTTTAATTATTGATTATTATATAATATATATATCTATAAGAAATGTTTTAAAAAAATATGTGGGAATAATTTTAATAAATTTTATATTTATTTAAATAAAACATTTATGTAAATATATAATTTAAATTTATTAAATTAATAAAAGTAATTTAATTATTTACTTGAAAAATATAAATACAAGTTTTAAATTAAAAATTATACAATTTTTTAATTTAAATTTGAAAAATAAAATTAAAAGAAAATAATAAATTTATTAAAAAAAAGTAGAAGACGAAAAAGAATGATATTAGGAATTTTTTTGAGTTGTCATTTTAATTTCTTTATTAATATATTATGTATATAAATATTTGTTATATTATATATGTATATGGAATTTAATAAAATTTTATTAAATTAATAAATATATAAAATTATTTACTTGAAAAAAAAATAAATATAAATTTTTTACTAAATAAAAAAAACAAAAAGTAAATTAATTAAAAGTGTTAAAATATAAATAAATAAAAATAAAAATAAAGTAAAAAATTAAAAAGAATCTTAAGCTTTTCAGTTTTTTCTCAGAAAACTCACGGGTGTGGGAATTTTTTATTTTATTTTATTTTTAAAATTTTTGTAATTTATCATGTTATATTACTTATCTTTTTCATTTATCAAGTACAAATATATACTTAAAAAAAATACAACCATATATTCTATATATAAAAATAATTTTAATAAATTTTTAATTTATTTGAATAAAATTTTTTATATAAATATATAATATAAATTTATTAAATTAATAAAAATATAAAATTATTTATTTGAAATATATAAATACAAATTTTAAATTAAAATTACACAAAATAATAATAATAATAATAATAATAATAATATATTGTTTGAAAAGTTTAAATGCAATTTAATTGTTAAGTTACTTGTAGAAAAGGTCACACCAACTAAATCATAAAAAAAATATGTTTAAAATTTGAAGAAAAAAAAATGTGTACAGAAATTAAATTTTTAAAAATTTTAAGTATCAGTCCAATAGTTTGCCATAATATACATATGGAAATTATACAAAAAAAATGTTGTATTTATCTAAAATGTAAAAAATATTATTTTCTTTTTATAAACTTTATTTCTTAATTTGTAAATTGTGGACCTAATTTATAAATATTTAAAATTTAGTGGATCAGTAATCCTAAATGGATATAAAAGTTTTTTCAAACTTCAAAACCTCATTTTCTTTATTTCTTGTAATTACATGGGTTTTGTCTACCGACAGAGAGCGAAAGTACAGATAAGTATTGGCCGACAAGTGGCCATTACTTTCTTGGAAAAGACAAAATAACTTTTGACTAAAAACAGTGGCCGACATGACTTTTAACTAAAATATAAAACATATGGCCAACAAGGACTTTTAACTAAAATACAGAAATAAGTGGCTGACAAAGACATTAAAATCAAGTGGCCGACAAAAGCTAATAATACATTTGACATATTGGCCATTACGGTTAAATCTTATCTTTTACATTTTTCCTTTTTAAGTGATTGTCCTAAATCTTGTGAAGGAAAAGTCTATATCATATCTTTTCTTTTTCCCTTCTTGTTTTTCTCTACCAATATCTGTGCAGTCTTGATCATGGCGTCCCAGTAATCTCGTCATATTGCAATCATTTGGATCTTGGGCATATTGTAGATCCTCCGAGGCCAAAGACATATTGTCTTGGGTGCTAGTGTCTCCGAACATATCTTCCATCTGCTCCTTGATCTGTTCTAAACATTTAATCATCAGTTCGTTAGGAGTCAAATGAGGGAATTGTTTCTATTGTTGTGCCCGAATATTTTTCATATCGTACTTATATTTTCTTGTGAAATATTTTCACTATACTTCATTGTGAATTGGATAATTTCTTCTATAGTCTTGTTTATAGGCTATTGAGCCCACCATCTGAAGAACATTGTTCTCTTTAACATATGAAATCCTTGAGTATTTTTCTCAACTTTCAGTCCCCATTTCTAGATCCATGGGATACTGAATTCAACAAAATAATATAAGGTGCATTGACCTTCAATGAATTCTGTTTGCTATTTTAAAACTGGATGGTGATTACACTAGTTTTCATAAACATGGCCTAAAATTATTTCAGGCAAAAATAATAGTTTTGGTCAAAATAAAGACCACCATTGGTACTACCAAATTGGAATAACCTTACTTTCAGTAAGAAATGATTTATCAATTTGAAAGAACCAAGAATACTTTTTACGATGATTCTTATAATAGAATGCATTCTTCCATGCATCAACATAATCCCAGTAATTATACATGAATTGTGTACCTTTGGGATTTTTTAAGGTCCTGGCCTTTGATGCAGCCATACCCAGTCTATTAGATTGAGGACTTTAAGAATAGCACACTTGCTATAAGCAATGACATCAGTATTGTTCTGTGGAAATGATTTTATTTCAACAGATCCAATTTGTTCCAGTATGGTCACATAATACATGCGACATTTATATTCTCGAGCTAGATACCCTTTGGTATCTAGGTATTGTTTCATGATATACCATGGATCATTGATCCTTGTCCAAGTCTTCCTGCTCAATATGCAGAATGTCTTATGTGGCTGAGCTTTGATAATAATCTTGCTCACCCATAATTTCTTTATAAATTAGTGAATTATTTTCACTTCCTTGAGATTCAGATGACTGTGGTTGATCCATAGGATCATTAGTCAATTTTGGAGATCCTGGTGATCCAAGCAATTTCCCGAGGTCCATTGGACCTCTTCCCCTTCCTATTGATGAGGATCCAACTTCTTTTCGGAACTTTGGAGGTATTTCCCCATGTCCTTTAGTTGAAGAAGACCTTCCTCTACCTCTGTACATTTTATTTTTCTTTATTTTCTTTCTCAGTCCATTGGTCCTGAGCCTGTAAAAATTCACCAGTCAGAAAGTCAGACAATGAATTATATTGTCCTGCAATATGTTCGATATCAAAATCAAGCATAGATAATTGAACTTGCTAGCATGCATAAATTTGTTTAGCTACGGGATGTTTAACATCTTTTTCTATGATTTGCTTAGCTGCAGAACAATCAATTCTTAATAAGAATTTTTGATTTAACAAATCATCTTGCATCTTTGGAATGCATTTAATAATAGAAAACATTTCTTTCTTAATGGTAGAGTACTTCTTTTGAGTCTCATTCCACTTGCCAGAAATATATCTGACTAATTCCTCTATCTTTGTAATGAGATTTATTTGTTTTAAAATTCCTCCATAACCAATATCAGATGCATCAGTTTCCACTATTTTGAAATACTGAGGATTGACTAACTTTAAACATGGTAAAGTTCACATTTTTTTTGTTTGATTAATTGAACAGCTTTAGTATGTTCTGCTGTCCAAGGTTCAGAATTCTTTTTCAATCTTTTATACAAGATAGCTGAATCCTGAGCTAGATTTTTATAATAGGAAGAAATGTAATTAAGACTTCCTAAGAATCTTTGTAACTGCTTTATATCAGTTATTTCATCATGGAATTTTGAAGCAAATTCAATACTTCATTCTATGGGGATAATATCCCCCTAAAATATGATGGCCCAAAAATCGAACAGTAGTTTGATACAGTTTGAGTTTTAGGGCAAATAGAGCTAATCCATTATAAAGGATTAAATTTTTAAACACCTTTAAGTGTTTAAAATGATCATCAAGTGTAGATGAATACACTAAAATGTCATCTATATAGACCATAATAAAGTCTAAATAGGGTTTAAAAATGTCATCTAAGATGTGTTGGAACTCAGATGATGCATTTTTTAACCCAAAAGCCATTACATTCCACTCATAATGGCCTTGAGGAACCACAAAGGCAGTTTTATACCTATCATGGTCCTGGATCTGGATTTGCCAACAACCAGATTTAAGGTCAAATTTGGAATAACTTAGGGCTGTATTTAGCCTATCTAATAAGTCTTTCTTATTAGGAATAGGGTATCTAATCCATTTTAGAACTCTATTTTGTGGTTTGTAATTAATAACCAACCTAGGAACACCACATTCCTTTTCTGCATTTTTATTAACATAAAATGCAGTACAACTCCATGGAGAGGTAGAAGGTCTTATAAGACCTTTGTCTAATAATGATGAAATTTCTTTTTGGCATAAATTCAGATATTCTGAATTCATTTGACAAAGTCTAGCTCTTGTCGGAATATTGGTTTCCTGGAAACCAGGTTCATAAGGCAAAGCTATCATATGTTTCGTCCTAGCCCAAAAAACATTGGGAAGATCACTGCAGATTTGATTGCAAAATTCAAACTCAATTTGAGTTATTTTAGACTTTACCTGAGGATTTTGTAATTGTTGGTGTAAAGTCATTGTACAAATTTCTTGTTTTAAGAAATTAAGCTGATTTTGTTTTAATAAAACATTGCGTAATTCAGAGAGTATAACTGTTTGAGGGTCATTGATAAACTCAAATTTAATTTCAGTTCCTTTATAAGAAGCAATTATCCTAGAATTATCTACCGACATTGGTAATAATTCATTGATAAAAAGCGTTCCTAATATCATATGTTGGGATAAATTCTTAACCAAAAGAAATGAAGTAGGGATACATACTTCATTAAGACAAACATGAACTTTGGTTAGTTTGTACTTAATTGATAATTTATTACCACTTGCCGACTGTAAGGATTGAAATGTTTTTTCAAAGTACTTGGTCGGAATTATACATTCAGTGACACAATTCATATCTGCACCACTGTCAATTAAGGTAACTAAATTAGAAATAATATATTCCTGATTGACCAATAATGTTAATTTAACATACCATTTCTGGCTGGTCAATTGATTTAATATATTTAAGTATGGCTCAGGGGCTAATGCCTGAGATGTACTTGCAACCATTTGTTGCTGGTTTTCTAATTGTTGTAATCTACCAAGAATACCTTGGTTTTGTTGTTTTAGTTCAGATATTTCTAATTTTAATAGTTTTACTTCCCGATTTATATCGTGGATAGTAACCGAAATTTCTTTGGCTTTATGTAGTCTTCGATGCACTTCAGCCATATTAAAGACTTCATTGGAAGTATGTTTGGATTCAGATTGTGCAGGTATTTCTTGATTCATCTGAAGACATTTTTCAATTAGAGATTTTTTTAATCTCTGGATCAGATACTTGGTCAATTAATTTGATCAAGTCTTCTTGGGTAGCTGACAACATATTAATTATCTTAGCCATTTCAGCTATTTCTTTGAAAGAACTTAGATCAGAACATTGATTGTTTGCACAACCACATTCTGATTCAGAACTAGAAGATGTATAAATATCTTCATTGTCAAATGATGACACTTTAGATGAAGTATCACTTAACAATATCTGACTTAAATGTTGTCAAAAATTATTGTCTTCCAACATTTCTAATCTTCGTTTGGTCGTACACTTATTAGCATAATGACCTAACTTGCCACATCGGTGACATTGGACTGAAGACATATTTTTCTTTACATATTTCTGTCTTTTTTGTCTTTTAGGAGGTATTGATTCCTGAATATAATATTTTTTCTTATACTTTTTATACTTTTTCTTTTTCCTAGAAAAAGATTTTCCTTTTTCTCCACTTTCCTATTAGGAGGGAGATCATATGCAAATTGATCACAAAAAGCTCCCAATTGTTCTCTTTCTGTAATCATTTGCTTTTTAAGTTGTCTTTGCAACTTTAGATTTTGACATATTTGTAAACATTCTTGAACACAGATGCCTATAAGGCTTCCATATGTGTATTTATCATAAGGGATGCTTATCCCATTATGAGCTATTCGCAGAGTTTTTCGAACTCTTTCAGCAAATAAATATGGTAGTCCATCAATAAATTTGGACTTCTAATGCTCATGGGTATTATCGGGTAAATGTGTTACCCTTGCTAAGAACACATTTTTATACCACCTAAAATCAATTAGGGTAGGACATCACAAATTTTGCAATAGTGTTCTTATTCATTCATTTTGGTCAGTAATTTGACCAGTTTTATGTTCTAAGATTGTACAAATTAAAGTATATACACAATCTTCCACAGAAATGGGTTGAGAAGACAATCCTTCTTGTTTAATTTTTGTAGCATAAAATATTTCTTGCTTTTGGCTATCAGTGAAAGTACTATCCCACCGTCGTTTTAGGATTCAAGTAAAGCCACCAATAATCATTCCTACGATCCCTCGTTCAGAATTATTAGCTACTTTACAAATTATTGAGTACATCATCATACGATGTAGCATATTATGGATTTCAGCATCGGATAATACATTTAAGTTCCATTCATAAATGGACTTATTATCAAAATTGGAAATATAGACAATGTCTTTTTCCTCAGTTAAAATATCCACAGGAGTTGGACGATTATAATAATGATGGTCAAAACTTCTTGGGGGATATTTTTTCTTGAATGGAACTATTTTATTTAATTCCATTGATTCTGTAACAAATGTATTTTGTAGTTCCTCAATGTCCTCAGAATCAGGATCAGAGGGTAAGTCTAATTCAGACTCATTATTCTGGTCAGACTCAATATTCTGATCAAATTTTATAATAGACTTTGGAGGTATTCTTTCCTCCACCTTAAGAGTCTCTAATTTTAGATTTGCTAATTTTTCTTCCAGAATTTGAACAAAAGTTTGTTGATTATCTTGGATTTTAAAATTAGTCACTTCCATTGGAGGTTTAAGACTTGGTGTGGAAAATTATCCCGGGGACAAAGAAGGTTGAGGTAACTTAACCATATACCCCGAAAGATGCTCCACATGAGAACCAAGGTGCTAAAGATACAAATTTGTGTAATTCAGCTGCTTATAAAGATTAGATAAATATTTAAAGGCTGTTTCTTGTTCAGGTCGGATTTTCATAAAAGCCAAGGCCTCCAAAATTTCTGGCCCTTGTCTTAACAGTAAGGGATCAGTTGGAGGAAAGAATTGAGCTTTAGATTGTCCATTCTTTAATATCCACGTTTTAATCATATGAATTTTTCTTTGCTGTTCACATGTAAAAAATGCAGTGAACCATGGAATAAAATAAAAAATAGTATTGTATTGTTTTAAATGATCATAATAACTATCTTTCCATTCTTGATGGAACTTTGAATCAAACCTAGAAAAATACCCGTCTCTGAATGGTTTATTTTCTGGTTTCATAAATTCATTTGAGAGGAATTGTCTTATAGGACTTCCTGGGGAGAAATCTTTTTTCTCATTAGGCCTAAAACCAAATTTGGTTAAGGCTGGATAAGGAATTGAAGTAACTAATACTTCATCAATTTCAAGATTAATGGATGTAGTCATTAATTATACCTAAAAACTCATTTCTGATTGGGTCGGAGAAAGTCTTTCAGACTCTGTTCTATAAATTCCATAGGAAATTTGTTGGGTAGACATTGAAATTCCTTCCAATCTGGTAGGAATTGCAGATGTCGAAGCTCTTCCAGAATTTATGGAAGATGCTAGTTCAGATACTCTATAAGAATTTTGTTGTAAAGGTACAAGCAATTTAATTGTATGCGGGGGACTAAAAGATACTTCAATCTCCCCATTATCATGTTGAATTATTTGTTCAATATTAGAATTAATAATAGGTCTAGGAGGCACAACCTCTAGTAAGACCCATGTTTCAGGGAATTGAATTTCATCCCATTTTAGCAATTTATTTGTTGCTATCTTTGTTGTCATGAGATTTGATTGAATCATGACTGTTTGTCCTGGAAAACTGCTATGTTTAACTTTTGGACATAAAGTATTTAATACTTTATAATGTATGCGATATATTATCACAATTGTTTCACTTCCTGGCACAAAATTGTACCCATGTGAATGTACCTTTAAACTTAAGGCACTTAATATATTTGGATCACTGAGCGATAAGCTCAGATTTGGATATAAATTGAAGTATATTAGGCCATGAAGACTTGTTTGTATTATGCCATTAAAGAGGGTTTCCAATCTAAACATCTGGCATCCCTTAAAATGGCTAATACGGACGCATTGAGTCCAGCCAAAGTTAATGGTTTTAGTGCAATTTGCACTAATCCTATATGGATATAGTTAAATCCTTTAGATTTATAATGAGACAGATCATTGGTTGTCAATATTCGCAGGTTTTGTTCCTGCCCTTCAAGGGTTAATGTTTGTTCAACAGTTTTGATCAACTGATGACTTTTAAAGTCAAAAGTGCCAATTTCATAAATTTTCTTGGCCGAAGCAAATGGAATTGTCCATATGTTTAGAGTATCTTCCTCATTGAAAAATTCTGAAAATTGGGCATTTTTAACCGAAGAGGTATCCTGGTTGGTCCAGAACTTCCGAATCATATTTAGTCTTACATATCTTACAATCATGAGTTCTAACATATTTTCCTAGTTACGATTATGTAAATTTTTAAGATTTTATATTCATTTGGTTGAAAATAGTAAGCACGTTTGTCAACGATTTACATGGATTTATAGGACTTCCACTCACTGCCTAACCACGATGGCAAATCCAGATCCAGGACCAAGATAAGTATAAAACTGTCTTTGTGGTTCCTCAAGGCCATTATGAGTGGAATGTAATGACTTTTGGGTTAAAAATGCACCATCTGAGTTCCAACACATCTTAGATGACATTTTAAAACCCTATTTAGACTTTATTATTGTCTATATAGATGACATTTTAGTGTATTCATCTACACTTGATGATCATTTTAAACACTTAAATGTGTTTAAAAATTTAATCCTTCATAATGGATTAACTCTATCTGTCCCAAAACTCAAACTGTATCAAACTACTGTTCAATTTTTGGGCCATCATATTCCAGGGGATATTATCCCCATAGAACGAAGTATTGAATTTGCTACAAAATTCCCTCATGAAATAACTGATATAAAACAGTTACAAAGATTATTAGAAAGTCTTAATTACATTTCTTCCTATTATAAAAATCTAGCTCAGGATTCAGCTATCTTGTATAAAAGATTGAAAAATAATTATGAACCTTGGACAACAGAACATACTAAAGTTGTTCAATTAATCAAACAAAAAATGCGAACTTTACCATGTTTAAAGTTAGTCAATCCTCAGTATTTCAAAATAGTGGAAACTGATGCATCTGATATTGGTTATGGAGGAATTTTAAAACAAATAAATCTCATTACAAAGACAGAGGAATTAGTCAGATATATTTCTTGCAAGTGGAATGAGACTCAAAAGAAGTACTCTACCATTAAGAAAGAAATGTTTTCTATTGTTAAATGCATTACAAAGATGCAAGATGATTTGTTAAATCAAAAATTCTTATTAAGAATTGATTGTTCTGCAGCTAAGCAAATCAAAGAAAAAGATGTTAAACATCTCGTAGCTAAACAAATTTATGCAGGCTGACAAGCTTAGTTATCTATGTTTGATTTTGATATCGAACATATTACAGAACAATATAATTCATTGCTTGACTTTTTGACCCGTGAATTTTTGTAGGGCTCAGGACCAATGGACTGAGAAAGAAAATAAAGAAAAATAAAATGCACAGAGGAAGTGAAAGGTCTTCTTCAACTAAAAGACAAGGACATGGGGAAATACCTCCAAAGTCCCGAAAGGAAGTTGGATCCTCATCAACACGACGATGAAGAGGAAGAGGCCCAATGGACCTCATGAAATTGCTTGGATCACTAGGATCTCCAAAATTGACTAATGATCCTATGGATCAACTACAATCATCTGAATCTCAAGGAAGTGAAAATAATCCACTAACTTATAAAGAAATTATGGGTGAACAAGATTATTATCAAAGCTCATCCACAGAAGACATTCTGCCTATTGAGCAGGAAGACTTGCCATGGATCAATGATCTATGGTATATCATGAAAAAATACCTAGATACCAAAGGATATCTAGCTCGAGAATATAAATGTCGCATGTATTATGTGACCATACTAGAACAAACTGGATTTGTTGAAATAAAATCATTTTCACAGAACACCAATACTGATGTCATTGCTTATAGCAAGTGTGCTATTCTTAAAGTCCTCAATCTAATAGACTGGGGTATGGATGCATCAAATGCCAGGACCTTAAAGAATCCCAAAGGTACACAATTCATATATAATTACTGGGATTATGTTGATGCATGGAAGAATGCATTCTATTATGAGAATCATCGTAAAATGCATTCTATTATGAGAATCATCGTAAAAAGCATTCTTGGTTCTTTCAAATTGATAAATCATTTCTTACTGAAAGTAAGGTTATTCCAATTTGGTGGTACCAATGGTGGTCTTTATTTGGACCAAAACTATTATTTTTGCCTGAAATAATTTTAGGCCATATTTATGAAAACTGATGTAATCACCATCCAGTTTTAAAACAGCAAATAGAATTCATTGAAGGTCAATGCACCTTATATTATTCTACTGAATTCAATATCCATGGATCTGAAAATGGGGACTGAAAGTTGAGAAAAATACTCAAGGATTTCATATGTTAAAGAGAACAATGTTCTTCAGATGGCGGACTCAATGACCTATAAACAAGACTATGGAAGAAATTATCCAAGTCACAAGGAAGTATAGTGAAAATATTTCACAAGAAAATTCAAGTACTAATAAGTACGATTTGAAAAATATTCGAACACAACTGCAGAAACAATTCCCTCATTTGACTCATGACGAACTGATGATTAAATATTTAGAACCGATCAAGGAGCAGATGGAAGATGTGTTCGGAGACACTAGCACCCAAGACAATATGTCTTTGGCCTCGGAGGATCTACAGTATGCCCAAGATCCAAATGATTGCAATATAGCGGATTACTGGGACGTCATGATCAAGACTGCACAGATATTTGCAGAGAAAAACAAGAAGGGAAAAGAAAAGATATGATATAGACTTTTCCTTCACAAGATTTAGGACAATCACGTAAAAAGGCAAAATGTAAAGGATAAGATTTATCCGTAATGGCCAATATGCCAAATGTATTATTAGCTTTTGTCGACCACTTGATTTTAAAGTCTTTGTCAGCCACTTATTTCTATATTTTAGTTAAAAGTCCTTGATTTTAAAGTCTTTGTCAACCACTTATTTCTGTATTTTAGTTAAAAGTCCTTGTCAGCCACTTGTTTTGTATTTTAGTTAAAACTCATGTCGACCACTGTTTTTAGTCAAAAATTATTTTGTCTTTTTCGAGAAAGTAATAGCCACTTGTCGACCAATACTTATCTGTACTTTCTCTCTCTCTCGGTAGATAGAGCCCATGTAACCTCTATATAAAGGTTTACAAGAAATAAAGAAGGATAGGTTTTGAAGTTTGAAAAAAAAATTTACTTTCTCTCTCTCTCTCTTAATCTCTCTCAACGGAATTCTCTGAAGATCTCTGAAAGAATCAAACACAAAGCAAAGTAAGTAATTGTTTTTGGTTTTTGTTTGGATTTATAGCAAAGTAAAGCCATAATGAGTCCATATTTTTTGGAATTTTTTATGTTTTTTCCTATTACCACTTAATGAGGGAATGAGAGATAAATTTTATTCTGTGTTTATGTCTTAATGTTTAGACATTGGCTGCTTCTGTAGTTATACTCATTATGGCTTTTCTTTGGCAACCAGGGAATAACTTCCTTTTTCATTCTGTTTCTAAAGAAATAAACACAGCAGCCAAGAATAATGAAATAGATACTTGTCAACCAAAGCTACAGCAGAGGACTTAAACCAGCTAACATATATGTACATGCTACAACATTCTATAAAGATTCTGGCCCACAATAGCATCATGCACACAGTAGGATCAAAGAAACATTCTTAATGAATGATTTCAGAACGGCTTAAAGTCACTTTCTGTGACATAATTATTAGTGGGGAGAGATTGTGAATAGTGAAAAGGACCACCAGAAATTGCTTATGCAAGAATTACTAACTGCACAAGGCACAATCACATATCCAATGCTCCCTGCATCCAAATTTGTATGTCCACCTTTGGCAATAATCACCATATTATTTTTATTATTATTGATGTGGTTAGCCTTGAGACCATGAGTGTTAGTAGGAGATCCCATAAATTTAAGGAAGTCCTTTATTTTACTCAAAAAAGGATTGATATTAAATCACAAACATTCAATCTTGGACGGAGGAAGTATTTCTTACAACATCTACTACTTAGCAGAAAAGGCTAGAAAAGAGGGTAACCCTTGAACAATATATTCTTTTTTCTTAATAAGAAAAAATATGGAAATTCTTCATGGAAGTAGATCAGAAATTTAGTAGTTATTTAATCTTTTTGCAAACTTGAATCTTCAATTTTGTTCTCTGCAACAACCATCTCTAAAATGATTGGAAGTGTGGCTTTGGTAGGATCTATTCCCCTAGATCTGATTAAAGGTCTAGGAAGACTAAAGTCACGATGTAGATCACCATATCTTTTATTTTCCATGCCTTAATGACCTATTTGTTTATGCAAGTATGGACTAGTTAGAGAGAATCCAATGATCTCCAAGAGAACCTGATAATAATCAAAAAACACCAGCTACAAACTTGTCCAATATAATAATCACCCTAACATCATACCATGGTCATGCCCAGCAGGATCTCACTAACTTACAATAAGTAAACATAGAAACAGAGTAAAGCAGTCAAGTCAGATTGTTCAGTAACCATAACAGGCTGCTGCGTAATTCAGTGACTTCAGTCAGAAACTGGAGTTTAAGCATCTACAAAGCCAGCTTGAAAAAAATACATGAATTTAAAGCTCAAAACAACGACAGTAGTATGCTAAGGTGAATCATAGACAATAAACATAGAAGGTGACAGGAACAAACTTTTTTTTTTCTCCACATTGTAAGTGTTGTCCACTGCTACTAACATGACTTAGAAACCTTACCCAATAATTGCATACGAGATGTATATTTGGTCCCTTGAGCATAGAAAACACCAGTTTATTTTCAACATAGTCTTATTGCATACTATAAACTTGTATTTTAGAAATAAAATATACTGTGTCAAAATACACATTTTATTTACTCATTTAAAAAATAAATTTTCAAGTGTCTTCATAAAACTTCTAATATTTAAAAATTATAGAAATTTCAAATTCAAATGTCTAATTTAGTTTCCTTTGCAGTGTTGAATGCTTAAGCAGTCCAAAACATTTTTACACATTCTTACAGGCATGCGAGGTCCCTGAAAAGACATAAATAATATAACAAGGAAAAGGAAACAAAGATACCGATAATTATGTTACAATTACTTTTCAGCTTGTATTGCTAACAGCCCCCAAACTTCCTACTTCACTAAAAGCAGTAGAGCCCGGAGGCCTTTGTAGCGCATACCAACAGAAACAAAGGAAGCTAATAAATAAAGAATATAGCAGAAATCAAACAGGAAGAGAAATATAATTTGTAAATTAAAGTTTACAATACAGAATTAAATATGAGACCTGAGGAGGTCCTTGGACGACAATAACATAGGGTGCAGGCTCTCCACTGGACCTATCAATGGTGGGTAAATGAAGCCTCTTCTGCTCTTTCTCTGTCGCCCTAGCTTGCAGCCGCTTTGCTTTCACATTTGAATTAAATGCAAATGCCTGAAGCACAATAGAAGCACTCAACAACAAGCAAACTCCAAATAAATAGATAGGAAACAAGAACGAACAAACAAATTAAAAAACCTTAGGATTCTGGTGCTGTTGATTCTTCATATCCTCTTGAGTAGAGCCGCCGCCGCCACCACCTTTGACATTCTTTTTGTCGGACTTGGATTTCTTCTTGGCCGAAGCACCTGCCTGGTGAGAACGGTGGGTTTTATGGTGCTGCTGCTTTGTCAGACCTTCAGCCACCATGATTAGGGTTAACTGCAGGTGAAAAAAAATCGAGGAAAATTATAAAGAGACGAGATTTCCGGCAGCTAATGTCGGAGAAGAAGGGAAGATGGTGGCGCGGGTAAGGCGTTGTAGAAAGAGGCGTCGCCACTGTATGGGGGTTTTAGAGTTATTACTCAACATAGGGTAATTTTTAAATAAAATATTAAAGGTGTAATTTGCCAATCTTTTTATTTAATACAATATTAAGGTTTTTTTTTTGAGGCATTTTTTTTTTAAAAAAAAATTGAGACACTTTCTTCACAAATACATAAATATTAGATAATACTAAATTCAATTATGTAATATTATTTTTAATGTATAAAAATAATATTCTGATTATCAAAGCACATTTTTATAGTATATTTTTAAAATATATATTATTAAATATTTATTTTAAACTTTTAAAACAATATTTTTTTTTTGTTATTGCCGCCTCCTTTTCTCTTTTCTTCTCTTAACTAATGAAGAATTTTAGTTCTGGCTAAATTTTTTTTTTATTTTTTTGCGAATCTGTAATTTTTTTCTAACTTTTTGTGTTGTGTTTTCTATTTATTTCTTTGAAATTTATGTTTTTTTTTTTACATTTCATAAGCAAAGTGTTTTACTGGTATTCATATATATTTTGTCTTTTTTTTTAAGTATTATATAATGTTTTTAATACGGCGAAGAGAAAGTTAATTAGACTATTATTGAAAAAATTAGGTAAAATCTTAGAAATGGTCGCTTAAAGATCGAAGATTTACATAGAATTTTTGTTATTTTTCTATTATATGCTTTGTTATTATTTTTTTAGTATTTTTTTTATTCACCTAAAAATTTTAAATTGAATATATTTACACCACTTAGTTTTTTGTAATATATTACCATGGATAACTTTTAGTCATTCATTTGTGTAATTTTTATTTGTGTAACTTATAAAAAAATTGTGGAGAAAGTATCACATTCAACATGCATCTTATAGTATCAAAAATTATAATTTAAAAAAATTAAGCTATTATTTATGATTTATAAGTAAATTTTTTATTTCTTTCGAAAAAAAGAATTAATAAAAAAATTGAAATACACTTTGCCAAATTAACTCTCCCCATATTTAGGGAAGACAATAAAATGCTAATTATATTTTGGAATTTTAAGAGAAAAAAACAATTGCTCATTTTATATAATAACTTTGGGTTTTAGGAATTTTAAGATAAAATTGTCATAATTAAAATAATAATAATAATAATTAAAGACCAACAATAAAATTTCAATTCAATTTTAACACAAATTTATTTTTGTTTGTAAGTTATATTGAAAATTTTAAAAATTTCACAAACTACTCCTCCATCCAATTTGGGTATTAAGTATAAAAAAAAAAAACATAACATCAAATGCACTTTTCTTTTCTTGTTGTTTTGGTTGGAAACAATTTTTTACCTATTACTAAAAAATTTCGATAATTTTCTAATCTTAAATTACAATAATATTGAATATTAGTTCAAAATTTTCAGTTTTTAGTGTATTGTTTCACACAGAATTTGAAAGTTCAAATAATAACAAAATTTATGTATGACATATGAATTTGAAGCTCTAAATATATTTTTTAATATAATTGCTGTAATATTTAAAGTCTAATATACTTATAAATAGTTCATATACTATTTATCATAAAGTTGTTAACGAACCGAACTGTTCACGAACAAAGCTCGTTTGAGCTCGTTTATACTCGATTCGAGCTCGTTTATTTATTAAACAAACAAACACGAACAAAATTTTAGGCTCGATTACATTTCAAGCTTATTCAAACATTGTTCGCGAACATGCGGAGCGCTCGCGAACAACTGATAAATATTTATATATATTATTAAAAATAATATTTAATATTTAAATTACAGATTTTTTTAATTTTTTTTCTAATTTCTAGAGATGATTCAACTTCTCCCAACATTCTTCAAAATGCTAAAACAATTTGTTTCTCTTATAATCATAAAAAGACTTTTGAATTCTAATTCAATCAACTTTCTTTCTATACAAACCCTAAAAAATTAGTTGTTCTCTTTCCCTTACCTTCTCAAAGTCCAGGCTCAACTGAAAAAATAAGTTTAAAGGTAAGTATATTATTTTTTATCATATTTATTTTATTTTATTAGGATAATTAGATTATATTTTTTGATATTTTAAATTTTAAAAATTATATTATTCTTTATCGCTATCAGATTTTATTTGAATTATTATATATATATATTATTATATATATATATATTATATATATAATTATTAATAGTTAAATATTTAAATTCTATATTTTATTTTATAAATTTGAATTTTTTTTAAAAAAATTAATATTTAAATTCAAATTTAAATTTAAAATTTTTTAAAATTAATCGAGTGAACTCGAACTCGAAAAATAAAAAAAATTAATCAAACAAATTCGAACAAATTTTTATGTTCGAAATATTAAACGAGTGAACTCAAACACGTCGAATGATAATCAAACAAACTCTAATTATCTGATGTTCGATTGGATTCGGCTCGTTAATAGCTCTATGCACAAATAGTAAACAACTTTTTTTTATCTACAAATATTAAACAACTTTTTTTAATAAAATTCTGATAATAACACTGTTTCTAGATTGTACACTACATAAAGACTATATTGATACTTTGAACCATGATTGAACCATGTTTTCTTGAATTGTGTCATATTGTGTTTAAATTTCAAATCTATGTTACACCATTAATTAATACATCCATTTTGAATTTTTCTATTTTTGTATTTTCTCTTTCTCTTTCTTTTTTTTCCCTTTTTTAGTGGGACAAAATTTTGCGGCAAATTTTGCAAAACAAGTAAGGTTGTTTTAGGGTCATCTAATTTCTCTTAGAGAGTTATTTATTTTGTTTTACCATTGTGAATTGTTTTGCTTCTATGAGGGTTAAGGTAAATTAGGAGGAGAAATGGATTCATTGAGAAGCGTCAAGTGGAGTTTTGTTTGTTCATTATGTTAAAATATCAATTTATATCTCACATCTAAAGACCATATTAAAGTTGTCTAGCATATAAGGATTATACATACTCTAGTATGAAGTCTTTTGGGAAAACATCCAAAAATTACGCCTTTTCGGAAAACATCCAAAAACTACTCTACTATGAGGCATTTTGGGAAAATATCCAAAAACAAAACTAACTTAGACCTAAAGCGGACAATATCATACTAAAGTAGGAGTGAGCTGCTTGGCAGCCCAATCTTGTGGGGTTATTCATGCCCAACAAGTGGTATCACAGCTTAAGGTTAGAGAATGACACGAGTATGTGGTCCTTGGTTTGAGGGGAAGATTGTTATGATATCAATCCATATCCCACATCTGATATTAATCTATGTCCTATATCTGAAGACCATGATAGAATTGTCTAGCATATAAAGATTATACCTACTTATTAATCCATGATAGAATTGTCTAGCATATAAAGATTATACCTACTTATTAATCCATAATAGAATTGTCTAACATATAAAGATTATACCTACTTATTAATCCATGTCCCACATCTGAAGACCATGATAGAGTTGTCTAGTATATAAAAAATATACCTTCTCCATTAGTATGAGGTCTTTTAGGAAGACACCCAAAAACAAAACGGTAAAGCTTTAGATTTAAAGAATTATTCAGGCCCAACACATTATATACCTTTGCTTCATTACTAGCTTTTAAAAAATTTGGTAGAAAAAGAAAGATGGAGAGAGAATAATTATGAATTTTATGGTTTATTATTATTTAAAATTATAAAATTATCTCTTCTAAATAATTAAGAATTTTTTTATTAATTAATAAAAATATTTATCTTTAACCAAAAAAAAATTAATGTACAAAATGGACAAAATGAAACTTGTAAGACCTTTTATGTATTTTTTCATAATTTCACCACTCTTCTCTTTTACCGCTAGAATCTGTTATTTATATGTTTTTAGGAGAATCAAAATCAAGAAAGCTATGAAATAATCAATCAAATGAAACAAAGGAACCAAAGAAATATGAAAACTTTAACAAGAAAGCTGAAATATATCATAACTTGTGGAGCACGAAATTGACCTAATTAGGCACAAACATATCTATAGTTGATGATTTTTAGGATTAATTAGAAATCTTAGAAAACAATATATGATTTAGGGAGAAACCTGGTATCGAAAAGATACCTGGTATCTGTGCAGTCTAGAAACTTCTCCCTGATATATATGGTATCAGTGGTTATGTATCTTTTCTATTGAAAACCTGGAATCTTGGTTAGAATTCACCTCCGATGGACACCTATTAAAACTAGAAGTATATTTTCTATCAAGCTATCCAAATCATATGGAAGGATAGAAACATGTTTCTCTTTCAACATAAAGCTTTTAACCCTTCGTTAGTAACAGTAACACATATTTTATTAGCTTCACCCTTTTTCATCTTCCCCTTCACCTATAAAAGCTTCTTCCCTTCTTCTAACAACACTTTTCTTGCTTTCCTCTCTATTCCATCTTATAACTCCTTCAACCTTCAATCTTTTCTTCTTCTTGCTGCGAAAACTGTTCAGACCTCTTCAGTTCCCTCTTCGCCGCATCATTATCAGGTATTCACTATTCCCCGGTTACATTTCCCTTTTGTATAGTTTCTGCTATGGAGTGACTAAGAAGGTGGAAATTTTCTCTGTTTTCTGTTCTTTCGAGATTGTCTTTTTCCTGCTTTTCTGAGGGAGAGAGGTGTTTTGGGGGCTAGGTGGACTTAAATGAGAGTTTTAGGCTTAAGGTTTCTTTGAGAACGAAGCATCATTTTTAGGACTGATACAGTTTTTGTGTCTTCAGGTCAAGATGTCGAAATTGTTAGTGGATGTAGAATCTAGCTCGGAATCTACCTCAGTAGACAAGCTGGTTCCTTTGTCCCTCAGCACATCAAATGGCAATAGTTCGTCAGAGGGACTTAGACAGAGTTCCCGAACTATTTTAGAAACAGACGATGGTTTCATTAGGGTTCCCGCAGTCCGGACTTCGACCGACGGTTCTGCCTCTGATCCCGCCGTTCCTGTACAGGCCCCTAAGACCAACCCGACCAGTGCCCGAACTTTCCAAGGGGAAAATTCGGACTCCGATACCTTAGAAGAGTTGCCCACAACCAAAAGACAGATAGACGGGGACTTCGCCCTTAAGACCAATACCATCAGCTTAGAATATCCCACATTATGCCTAGAGGTCGACCGAAGTCGGTTCAAACTTTTCATAGTGAAGTCAAGCGGACTCATGGCTGACGCCTACATCCACATCCCATACGACCATTTTATTTCAGGCCTTGCCTTACCTTTAGACCCCACCTTTTGTGATTTCTTAAATTTAGTAAAGTGTCAACCTGCACATGTACGCCCAAACAGAGTCCGATACTTTATAGCCTTGACAGTTTTGTGTAGGAGAATAGGAGTAGAAGTCTCAAAATTGATTTTGAAAACCTTTTTCACTGTCCTTAGGATGAATAATTTGACCCTATCTTTGAGACCTCGACCGAGTAAAGTTACTCTTTTTGAACGCCCCCAAATAAGGTGAGTCAGTGGAGAGAGCGGTGGGTCTGCGTGGAGTCCAAATTGGGCTTCCCGTTTTACCCGAAGTGTAAGGTACTTCGAACGTGGCCGCCTCTTAAGAAAAACATCAAGTACTCCGACTCCGACATAAAATTTTTGGACTATGTCCGGAGTGAGTTAGGAGACAACCCTAGGACCCAAACCAAAGTTTTCCTGTCTAGCGAACATATCGCTAATGCCAGTCGTAACCCTTGCGGGATCGGCGGGTACGAGGTAGATGACCGCCGGCGGGAGCTCGGCATGGAGGACAATAATGAGTACCCTGTATGGAGGCTCCACCCGGGAAGAGTATTTTGTGATGAATGCCCGGAGTGCTTAAATTTGGAAAGTGCAGGATGTCCTGTGGCAAAGGGTAGACTAGGGCAATTTTTATTTAAAATAAGTTTTATGTTACCTTAATCCTGACCTCATTTCTTCGTCTTGCAGACATGCCTAAAGGATTTGGAGAGAGACGCGAAGCGGAAAGGCATGCGCGAGGTGCAGCCTTCCGCATGGTTGGTCTTACTCCGGCGAGAGCCGTTGACCGAGCCTCGGTTTCAGTAGCGGCCGGGACTTCGTCGGAGGGCACAACCTCCCCTTCACCTGCACCACCAACGCCTAGAAATCCTCTGCCGCCGAGGTCCTCCGATCATGACAAGGGAAAGGGACCTGCTGACACTTCGTCGAAGCGGGGTGTGATGGGGGCGAAGTCGAGCCGCCCTGCAAGAGGCCTTCCCGGACGTCTGACTCCCCCGACCTTGAAGATGAGGTTCCGTTGACAACCCGCCTCATTGCTCAACGCACTTCGCGCGGGAAGAGCTCTTTGGGGCCTTCCTGGTTGAAGGAAGGATTCGTTCTTCCTACTGGCAGGAGGGACTTGGAGAACCTTGCTCTCGAAGTGCAGCAAGCCTCCCCACCCCTATTCAACCTGCAGTTGTCGGACTCCCGGGTGGGGAGATATTTTGGCAAGGCGGTGCTGCACAAAGTGATGGACCACGATATGCTGAAAAACGTTTGTAATGCTTCGATGGGAGTGGACATCACGATGGGCCACATTGGAGCTCATCTGGCACAGGTAAATGTTTTGCTCTCTTTTATCTATTTTTGAATTATCACTTCTGACCTCGTCTTTCTACCAGATCGGTGCCTTGGTCGGGCACATCGGTTCGATGGCGGCCTCAGCGAACACTTCTCGGACTTTGCATCTGAGTTTCGAGAAGAAGTGCGCCAACTTGGAAAGCCAGCTGTCGGAGAAGAACAAGGCCCTTGACTCCGCAGAAGAGAAGCTTCGGACGACCGAAGAGAACGTGTCCCTGGTCGTAGCTGAGAAAGATAAGCAGTCTTCAACGCTGCTGTCTTGCTAGAGGGCTAACGAAGATCTCAAGGCCCACTTGAGAGACTTCGATCGACGATTAAAGGAAGCGGAGTCAAGGTGTAGAGCTTCGGACTCCAAGGTGTCATATTATGAGTCTATCGATTACACAACTAAGGTGGTGGATACCTTCCGTACTTCCCCCGAGTTTGAAGATGAATTATACCGCAGATGCAACCGATTTTTTGATCGGGGGTGTGCTCATGTGCTTCGTCAATTCCATCACCTTGTTCCAGACAAGGCATTGTTGTGCCAAATTTTTGAAGGGTCCTACACCAACCCTGACTTTAGGGCCGGCTGTGACTTCGTCCCGTTCACAGAAAGTGAACTGGAGGAGATAGCCGAGGCAGATCGCAAAGCGGGAAGGTAGTGGACTCCGCCGGCTCCAGTGCATCCAAACTTATTATAGCTGTGTGATCAATACAGTGAGCAGCCTGAAGAGTCTGAGGCTATACAAGTGGAGCCTTTGACAACCGTCGGACAGGTGTCGGAGACAGAGGCAGCGGATAGTGGTCCTGCCTTGGTGGTAGAGGAGGCTCTGATAGGTGAGGGTACTTCGGCGGAGGTTGCTCCAACTTCGAACGAAGTCCCTGCTCATGTAATAGATTAGGATCCTCTTCTGAATAAAATTTTGCCTTTGTTTTTTATTATCATCTTGGCTCGATGCGAAGTAAGATGTCTTTAACTATGAAGTCTCTCTAATTAACATTAAAATATTTAACCCTAAGATTGACTCGAAGTGAGGTGAGATTCCATGATTGACTCTGAAATCTATTAAAGTTCCATGATTAACTCTGAAACATTTAACTCCAAGATTGACTCAAAGTGAGGTAAGAATCCATGATTGACTCTGAAATCTATTAAAGTTCCATGATTAACTCTGAAACATTTAACTCCAAGATTGACTCAAAGTGAGGTAAGATTCCATTTTTGACTCTGAAATCTATTAAAGTTCCATGATTAACTCTGAAACATTTAACTCCAAGATTGACTCGAAGTGAGGTAAGATTCCATGATTGACTCTGAAATCTATTAAAGTTTCATGATTAACTCTGAAACATTTAACTCCAAGATTGACTCGAAGTGAGGTAAGATTCCATGATTGACTCTGAAATCTATTAAAGTTCCATGATTAACTCTGAAACATTTAACTCCAAGATTGATTCAAAGTGAGGTAAGATTCCATGATTGACTCTGAAATCTATTAAAGTTCCATGATTAACTCTGAAACATTTATTTGAAATAGGCGGAGTGCCCTATTAGCAAGTCCAAATGACTATACAAAATATTTCTTTAAATGGTTGGCGTGCCAAGGATTAGGTAGTATCTTTCCCTCTTGATCCATGAGGTAGAAAGTTCATGGGCGCACTTCGCCTTTAATCAGATAGGGTCCTTCCCAGTTCGGTGATAGCTTGTTTGATTTGATGTGTCTAGCCGTCCCTTTGATCTTCCTCAGTACCCAGTCACCGATGCCTAACGGTCTCTTTACCAACCCTTTGTCATGCGTCATCTTGGTCACCTGCTTGAAGTCTTCCATCCTTAGGCGTGCTGCAATCCGTCTTTCTTCGAGTAGATCCAGATCTAAACATCGCTGTCATTTGTTGGCTTCTACGTCATAGGTGGACACTCTGTATGAGGGGAGTGCGAGTTCAGCTGGAGATATGGCCTCTGACCCGAATACCAAGGCATATGCTGTTTCACCAGTGGGGCCCCTAGCCGAAGTACGAACTGCCCATAATGTTGCTGGGAGTTCATCGACCCATTTATTGGAAAAATAATCCACCGCCACTATCAGGTACTCATTTCCTCTGGATTTGGGGAATTTTCCCATAAGATCGATTCCCCACATGTCGAAGGGCCATGCGGCCAACACGGGAATTTGGGGAGTTGATGGTAGTCGGGGTATCCTACCAAAATTTTGGCAGACCTTGCAGTGTTTGACGAAGTCCTCAGCGTTTCTACTTAGTGTCATCCAATAAAACCCTTAATTTAAGACTTTCTCCGCGAGGGTTCTCGACCCGGGATGTCCGCCACATATCCCTTCATGCATTTCCTCCAGCACTGACTTCGTGAGCTCCGGTGGTACGCAACGAAGTAATAGTCTTGAAAAAGAACGGCGGTATAGGATGTCATTGATTACCGTATACCGAGCTGCTCACTTTCGTATTTGCCTTGCTTTGTTCTTATCTTTGGGGAGGATGTCGAAAGTTATAAAGCTCTTCAATTCATCAATCCATGTAGAGGGGTTGAGAGTTAGTTGCTGCAGCGGTAACACGTACTCCGATAAAGTCAAAAATTTGACAGATATCCCCAGGTCGTTGTGGGATTCTCCCGATGCTATCTTTGCCAGCTTATCCGTTGCTTCGTTAAGACTCCGACCTATCTTTTCTAGAGAGAAATATTGGAACTGAGCGATCAAGTGGTCGACTTTTTCTGTGTACACCTTCAAATTATCGGAGTTCATCAAGTATTCGTGGTTTACCTGCTCGACCACGACCTGGGAATCACTGAAGACTTTGATGGCCTCTACACCAGCCTCCAGAGCCCATTGCAGTCCGAGGACCAAGGCTTCATACTCGGCTTGGTTGTTAGATAGAGGGTAATCAACTCTTATACTTCGCTTTTCCTCAAACTGACCCGAAGGGGACTTCATGGTGATGCCTACTCCGACGCCTTGTGAGTTGACCGCTCCGTCAACTGTCATGGTCCAGGTGTTTCTCTTCATGGGAGGAGACGTTGACTCTTCGAGGGGAGATGCCTCTGTGAAGGAGAGCTCGACGAGAAATTCTGATAATGCCTGAGCTTTAATTGCTGTTCGAGAAGCGAACTTTAGGTCATAACCACATAATTCGATAGACCATCGAAGCATCCTCCCTGACTGATCCAACTTGTGAAAAACTTTCCTTAACGAATGGTTGGTATAAACAACCACAGTATGAGATTCGAAGTAGGCGCGGAGCTTCCTTGTGCTGATAACCAACGCATATGCCAACTTTTCAATCCGTGAATATCTTACTTCGGCATCCCTTAATACCCGACTGACGAAGTAAATTGGCATTTGTTTGTCCTTCGAGTTTCTCACTAGCACAGATGCTACCGCTTGCTGCGAAACGAACAAGTGAAGGTAGAGAACTTCGCCTGGAGTAGGCGCCATCCTATGCAAAGCATTCCCGAGCACTCTGTCCAACAAAGCCCTGACCTGGTTCACATCTCTAAAAGCAGGTACCATTGATTCTTGGCATACCTTGGAGAAAGTGTTCTGGATAAATTCAGTACTGCGGGAACTATACCGAAAATGAGAGGGGACTTGGCTAACATCAAACAGCGAGAAGATGAAACTCTACTCTCCTTCTTGGAGCGATTCAAGAAGACCTATGATGAAATCGAAGGAATTAGCCAAGATACTGTCATCACCTGTTTCGAAGGAGGATTTAGATCTAGGATGCTATACACCAAGCTTCAACTGAGAAAGCCGGAGACCATTGGTGAAATGTTCAGTGTTGCTAGGAAAGTAGCATTAGCAGAAAGCAGTGCGCTCGAATCCACCTAAAAAAGAAAGGATAAGCAACATGAGCATCCAAAGGATATTGCCTCGAGCTTCTCAGAACTAAGAGACAAAAATCGAGGTAAGAAATTTGAAACTTTCACACCTTTGAATGTTCCAAAGGAAAGTTTGATAACAGTAATCAAAGAGAAATACAGAGTAAGGGATCCGGCCCCGATGAAGTCGCACTCTTTCTCCACACGGGATAAGACCAAATTCTGTGGATTCCACAGAGATTACGGTCACACCACAGATGAATGCTTCCAACTGAAAAGAGCAATTGAAAAGCTCATCCAAGAAGGGTGTTTGAAAGAGTATGTTGCCGGTATGCAGCAGCAGAAGGACAAGGGGGAGAGGGTGATCGATATGATTAACCCAGAGTTGTCCTCCGTCAAGAAAATCAAGAAGAGGATATACAATCTTACCAAATCATACCTCGTTTCGAAGTATGAGTTTGAACAGACGGAAGTCATCACTTTCACAAACGAGGAATTAGAGAACAATGAGGAGGCTAAAGTCACTCCTATTGTCCTCAAAATGCGCATGACACGAGAAGGAATCGACAAATGCATAGTGAAAAGAGTTCTGGTTGACACCAGAGCCACAAAGAACATTATGTACTTGCGATATTTCGAAGAAATGGGCTTGAAAGAAGAACATCTCAAGACTAGCAGAATGGTACTGGAGGGATTCACACCACATAAGGTACTAGTTAAAGGAACAGTAAGGATGCAAGTCACCCTCGGCGAAGGGGACAAAGCATGAACAGAGGAGATCAAGTTCTATGTTGTAGACTTGGAATCCCCCTACAATGTCATAGTGGGGACACCTTTCCACGCAGCTTTTGACTTAGTAATCTCTACATCTCACCAACAAATGAAGTTCAACACTCCACGAGCTGTTGGTTTTGTGAAAAGCAGCTCACGAAGTTTGCTAGGGCAAATCATGAAGATAAAAAGGAAAAGGGATTCTCCCTCCGAAGTCGGGTACATCAATTCAATGACGGAAGATCATGACCTGAGGATACAAAGAATACTGGAAAAGCAAATCTGCGACCTAGTAGCGAGAGAGCGAGTTTGACGAAGTAGCAATAAATCTGAACTATCCTCAGCAACTTGTCAAAATTGGAAGGGAGATGCCAGATCAACTCCGGCAAGACATCATCAAGTTCTTAAAAGATCATCAACACAGCTTCGCCTGGTGTACAGAGGATATGCCAAGAATTGACACTTCTATTGCCGAGCACGCACTGAACATAAGCCCAACGTGTCGCCCGATAAAACAGAAATCCCGACAATTCGGAGAGGAGAAAATACAAGGCATGAAGGAAGAGGTAGATAAACTTATGAAAGCAGGATTCATACGTGAAGTAAAATACCCCACATGGCTGGCTAACGTAGTAATGGTAAAAAAATCCACTGGTAAATGGAGGATGTGCGTTGATTATACCGACCTCAACAAGGCTTGCCCTAAAGACTGCTACCCGCTACCTCGAATTGACGTACTGGTGGATTCAATAGCAGGATAGGAGTTTCTAAGCTTCATGGACGCCTTTTTAGGATACCATCAAATAAAAATGAAGCCAAGTGATCAGGTACACACTTCGTTCCGAGCTGCAGGGGCCATATATTACTATAATGTTATGCCATTTAGATTGAAGAATGAGGGGCCACATACCAACGAATGATGAATCACATCCTCCGAAGCCAAATTGGAAGGAACGAAGCAGTACCCTGTATACTTCGTCAGCAAAGTCCTAAATGACGCGGAGTCCAGGTATTCAAATATTGAAAAACTAGCGTATGCACTAGTGATTTTCACACGGAAACTCAGACCATACTTCGAATCTCATCCTATTGTGGTCTACACTAATGCCCCGCTCAAGCAAATTTTCCATAAACTGGATCAATCCGAAAGAATGTTGCGATGGTCTATCGAATTATGCGGGCAAGAAATCACATTTAAACCCTGAACGTCAATCAAGGCACAAGCTCTTGCAGATTTCCTCGCAGAGGGGTCCTTCACGGAAGTGAGCCTAGAAGTGGCTGAACCAACAAAAGAACCATGGGAACTGAGAGTGGACGGAGCAGTCAACTCCAGTGGAGTCGGAACAGGCGTTGTCTTAACTTCGCCCAACAAAGAATACACCGAAATGCGGGCCATCAAGTTAAAGCTCCATCTTTCGAATAACCAAGCGGAGTATGAAGCATTGCTAATTGGATTAGAGTGGGCCCATGGAGCTAACATAAAATCTTTGAAGGTATACAGCGATTCGCAGCTGGTAGTAAATCAGGTCCAAGGCACCTATGCAGTACAATCGGAGGGTCTACAATCATATGTGGACGAGGCCAAAAAATGGAGAGAGAAATTCTGCCATTTCACATTATCTTTGATCAGCATAAAAGAAAATTAGCAAGCAGATAAACTCACAAAAATTGCCTCCGGAGAAACTCCCAACGAGGAAGGCATCCTATAGAAAGAGTAGCAACAAGTAGGAAAGAAACGGACTTAATTCAATACCTACGTTCCACTTCGGAAAATTGGGATGAGGAAATAAAGAATTTCATTCAGCAAGGGAGCCTCCCAAATGACGCTACTCGGGCCAGACAAATCAGACGGCAGTCTGTGAGGTACACAATTCATGAAGATGTATTGTATAGACGGTCTTTTTCAAGGCCTTTACTTCGTTGCATTCCTCCACCTCAAGTCAACGAGCTGCTCGCCGAGATACATGAGGGAGTATGTGGAGGACACCCCGGTGCCCGAGCTCTGGCTGAAAGAGTAATCAACCAAGGGTATTACTGGCCAACGCTTAGAGAAGATGCCAAAAGATATGTCAAGAAATGTGAGACATGCCAAATCTTTGGAACTATTCCACAACTACCTTCCATTGAACAAACTCCGGTGGTGGAAGTCTGGACATTCGACATGTGGGGTATGGATCTAATGGGAAAATTCCTGAAATCAAGAAATGGATATGAATACTTGGTAGTGGCGGTGGATTATTTCTCAAAATGGGTAGAAGCAAAAGCCCTCACACATCCAACAAAGGAAAACATTTCTAAGTTCTTCTGGGAAAATGTCCTATGCCGCTTCGGGATACCCAGGGCAGTGATTACCGATCACAGAGTTCAATTTTCAACCAAGTTCACTGCAGAATGTCAAAGGTTGTACATCAAACATTAGAAATCATCAGTAGTGCACCCTCAGGGGAATGGTCAAGCATAAGCTGCTAACAAATTGGTACTAATGGACCTAAGAAAAAACTTGGAAGGAAAATCCAACAAATGGGCTGATGAGTTGAACCCAGCTCTATGGGCAATCCGCACTTCGACTAGGGGCCCCACGGGAGAAATAGCATACGTATTGGTGTACGGTTCCAAAGCAGTAGCACCAGCCGAAGTCACATTACCCACAACAAGAGTATCGATGTACAACGAAGATGTCAACAAAGAAAGAAGAGACATGGAACTAGATCTGCTAGAAGAAAGGAGAATAGCAAGCCGCCTAAGATCGCAGTCATTCAAGCAAAAAGCCAAAAAAAGCCCATGATAATAAAGTATTCAAGCGACCAATAAAGATTGGGGATTGGGCACCCCGAAAGATAGAAGGCACGTCAAGGAATATAAAAGCAAACAAATTGACTTCGAATTGGGAAGGACCGTACCTCGTGAAACACGAAGTAAGGCCCGACACTTATAGGCTCATGAACAAAGATGGCATTCTCCTACCAAACCCCTGGCACTCAAATCACTTGAAAAGGTACTATGTATAAATAGCACCTAGAAAGTATTGTTTTAAGTACCAAGTCATCTTGGAAACGAGTTTGTTGAACAGCTTCAGAAAGCATCCTGTTGAAATTTCGAAATAAAGCTAGAACTTGGCAAATGAAAATACCATTTGAGTAAAATCTTGTGGTTACGAAGTACCGGGATCAGTCTCGGGAGTAAAAATATCACCACTGAGTAAAATCTCGTGGTTACGAAGTACCGGGATCAGTCCCATGAAGTAAGAATGTTACCACCAAGTGAAATCTCGTGGTTACGAAGTACCGAGGACGATCTCGGAAGAAAATGAATTACCATTGAGTTAAATCTCGTGGTTACGAAGTACCAAGTTAAAAGAAACTTGGAGAAATAAAATACCACATAAAGGTTCGTGGTTATGAAGTACCAAGTTAAAAGAAATTTGAGAAATAAAATACCACATAAAGGTTCGTGGTTACGAAGTACCAAGTTAAGAGAAACTTGGAGAAAAAAGCTACCACGAGTAAAAACTCGTGGTTACGAAGTACCAAGTTAGAAAAAACTTGGAAAAATTAAAATGCCATGCAATGGCTTGTGGTTACGAAATGTCGAGTTGAAGAACTGGAAATAAAATTATCAAGTACTCAACCTTGTGATCATGAAGTATCAAGTTGGAAAGTTTCGAAAAATTGGAAAAATTAAACAAAGGCATAAAGAACTGAGTATTCTATTGAAGTTTTCAAGAAACAGTACAAAGGTTACAAAAAAGTAAAAATCTACAATAAAAAATCTAAGTTTCTAAATACAAAGATCTTCAGGAGTAGCAGAACTTGAACCCTCATCCAACATATCCCAGAAGGAAGGAGTGGTAGGCTGAGGCGGCTTCCAAAAAGGCTTCCCTCTTTTTTCATCTCGTTCACAGAGTGCCTCCAATTCTTCGGCAGTAAAGGGAATGCAGTCTGCTCCTTGCCTACACAGATCATTGTCAAAATTAGATTTGAAGGCTTGCAGGAGAAGGGACTTGTCCTCAAAAAAGAGATGAAGCTGTTGGATCACATGGATGCATCCTTTATCCAAGAAGGAACCGACCTCACGACCAATCTCTTCATGGTATGCAGGAGAACTCTTGAAGTCATCAATTATTTTCTTTTTGAACTCTTCAGATTGGCAATGCTCCAACTCCTCCTGCATGGAGATTCGACTAGCCACAGCCTCATCCCTAGCCGAATTCAAATCATTGTTGGCAGCTTGCAACTCCGCATTCTTCTCCTCTGCCTTCATCAGCCGTTCCCTCAACTCAGCCATCTCGCCAATCATCTGGAGTTTCTCAGAATTAGCCAACTCCAAACGGGAAGCTTGATCAGCCACTTCTGACTCCAGAGTGGCTAAGCGAGGTTCATTGGCCACCCGCCACTCTTCATTGGCCGCAGCTCGCTTGGTTTGCTCCGAGGCACCAGACTTGGAAATATAAAGAATTAAGGAAGAAGCCCGTTGAAAAAAGAGTTAGAAGATATTTCGTAAACACTTAAAAAGGAGAAGCAAAAGATGAGGGATAGTACTTACCCGAGCCAGCAAAGCACCAACTCGGTTAGTGGCTTCATCCACACCCATCTCACCCATCGAAGTCAAAGAGTCTGAGTCAGCAGCCCGACTCAAAATGACGCCACCAAGGTAGGAAGCAACATAAATGTTGTTAAAGTGGAGATTATGCAGAGGAGGAGTCCTGTTGATGATTTACGAAGATAAAGCCCGCAAGGCTTCCTCCTCTGTTGGTAGTTGAAACCCCGACTGCAACCAAGATTGACCAGACTCAGTAGGAGCCTCACCTACAGCAGACGGAAGGGGAAGTGTCTCCTCAGGGGCCTCCAGAAGTAGAGTCCCCTCTGGAACCTCGATAGGTAGAGACGGCATGGAATCAGCAGAGGCAACACTCGGACGACGTGGCGAAGTCCTTCGCCTCTGACAAGGGCGAAGTTGCTCCTCCTAATCACCCCCGTCAGAGCGAGCTGCAGGAGTGGAAGCAGGCTCCGCTTCCCTATGGGACTCAGGAGCAGATCGGGGAGTTCTGTCTCTTACTCCCCCGTCCCTTGTCCGTCTGGGATTCCTACTTCTCCCAGACGAGGTACTAGCAGAAGGGTAGGTAAGAGGAGTATCCCCTGTTGCACCCCGATCCATCAAGCGCAGAGGAAATCGGGGTAAGGAGTCCAAGTGTGATTGGCGGACATCCCTACCCTCCACACGGTTTCCTCAGGCCTTGCTAAACATAGTTGGTCCTGCAACAAAATAACCAAGTCAAAACCTTTATGAAGTTTTAAAAAAAAAATTCTATCTTACCCCGGCCATTTCTACATCCCCGTGCAGTAGAAATGCATAAGTCACATTGAAAAGAAAAACCACCCCCGGGGTGTATAGTCCAGTCTAGGTTCGGTCTCTCCTCCTCAAAACCTAACTCTTTCTTCCGCTCAGATAAACCAGCCCCTATGCCACACCACTTTAAACTGGACTCACTAAGTAAGTCGGTAGAAGAGTATACCCAGGATTGGTTCAGGCGACTATCTCCTAAATCCCGGGTAATGGTTTCTAGGAAGGCTTTTTCAGAATGGCTAAGGGAAGAAAGATTTTGGATTTGGGACCACTGGTAATCCTCGCTAACACATGGATAGAAAGGGAAACCTATTCGGACTCTACCATTAACCACCTCCCCTTGAAGTCTATCTTATTGGGTGGAGAGTCAAAAGGAGAACTTTGTTTCGGCGCAGACGAAGTGAAAGAGTGTTGTCCGACATCCGAAGTGAAGAAAAAAACATCCTAAGTATATTGGAGGACAACTCAAAACCAAATCTATGGCAAAGGCAGATCAAACAAAAAATGGTATGAACTGCATTTGGATGAACTTGTCCATGCTAAACTTGGGCAAAAACTAAGAAGTCTACAAATGCGGGGTCCATGGGAAGTCGAAGTCCCACTTCAAAATGAGCTAAAGGAAGGGGGATGTTGTGGATTGACATTTTTCCTACCGCGAGAGCTACAAAAACCCTATAAGTCCTAGGATCTACACTATACCTACGGGCAAAGGACTCTGCCTGTTCACGGGTAATCCTACTTCGCCCCAAAGCAAAATCTGAGGCAGGAGGTGCAGGCATGGGTGGCTAAAAGGGGGCACCCTCAGGAACCTCACCCTGGCCTTCCCTAACCGCTACAGTAACCTCTGGTTGGGCAGGTTGAGGATCACCAAAACCCTCAGTCATGAGCTCCTCAACCTCCCTTTCATCTTCTCTCTGGGCAGCTATTTCCTACCTGCGAACGGAAGTTCAACATTCAAACAAAAAGCTACCCAGTAAGAGAAACCTAAATCATGTCTAAACCCTAGCCCTGAAGAACACATGATACTACCATTACTACCCCACAGAAAAACATAACAAAAAACACCCTTCACACAGAATAAAATAGAGGAAGCATAAAAAATAGTTGAAGGTGGCATATCAACAATGGTGGAATAAACAAAAACCAGTCATCAATAAAAAGACAAAACATACCTTTTTAAGTATTTGAATCTGAGATGGAAGTCTAAAAAATATGACTAAACTCGCGACGAAAATAAAGGTGAAGGAATCTTCAGAAGACGTTAATGGCAGAAAGTTACAAAACAAGGAGGCGAAAGTAAGAAAAAAGGGTGTATGTGGAAGAAGGACTATTAAATAGCCGAAAAGGAGCTTTTTGCAAAATGATTACTTGCCAGAACCAATGCATCGGGGAAGGTGAAGGGGTGCTTCTGCTGGCTGACATTCTGCCATTAATGACAGAGGCAGGAGACGAAAAGACAACCGGTCACAATCAAAGACCCTAATTTCAGCCACAAGTTAAAGTACTCAAGATGCAACTATTCCACCGAAGCCCCAATACTTCGTCATGTGGCACTTCGACGAGGGGCCACTGAACATCCAGAAAAATACCTCAGGGGAAAAACAGTAATTTTATCAAGTAGTAACTGCCCCTAACCTCACCGGACGTCATAAGCCCAAAATTCATGGGTCTCATAAAGAGCAGACGTTACCACTCGTTAAAAACCACATTCAAAGCCCATTTTCTACAACGATCAAAACGACCCAAAACTCCAACGGGAAACTCATGAATAAATGAGACCCTCAAAACAAACCCTTATAAAAGGGGATCTGAACAAAAGGTAAGACATGTTCCATATATCCAAAAATACTCACATAATACTCTACTGACTTAAGTATCAGAGAGTTCACGGGGAACACACCCTCACCGAACTTACTTGTTTTGTAGGTACGCAATATCGCGAAGCACCGTCATCCAAGCGCCGCTCCACGAAGTGCCGCTTCCCAAATTATAGCTCGCAGAGGGGCCACCCCCCAAAATATCGATTTCGTTGACTTTGATCAATTCAAAATTTCCCAAAAACCAATCCATTCCAACATTTCTTGAATTCCTTTCCTCTCAAATTACTTTTTTAACCCGACAAATTTTTGCAGAATCATTATTATATATATATAATATATATATATATTATATATATATATATATATATATAAATTCACAAATAATTCAGAGGAATTGAAACTGTCTGAAATAGGAAGTAAGGAGTGTCGCGTTGTGTGCGTGTGTCACAATTTGTAAAGATAAAGAACATAGAATAAATCAACGCAATCTTAACAAGTGCAAGTATACACCGGTCAACAAGTAATATATGTACCTAAGTACAAGATTATCGATCCCACAGGGACTATGTATGCCAATTACAAATGCAAATACGATTGTACAAATGGTTAAAAGAATAAAAGAATAAAGAATAATGAATCATAAAAGAATAAAAGAATAAAAGAATAAAGAATGATAAATCATGAATCAGGGATTTGGTCTAATGCTACGGCATTCCTACACCTAACTATACTAATAGTTAAGGGTTAGCCTACTGGAAATAATCACAAGAGTACTGCAGGTAATACAATGCTGCGACATTCACGCAAAAAATGTAAGTACAAACCAGAGATGAATCTAAGTATACAAAGCATGCTTCCAGTTCCATATCAATGCTACAGCATGTCTGGTTTCACCTAGACTACTTGATCTACTAGTCTAGATCCCCGATAATATCGTCTCATGGAGTACGAAGTACCGTGGACCTAGAGCAATGCTAGGCAGTGAATTTACCGCTGGTTACGCAGTTCTCAGGAGTCCACTGCAATATTGAGTGCACTTTCATGTCTTTACCGCTGGTTACGCAATTCTCAAATCTAGCACCAGATAATTATCACGTCCACTAGTTCCCCTCTGCTAGAAGGCCAGACACTGGCTCGATCCATACATTGGACAATCATAACCACAAGTGATGTTAAATCAATTTAATGTAATTACATGAATAAACCAAGCATCGCCCCATACAAGCATTAAACATAAAAACAGAAAACAATGTTGCAGCATACTCGTCATTATAATCAAAACAGTGTATTCAACATGCTCATACTTAACTGCACCACAACATCTTCAGGTTTAAAATATATATTATGCTGAAACGAATCATGGAAAACAAGGATCAACGTAACAGGAAAGATAGTCCCTAGGTCCGTAGTGACACCAATCAACGGAGTCAAGCCTAAGACGGAAAACATATTACTCCCAAAACATTTTTAATCAACCCTTGAACCAAGAATCATGAAAGACAAGGACTAACGTAATAGGAAAAATAGTCCCTAGGTCCGTAGTGACACCAATCAACGGAGTCAAGCCTAAGACGGAAAACAAATTATTCCCAAAACATTTTTAATCAATCCTTGAACCCATGTAAACATTCTCATATTACAAAGAACATTTAGTTACAAAAACATTAGCAAATTGAGGAAATGGAGAGAGGATTATTCTGGCCGGAGATCACCCTACTACCCAAATCGGTTTAATCAATCTGCTGCCCTTCGTTTTCTCTGCTTGATGCTGCTGCGTCTCTACTGCTCCGTTGATGAATGCTTCAGCAAGTCACCCTGCTCACTCTTGGGTTCTTCCCTCCTAAAAGTTAGTCTAAAACTAAGAAGAAAAACTAAACTATCCTAAGAAAAACTAAGAAGAAAAACCAATCTCTCTATCTCGGCCAAAAGCCATACTAAAACTACAAAGACTAGCTCTCAAACTCTCCAAGACTAGCCTCTCCTTCCTCTCGGTTCTTCACATACATATAGCCTCTTTGTGTACCGAGAGCCATTACCAAGCTGCCATGTGTCCATAATTCTGGATTTTTCTCCAAAAATTCCAGCAAATAGTCAAAATAAATCCCAACTGCCTTCTGGAGTTTTTGTCTTCTTCCTCTGAATGCTGCAGCATTTGCAGCCGGTCTCCCGCTACTTTCTGTGATCTTTTGTCATTTTCCTCTGATGCTGCAGCATTTGCAGCAGAGTTATTGTCTTGTTCTTCTGACAGCCGCAGGATCTGTAGCAGAATTTCAGAACTTTCTGCAGGAGTTTTGTCATTTTCCTCTGAAGGCTGCAGAGTCAGCAGCAACATTTCAGCTGCTTCCCTGAAATTCTTGTCTTTTATTTCGACTTTCTTGTCCACCTTTTGACCTGCACTTTCACAAACAGACATATATATATATATATATATATATATATGTGTGTGTGTGTGTGTGTGTGTGTGTAAAATGGATAGGACAAAAGAAATAAATGCATAGTACCGCAAGTTCAGCTTTAATTAATATGCCCAGCTGGATTTTTAAGTGACAAATAGTGTGTGGGTGTATAGTATATATATATATATATATATATTTATATATATATGTATGTATAGATGCAAATTATCCACACATATTTCACGTTCTTCACGGTCAACCTTCATCCAACTTTCTTTCACCAATTTCACCCATCAAAATTCCCGTTTTACCCTTGTCACAACAAGTCAATTCAAATTAATTCCCAAATAATACCAAATAATACAGTTTATCCACATTTTGGGAAATCAATTTAATTAAATTGACTTTCAACAATAAATCAACATTTTTAGGTAAAAAGAGAGAAAATATCAAATCAACACATTTTTATTCCATTTTCCAAATAAAGTCAATTAATTCCCGAATAAAATGTGGCAAATTAGATGTGATAACTCTATTATTTTAGAGTTATCACACCCCCAAACTTAGGTCATTGCTCGTCCCGAGCAATGCTGCAGCAATGCGGAAGCAACAGGAGTATACATACCCACATAAATACTTTGTTCATCAAGTTCAGTCAAACATGGGACCAATGATTTCAGAAAGAGAAAAATGCAGAATTCAAGTAGACATAATGTTCCATCCTTACTGAATAACCAACTATTAACTAACCCAAGTTTAAAGAACTTCCACTCCAAAATGTGTGTGTGAATAGTCCTTCCTTTTCAATTTCTCATTCATAAGTCAACATATGGTAATCCTAAGGTTCATTTTGTATCCTCAAACTCAATCTATTACACTCCTCTCCACTAATGTAGCAAATTCAGCAATAAAGATCAAAGAGGTCTTAATTTGGTTGTAATGTAGGCTAGGGCTAAGGTGGGAAAAATATGGATAAAAAGTGGCTCAAAACTTAGTCCTAGTCTGCCATGAGCTTCTACCCAATGCTATCACTTCCCAATTTTTTTTAAAATCAACTCAAGGAGCATAAAAATTCACACACTGTTTCAGAAATACGTGCAACATTTAACCACAATTAGTATATAACATTTGACCTCAAAGAAGCATAACACGTATTTCCTTTTTGCTCTCTTTTTGTTCTTCTTTTCTTTTTAAAGTAAAGAGGGTGCTTTCATTTTTTTTCACACAAGTTTTCATACACAAACCCTCAATACGTAGAGCATTTATATCAGAAGTTCAAATTTTCCATAAATACCACTAATCCCATGAAAATGATAATGCTGCATCATTGAGTTGCAGCATTTCTATGTTCCTTACCATAGCATTCTCAGCATACCCCCAAACTTATGTTCAACAATGTTCACAGCAGACTAAGATCAAGTTTTAGGGAAGACAAAGAATGGATACATGCAAATCATTTAAGATAAGTGGCTCTTTGATAAGGGTGTCAAGAAATTAGGCTTAGGCTCAACTTGGGTTAACTAAGGAAGTAAAATGCATTAGGGTTAAGCTAGAAAGGCTCAAACGGTTCAAGAACATGCCTCAATCATTTCTTTAATACCAAATCTACTAGGATTTCGCCTCAAGAAATATAACAAATGAGTCTAAAAATTCTGAACCTTCATACTAAAGTGACACTTTTTATGATCATTAAATCTACAAGTAAGACTATGTGCAAAAGATAGGGAGTATAAATAATTCTCACTTAAAGTCAACTAATACCTAATTATTCTAAAAAGAAGGTACAAGGTCTACGAGAATGTATTTTCGTTTTTAAGATAACATCATAAATCAGGTCCCAAAAGTCTACGCTAATCCTGCTGAAGCTAAGGCTCTAATGGGTCATATGATAATGCAGACGCATTCATGCAAACAGGTCTTCTATGCCAGATCAATCAATTTACAAGGCATCCTAAAACAGTTTTTCAGACAAGGCATCTATGCATTCAAATAGATCACTCAGAATTTCAGTAAATAAGATGTCATGCATTCAAAAGACAACAGGAAAATTTTTTAAAATTATTAAAATTAGCACCATTTTTGAACTTTTTGCCATAAGAGGACACCCTCCCCCAAACTTAAAGGGAAGCAATGTCCTCATTGCTTTAATTCAGATGGCAGGCAAAGCAATGTAACAAAACAGAACAAAACAAAACAAAAGGAGTCAAAACAAAACAAAACAAAACAAAACAAAATAAAACAAAAGACAAGTAAAGTTGTTCAAGACCTGCACAACAGGCAATTAAAGTACAATCCACAAAATAGAAAAGTAAAGGAGTTTGGGTTTAGAACTACTCCCGTCTCAAGGGAGCGCATCAAGGTGTGAGGATAACATCATCGTCCTCCATCCGGTTGGGATCTTCATCCAGTAAGAGTTCAGGCGGGAAGATAGGCCATGGATTACCAGCCTGCAGACGGTTTCTGGGTAGAGATCTGAGGAAGGCCTCGTTGTGTGCACAGATGTACATCCAGAAAATTTGAAGTTGTGCGTACATCTGCCTGGTCATTGCTGCAGCATTGTCTAAACTTGATGCTGCAGCATCCACTGCTGCTGGAGAAGAAGCACCAGCTGCTGGAGAAGAAGCACCAGTTGCTGCTGTCGTAGGTGTTGGGGCAGGTGGTGTTCTCTCAGGTGGCTGGGGCTATGGTGGTGGGGGAAGAATCCTGCGAAGATCATGGGTAGAAATTATCCCTGCCGGATAAAAGTCGCCGTCTTCAATATCCACATCGACCCCTGCAGCCCTGCATAACAAACAAATTAAAGTGGGGAAGAACATCTCCCCACTTTTCTTATTACCACAACCCCGTATCTGCTTACATATGAGCTTTCCCACGTTTACCGTTCTGGCGTTTATAATGCACGCCAGCAGCACAACCCTCTCAACATTCAGAGTTGACGTATGATTTGTGAGCATCAGGGAATGCCTCACAAAGTAGAACCAAATTTTAGCCTCGTCAGTCAGAGATTCCCGCTTGCATGTCTTGTTTCCGCTCTTTGATAGTAGTGTCCATTCGGTCCCAAGAACGGTCACTTCACGCAGCACTTTATCACATGCCTCCAGATCGGTTAGGAAAGAATAGTACTCGTCGTTATCGTTGTCGTAGTTCATTAACTCGAACAACTGGTTGATTGTCCTCGGATTTAAAGGCACCAGCCGCTCTCTTACAAATACGACGTACACACTGTTTGGCCACAGATTGGAGTAGAACTCCCGGACAACTCCAGTGTCTGGTTCGACTTGTTGGGAGCAAAACTTTTCCCAGCCCAGTACTTTGATTATATGCCGGCATGTTTCAGGGAGAGGGTACAGTGTCTCACCCGTTAGATCAAACCCTAAATCCTCGAGACATTGTTTCTCTGCGTACAACTCAGTCATTCTGGCTTCAGCATCGGACAAGGAGAATTTCTCTCTCGGGGGGAATTTTCGGGCTACTTGCTTGGTTCTCATCTGAAAAGACTAAAACATGTAAGAATAATTTGCCTAGAGAGGCCACAGCTATCAAGCAGTCCCGAAATGTAAGATAGAAACTGAAAGTAAGACCGAAAAGAAAACAAACAGTCACGGACTGTTTTTACTTGGTTACCACATAATCTTACTGCCAACAGAAATCACAAGAATTGCAATAAAGTATATCCCAGTCAAAGTCATTTAGCAAAATGAAAAATGAGAGCAACTTAAGCACAGTCTTAGTCCACAGATTCACCCAGAAAAATCAGTCTTTGTTTCCAGAATATTCAGTTAAAAATAGCAGTATGTGCTGGTTTACCCGACAGAAGATAAGAGTTTAAAGACCCGCAGGATGACCTATCTATTCCCGTCTGCAATTCAGTAATTACCCAACAAGAAACACTTGCAAAATTCCCGGGGGACCAGTATCAGTTAAGAAAATTATCAACATGTACCCGGGACTTTCAACAAAAAATAACAGAAGAAAATATCAGTTACTGCCTGAGGATAAGAGACAACTGCAAAAATTTTCAAAATTCCCTAGGGATACCAGTATCAGTTAAGAGAAATATTAGGACCGTCAACAGAAGATAACAAAAATATCAGCTACGAGTCATATTATCAACAGCCAAAATTTCAAAAATCGCCAGGAGATCAGAATGTCTCCCGCCGTGCAAAGTCATTCAGCAAAAAGAAAACCTCGACCCCTTTTTATTAGAAATCAATGGATAGTATAATACTCATATCAAAATGGAATTTTGTTTTAAGAAAATTCAACTTGAACCCAGAAAATAAAACGTAGATTTTTCAGTAAACCCAGAATGTGGAAACCATCATTTAGCACAAAAATGCAGAAAATCCAGTCGTTAGCAAGAACAGCATGCTTTGAAACAAAAAACTACAGCCACCATTCACATAGAAACACCCATTTTGTTCACATTTATCACAGTAAATCTGAAGATATTAAGCATAAATCCACAGCCCACTCATTGTATAACAAAAAAATGTCTATATTTTCGTCCAGAAAGAAAAGAAAACCATATCTGAGCATGGTCTCGCAAAATCAGTGAAAGAGGAAAGAAGACCCATGCTCTTCGGCTGACCCAGAAAAATAAAAAAATTCCGGCTGCAAATTCACAGTTTAATCTTTAGATTGAAGCAAGAAAACATACCTTCAGTGTGTTGTTTGCGTCGTATTTTTGCTTGAGAGCTTCAGTCAGAAGAAGAACAGAAGGTGTTTCCTTGAGAACTTCGGTCGGAAGAAGAACAGAAAGTTTTTCCTTTTCCCCTTTTTTTTTTCTTTGGGTAAGATGTAAGTGCAGTGAGAGGAGTTGTATGTTTCCTTGTTTTTAAGTGGGGAGTTCTTTCGGTTGGGTGAGTGAAAAACAAACGAAGTGAATGTTGGTCTTTTGGGTTCTCTAACTAAGTGGCTTTCATCCCTTTGGAAAATTAATTATAATAATGAATACTTACCTTAGGAAGAAAATGGAAATTGAAAAGGCACCTTTTTGTTTCTTGGAAGTCATAAAGAAAGAGTTGACTGGATTTTTCTCTTGTCCATTTGTTCACTTTGTCTCTTACCCGGAAGTAGTGTGAGTGTTCTGCCCCAAAATATGTATATACTGTATGTATATCTTCTTTTGACCTACAATAAAGGCAGAACAAGACAAAGAAGGAAAATATCCAGAAGTAGCATGAGTGTTCTGGCCCAAAATATGTACATACTATATGTATATCTTCTTTTGACCTCTTTTTGACCTGCAATAAAGACAAAGAAATAAAAAAGCTAGAAATGGTGTGAATGTTCTGCCCCAAAATATATATATACTGTATGTATACATCTTTTGACCTTCAATAAAGGCAGAACAAAACAAAGAAAATAAATAAAAAAAACTATCGGGTACAAGGGTACCCGACACATAATGAGACAAAAGAGGCAGAACTAATAAATAACTACAAAGACAAGAAGAACTGTAATTAAAAATAAATAAACCAGCGATAAAAATGACTAAACAGTTAGCAAATAAAAAAAGAAAATAAAATAAATAAAAAGAAATAACCGAAAACTAGAAAATAGAAATAAGTAATCAGGAAAATCAGTAAATAAAATAAATAAACAGAAAAGAACGGGAAAAAGAAATAAATAAAAAGAAAATAAAAACAGAAAATAAAAATAAGTAAATAGGAAGCAAATAAATTAAATAAACATAGACGAAAGAAAAACGGAAAACAAATAATAAAAAAAAGAAAAGAAAAATAGAAAATAAAATTGGAGGGTGTTCACTTGAATTTTGCATTTGTGTGGGGTCCACCTAATTCTTCATCATTGAGCAATGATAGAGAATTAACGGTTTGCTCTTGGTCTCCATCTCTGTAGATTTTTAGTCTATGCCTGTTGACTTTGAACTTGGTCCCCGTTTTGTCCACAACCGAGACCACTCCATGAGGATGAATTTGTTCAATTGTGTACGGTCCGGTCCATCTCGACTTCAATTTTCCTGGAAATAGTCTCAATCTTGAATCGAAAATCAAAACTTGTTGTCCAACTTCAAAATTTCTTGGCTGGATGTGTTTGTCATGCCATCTCTTGGTTTTCTCCTTGTATAACTATTGAGGTCTTGAAAGCTGTCCGGTAGGCCCATAGAGCGTCATCTAACAGTCTTGACCAATCTTTTCAGTTTGGGTTAACCACCTTCTCAAGGATACCTTTGATGATTCGGTTGGACAATTCAACTTGCCCATTTGTTTGAGGATGGTATGGTAAGGCAACTCGGTGATGAACATGGTACTTGGCTAGCAAGGTTCCTAGCCATTTGTTGACGAAATGAGAACCTTCATCACTGATGATTGCTCTAGGTGTTCCAAAACGTGAGAAAATGTTCTTTCGAAGGAAATTTATCACCACTTTGAAATCATTAGTGGGGAATGTTGCAGCTTCCACCCACTTAGACACATAATCCACTGCCATTAAAATGTATGAATTCCCAAATGAAGGTGGGAAAGGTCCCATAAAATCAATACCCCACACATCAAAAAGTTCCACTTCCAAAATGTTGGTGAGATGCATTTCGTTTCTTCTTGAGATGTTTCCTACTCTTTGGCAGCGATCACACCTTGCCACAAACTCGTAACAATCTTTACATAATGAAGGCCAAAAGAAACCAGATTGTAGTACCTTTGCTGCAGTTCTTGACCCTCCAAAATGTCCTCCACATGGTGAGTTGTGACATTGAAAAATGATGTCCTCAATTTCATCATCGTTTGCACATCTCCGAATCACTTGGTCTTTGCATTGCTTGAACAAAAAGGGTTCCTCCCAAAAATAACTTTTTACATCGTGGAGAAACTTCTTTCGTTCATGGTATGAGAAATCCGGCGGCATTGCACCACTGGCCAGAAAGTTAGCAAAATCTGCATACCACGGCATCTTCATGTCTTATGAAATTTCCAGCAATTGTTCATCAGGAAAATGTTCATTAATTGGGATCTGAAATCCCCCTTGTTGCTCCAATTGAGATAAATGATCAGCCACTTGATTTTCCACTCCCTTCTTGTCCTTGATGTCCACATCAAATTCTTGTAGGAGTAGAATCCATCTAATGAGCCTTGGTTTTGAGTCCTTCTTTGCAAGTAGATATTTGATGGCAGAATGGTCGGTGTAGACTATCACTTTTGTGCCCACCAAATAGGACCTGAATTTATCAAAGGCAAACACGACAGCAAGTAACTCTTTTTCAGTAACAGTGTAATTTATCTGAGCCTCCGTGAGTGTCTTGCTAGCGTAATAGATGGAATGAAAAATTTTGTTATGCCGCTGCCCCAAAACAGCACATACTGCATAGTCACTAGCATCACACATTAGCTCAAATGGTAAACTCCAGTCAGGTGCTATGATAACGGGGGCAGAAATAAGCTTTTGTTTGATCTCCTCAAATGCTGCGGCACATGCTGCATCAAAAGAAAACACATTATCTTTTTCTAATAATTGATATAAAGGCTTAGATACCTTAGAAAAGTCCTTGATGAATCTCCGGTAGAAGCCCGCATGTCCCAAGAAGCTTCGAATGTGTTTCACGGTTGTTGGGGTTGGTAGCTTTTCAATCACTTCTATCTTTGCTCGGTCTACTTCAAGACCTTTCTTTGAAATCCTGTGACCCAACACAATTCCTTCTCTAACCATAAAGTGATACTTCTCCCAATTGAGGACTAAATTAGTTTCCTCACAACGTTTAAGTACATTGGCCAAATTTTCTAAACAATTATCAAAAGAATCCCCAAATATGGAAAAGTCATCCATAAAAACCTCTAAGTACTGCTCCACCATATCTGTGAAAATGGCCATCATACAGCATTGGAACGTTGCTGGAGCATTGCATAGTCCAAATGGCATCCTTCTGAAAGCAAATGTACCATAGGGACAAGTGAAAGTAGTTTTGTCCTGGTCCCCTAGTGCTACAGCAATCTGGTTGTACCCTGAATAACCATCCAGAAAACAATAATACTCATGTCCAGCTAACCTGTCCAACATCTGGTCAATGAAAGGCAATGGAAAGTGGTCCTTCCTCGTGGCTTTGTTGAGTTTCCTATAATCAATGCATATGCGCCACCCCGTGATTGTTCTAGTAGGAATCAACTCGTTGTCTTCATTTGTTACCACTGTGATTCCTCCTTTCTTGGGCACACATTGGATAGGACTTACCCAAGAACTGTCAGAGATGGGGTAGATGATGCCAAACTCCAGCCACTTGATAATTTGCTCCTTTACCACTTCCTTCATAATAGGATTTAATCTTCGTTGCCCCTCAACTGAATTTTTGGAATTTTCTTCCAAAATGATTTTATGCATGCATAAGGTTGGACTTATACCTTTTATGTCAGCTATGGTCCAGCCCATAGCTCTCTTATGCTGCCTCAGAACTCCAAGTAGTCTTTCTTCTTGTTCAGCATCCAGCAATGCTGAAATAATCACAAGCAAAGTTGAGTCTGCTCCCAGAAATCCGTACTTCAAATGCTGCGGCAATGACTTCAGTTCCAGTTCATGTGGTTCTTCCACAGAAGGTTTTGTCACTTTGATCTCCTGAGAAGACAAGTCTAAGGATTCAAATTGTGCACGAAACTTGAAACCATGAGAATTGGCTTCTAACCACGCTGAGTATTCTTCTTCTTCTTCATTACCATAGTGCAACATTTCCTCCATCAACACTCTTTCCAATGCATCATCTCCATAGTTCCTCCACTCTTCATCTTCACTTGTCAAAGAATCAACAGTGGATATGCGAAAACAATCCTCACCTTCATCATGGATACATTGAATACATTGAACGTGACTTTATCATCTTGAAACCTCATGGTAAGTTCTCCTTTTTGAACATCAATGAGGTCCTCCCCGTAGCAAGGAAAGGTCTCCCCAAAATAATTGGAACTTCCCTGTCTGCTTCATAGTCAAGAACAATAAAGTCAGTTGGAAAAATAAATTTATCAACCCTTACCAGGACATCTTCAATCTTTCCATCGGGGTGAGCTATAGACCTATCCGCCAATTGCAATGTTACCGTCGTAGGTCTTACCTTTCCTATGCCCAATTGCTAAAACACTGACATAGGCATCAAATTGATGCTAGCACCAAGATCACACAAGGCCATACCACAATATGAGTCTCCAATAGAACAAGGAATATTAAAACTCCCCGAATCTTTCATTTTAGGGGGCAACTTATCCTGCAAAAAGAAATTGCATTCTTTGGTTAGTGCAACAATTTCATATTCTCCCAACTTTTTCTTCTTTGTAAGGATATCCTTCATGAATTTCGCATAGTTGGGCATTTGTTCTATGGCTTCCACCAATGGAATGTTGATGTGCAGCTGTTTCAACATGTCCAAAAACTTCTTGAACTGCTCATCTTGTTTCTTTTTGGCAAACCTCTGTGGAAAAGGCATTCTTTGCTGTACTGGTTTGCTCTCTGGAGTATTGCATTGCTGCGACATTGGTGGTGCTGATGCTGCAGCATCCGGCTGTTCTGGAATGGTGCTTTGCTGCGGCATTTGCGATGCTGCAGCATTTGGCTCCACTGGTTCTGGCTCAGCTACTGGAATTTCTGCATTCTGGCTGGACTTACTGGTCGACTCGGCTGCTCCAGACTTCATTTTTTGCTCGTCCAGTATTCTGCCACTTCGGAGTGTTACCGCCTTGCAATGATCTTTTCCTTCTCTTCTTGGATTTTCTGTATCGCTCGGAAGTGATCCTTGTGGTCTGCTCCTCATCTCTTGGGCTAACTGCCCTTGCGCGTTTTACTCATGCAAAACAACACACGTTAAGGAATGAATGATACACAAGCTGACATTTAGCAAATAATTCAGATCAATAAATCCACAAAACAGTTCAGCCTATGCATAATTTATTCGTACCTCATACAATCATTTCAATAATCTCATAAGCTCAGGAATGAGTAGAAAAATAAACTGCAAAATAAAAGTAACCAAATGCAAACAATCAATATCTACAATAAAATTGACTCCAAAGTCCCCGACAACAGCGCAAAAAACTTGTTGCGTTGTGTGCATGTATCACAATTTGTAAAGATAAAGAATATAGAATAAATCAACACAATCTTAACAAGTGCAAGTATACACTGGTCAACAAGTAATATATGTACCTAAGTACAAGATTATCTATCCCATAGGGACTATGTATGCCAATTACAAATGCAAATACGATTGTACAAATGGTTAAAAACATAAAAGAATAAAGAATAATGAATCATAAAAGAATAAAATAATAAAGAATGATAAATCATGAACCAGAGATTTGGTCTAATGCTACGACATTCCTACTCCTAACTACACTAACAGTTAAGGGGTAGCCTACTGGAAATAATCACAAGAGTACTGCAGGTAATACAATGCTGCGGCATTCACGCAAAAAATGTAAGTACAAACCAGAGATGAATCTAAGTACACAAAGCATGCTTCCAGTTCCATATCAATGCTACAGCATGTCTGGTTTCACCCAGACTACTTGATCTACTAGTCTAGATCTCCGATAACATCGTCTCATGGAGTACGAAGTACCGTGGACCTAGCGCAACGCTAGGCAGTGAATTTACCGCTGGTTACGCAGTTCTCAGGAGTCCACTGCAATATTTGAGTGCATTTTCGTGTCTTTACCGCTGGTTACGCAGTTCTCAAATCTAGCGCCACATAATTATCACGTCCACTAGCTCCCCTCCGCTAGAAGGCCAGACACTAGCTCGATCCATACATTGGACAGTCGTAACCGCAAGTGATGTTAAATCAATTTAATGTAATTACATGAATAAACCAAGCATCGCCCCATACAAGCATTAAACAAAAAAACAGAAAACAATGATGCAACATACTCGTCATCATAATCAAAACAGTGTATTCAACATGCTCATACTTAACTGCACCACAACATCTTCAGGTTAAAAATATATATTATGCTGAAACGAATCATGGAAAACAAGGATCAACGTAATAGGAAAGATAGTCCCTAGGTCCGTAGTGACACCAATCAATGTAGTCAAGCCTAAGACGGAAAACATATTATTCCCAAAACATTTTTAATCAACCCTTGAACCAAGAATCATGAAAGACAAGGACTAACGTAATAGGAAAAATAGTCCCTAGGTCCGTAGTGACACCAATCAACGGAGTCAAGCCTAAGACGGAAAACAAATTATTCCCAAAACATTTTTAATCAATCCTTGAACCCATGTAAACATTCTCATATTACAAAGAATATTTAGTTACAAAAACAGTAGCAAATTGAGGAAATGGAGAGATGATTACTCTGGCAGGAGATCACCCTACTACCCAAATCGGTTTAATCAATCTGCTGCCCTTCGTTTCCTCTGCTTGATGCTACTGCGTCTCTACTGCTCCGCTGATGAATGCTTCAGCAAGTCACCCTGCTCACTCTTGAGTTCTTCCCTCCTAAAAGTTAGTCTAAAACAAAGAAGAAAAACTAAAGTATCCTAAGAAAAACTAAGAAGAAAAACCAATATCTCTATCTCGGCCAAAAGCCAAACTAAAACTACAAAGACTAGCTCTCAAACTCTCCAAGACTAGCCTCTCCTTCCTCTCGGTTCTTCACATACATATAGCCTCTTTGTGTACCGAGAGCCATTACCAAGCTGCCATGTGTCCATAATTCTGGAAGTTTCTCCAAAAATTCCAGCAAATAGTCAAAATAAATCCCAACTGCCTTCTGGAGTTTTTGTCTTCTTCCTCTGAATGCTGCAGCATTGGCAGTCGGTCTCCCGCTGCTTTCTGTGATCTTTTGTCGTTTTCCTCTGATGCTGCAACATTTGCAGCAGAGTTTTTGTCTTGTTCTTCTGACAGCCGCAGGATCAGCAGCAGAATTTCAGAACTTTCTGCAAGAGTTTTGTCCTTTTCCTCTGAAGGCTGCAGAGTCAGCAGCAACATTTCAGCTGCTTCCCTAAAATTCTTGTCTTTTATTTCGACTTTCTTGTCCACCCTTTGACCTGCACTTTCACAAACAAACATATATATATATATATATATATATATATATATATATATATATATATATATATGTGTGTGTGTGTGTGTGTGTGTGTGTGTGTGTGTGTGTAAAATGGATAGGACAAAAGAAATAAATGCATAGTACCGCAAGTTCAGCTTTAATTAATATGCCCAACTGGATTTTTAAGTGACAAATAGTGTGTGGGTGTATAGTATATATATATATATATAGATGCAAATTATCCACACATATTTCACGTTCTTCACTGTCAACCTTCATCCAACTTTCTTTCACCAATTTCACCCATCAAAATTCCCTTTTTACCCTTGTCACAACAAGTCAATTCAAATTAATTTTTAAATAATAACAAATAATACAATTTATCAACATTTTGGGAAATCAATTCAATTAAATTGTGTGAAGGAAGAGTCCCTCGTGGTACTTCTGGTACAGGCCTAGAGGGGCCCTCTGGTTTTGTCTTCTTCGGTCCTGGAGTGTCAGGGTTTTCTGTCTTCTTTGCCTGATTAGTAGCTGCTCTTGTTCTCTTCATCTTTGAGTGCAAAGTCTGGTTAGAAACAACAAATAGTAAAAAGTAGGACAGTGAAACAAGAAAGTAAGAAATATTTTTATGGATTTTGATTTATTTAGAAAGCCGGTAAATTTCCTTAATATGGTTTTTAGAATAATTTTAAAAAATTTGATTATCCTAAGTGTCTTAATTTCAGATATTATCTAAAATTAATTAGTTATGATAATCCTATATTTAGGAAAGTGATTGTCTAACTAGTATAAGATAAGTTTAAGTCAAAAGTCTAGGTTACTACCGCTACCTATCATAAGTTTCTAGAATTGTGGCCAATAATCCTACATTCATTATGATATTTCCCCGGCAACGGCGCCAAAAATCTGATGCGGTTTCCGACCGATATGCTAAATAGGTGTTATTTTACCCTATGTTGATTATGAATAATTAAGGACTGTGATTGACTAATTGTCACATTTAGTCTTTATGGTGTCACTTAATCAGCCAGAACCTAAGGCAGAGTACCTATCGTGTAGCTAGTCTATTGGAAAGTATCTACGATTTTATTAATTTAATTATCGTACTCCCAGGGAAGTGGCAACGGCTTAGTAGTAACTAGCCTTTTATCCTAACTCCTATCTTATAACCCAGTTATGCAATCTTCATCAAATACTTTGATGAGAGGGTGATCCATTCTCCACTAGGTTTAAGTCTAATTAATCCTAAAAGTGTTTTAAAGATGAGTTCTGATTCTATGTTATACTGTTCCTATATGTTGATTGACCTATATTCGAGTGTTTTATATATATCTTAGCCTGGAATGCAACTATGTTCTGTGTCTAAAGGTGTACCACATCTGAGGTCTCTACGCTACCGCCCCATCGTTAAGGTAAACGGCCCTACTCACGGCCCGGACTAAAGTCAGCAATGAACGGTACCCTATGTCACTTCGGGGTCATGCTGCTCGTCGCAAAACCGCCGGCATAACTCTCTACTCAGCCTACCTAGACTACTCTAACAAACAAGGTGTTCTGTTGGTTATTTTATCTAGTATGGCAGACACCAATACTAATTGATGCCTGTTAAACTAAACAGGTTATGGATAGACCGTGGTTAGGAATTGTCTATAACCCTAGTTTTAGTTTAAAAGAGACTTACATTAGACATGCAGACATAATGAATATTTAGCAGGTGGCTATTTCCGGAAAAACATAAAAACGTCAACATATAACACAACTATTCATAAAATCGTAATCTGATATTCATAATTCATATTTAGAACAAAGCAATAACACATATAAGAGAGGGACATGGGGACCGATGCCATAAAGAAATCACCCTTTACGAAGTCTCGCCTACGGAGCGTACTGCTGTATATGTCGTATTGCTCGCCCTGACTCTGCTCACCAGAACCTTCGGAGGACGCTTCCTCAGCCTAGTAGCTAGACTTTACCTTACGTCCTGGGCTTAAGCCTAGCCCTGTGGACTGACTCTTCGAACGCCTAGAGCTCTCTTAGGATCTCCTAACGAAATCCCGGGTATTCTATGAATACCAGAAACGAACCTATCTATAGAAACCTAAGATCTGAGACTATTTCTCAGAAACTAAAACAAACACTAATAAGAAAGAAAACTGAGATCCGAGTCTCTGAGTGAGTTGTGTACTGGAAAATTGTACACTGGAAACCACTTAATGACTCAGATCGAGTGGAGAGGGATGAATTCAACTGCTGGAGGCCTGGGGTATTTATAGCAGCTTCTCGGAGTGAAAATCTCTGAAAAATTCGATGTGGGACAGCTTTTGGTGGCTCGGGACGCCCGTCCTGGTCTGTTGACCAGGTCGGGACGCCCGTCCCGGACCTTTGACCGAGTTAACATTTCCAAAAATTGCGTTTTTGCCCCAAAATTTGCTGTTTTCGTCTACTTTGCACCTGACACTTCCAAAATCATAAAAACCGTGAAATCAAGTAAATAATAAACAATTAATGTCAATTTACTCTCGATTTCACATTAAAACATACATAAAAACATGCTAAAAATGTGATACGATTTTCGCGTATCAGATAACCCCACACTTAGCTTTTTGCTTGTCCTCAAGCAAAGTCTACATGGAGTTAGTGATTCTAAACCGTAGTGCAGTCACTTAAATTCCTAGTCATGTTTTTATTCCAAAAATTCTTCAGACAATTCTTAACACATGTCTGATTGGTTAGGTTGCTACGACAAGGTCTCAAATGTCTCTAGTAGCTTGTTATGATCAGGCAGAAAACAAATCAACAACTAGGTTGGACTTTTTTCTTAGTCACAGGGTCTTCCTGATGTGTAGTGTGTGTACTAGTCCAGACCAGATAGTCAACACAATGTACTCTTGTCTTAACTACTACCAGATAACACTTCGACCTATCGCTAGACATATTAACAACAGACAACTTTTTGAGTTCTGAGCTTTGGTGATCTGATTTTTAATGTTTTAGCATTTAGTTATTTTATAGATTCAGGGTATTTTGAGTCTGCTTAGAATACGTCAACTTCAACTACCCATGTAGCGAGTCCCACTCCGATGACTCCCAGATCTACACGACCTTAGGGCATCAGGCTTTAAATTCCCCGAAGGAGTGGTGCTCGAGTAGCGAAGGCCGCTGGCAAACTACCCTTATTTGATTAACTATCTTTTGTTTAGCTCAGAGTCTCATCCAGTTATTCTAATTGTCAAAACATCCACAACTGGTCTAATTTCATCTAGTTCAGTCTTGAAAAGGTAATTGGTTGAGGTCTCTAATCCAGACAAAGTTGTGCTCAGTTATCAGGAATTCCCTATTCCTAATCAATTAGTCCAAGATAGCTATCAACTATCTCCTACTAACCATAGCATACTACCTACATATCATAGACATAAGCAATTGTTTAACCAAGCATACTGCATTTAGAAGTCTGAAAGACAGAAAAAGTTTGAAAAAAAAATTTGGAAGGGTGTGAAAATACAGGGAAAACAAGCAAATTCATGCGAAAAATTTTGCAAACTGCTACAGTGCACCGTGCACTGCTACCCCACACTTAAGTCTGGCACTGTCCTCAGTGTTCATGCATATCTAGCTACCCCACACTTATTTGAAAATAAGAAATAAAATAGAAAAATAAAGGATTCTATATGGGTAAGTAAGACATAAAATAAAATAATGCAAACAATTCTGTATGTCATATAAATCAAATTTGTACATGGATTCATACGTCATACAACCCAGACATGTTTATACGCATAGAACAAGAAAAACAAAACAAAAGAAAAAGAAAGAAAAGGAAAGAAGGAGAGAGAGACTAAGAACCCGGCGGATCGTTGTCCAGTGGACCTAAGTCTGCTAAGTCAAACTCAAAGTTTTCCGCTACTCGGGAAGTCTACTGATGTATCTCCTCAATCCTGATGGTGTTCATGGCGATCCTATCATCTATCATCGCCAACCGTCTGTCAATCCTGTCCTCCATCATCGTCAGCCGTCTGTCAATCCTGTCCATGTCTCGACTGTATCGGGCCGATAGTTCTGCCAATCCGTGCGACATGTGTCATTCGAAGGCAGTACGTGGCACGAATGTCTCAGATGGAGGGATATGCGCTGGAAATGCTTCCGATGCCGATGCCTGTCCTGTCTGCTCCGTGTGGATGGTGTCGCGGCCATTCGCATCCCGTACAACCATTCCCATGTTCCGTAGAATGGTAACGTCTGTGGGAATAGTGGTTGGGGCGACCAGAGTAAGCTCCGAGCCCTCTATGTCCAACTCCAGGTAGCGGGCTAGCCTGGTGATGTATGGTCCGAGTCCCAGACACTGTTTCCTAGTGTCTGTAGCGAATCCTCGCATGACGACCGCTATGAGTCTAGCCATCTCTACTGTAGATCCCATGTGTATGTTGGCTAGAAGGAACGTCTCCATCCGGGTGACAGTTCCGGGCGCTGTCAGTCGTCCTGACAATGTGTGTGCAATGATAGCATGCAGGTAACGAAGAGTAGGATAAATACCTGTGGCTTTTGCAAAGCCATGCTGGTATGGGACACCCGTCATGCAGATCTGAGCCCAAGCAGTGGAGACGTCTGCAGACGTGAAGTCTCGAACTGCTGTGGTGTATGCGGGCGTATCCAGCTCATCTCTCTGCCAGATGCCTAGGGCGATGCCGAACTCGGCCATGCTCATCGATCGATCTATTCCGCCTAAACGGAATGTGATCTGCTCCTGTTGGCAGGTAAAAGACGCATAGAACTCACATACCAGCTCCAGGTATGTGGGCTCGGTGACGATGAATACTCGACTGTAGGGTGGCACGTCGAGTATGCGTCTGACTTCCGGCTCTACTCCCAGTGTCTGTACTGCTGCCCAATCCAGCGTTCTGCCCGTTAGTATCGTACGCCCGATGTACCCAGTGCATCTCTCTTGGTATGCTGTGCTGGAGGGAAACAGCATAAAAGGATGTGTCACTGAGGTAACTGTCATGGTAGATGTGGTACGAGCACGTTTGGGAGCCATTTAAAACGTATGAGAAAGTGTAGGTGGGGAAGAAAGCTTTAAACTCAAATTCTGGAGGTGAATTTGAATTCAGAAGGATGAAATTAGGTTAGGGGCGAATTTTGAATTTTTGGCGGGAAAATCGAATTTTGGAGGGAAATTCGAATTTTTGGGTGAAGTTTAAAATTCAAATTTTGGAGGCAAATTCGAATTTTTAAACTTTGAGGAGTTTGCCAAAAATTTGTAGAGAGAGGCTAGAGAGAAATGTTTTTTAGAGAGATGAATTTTTTGTTGTAGATTTGAGAGAAAATGAAAAAAAATTGAATTTTTATAGAAGGGTGACCTTCGGGACGCCCGTCCCGGAGGGAGGACTCCCGTCCCGGGTTGCATCAGGACGCGTGCCAATTCCGGGGAAATTTTTTTTTTTTTTTCCGTAATTCCCTGAAAATCTCAAAATACCAAAAATTATCATAATTCTTAACAAGGCTTCATGTTTATCCAATAAAATTCAGAAGTTGTTAAAAACTCTATGAAAAAATTCTCAGTCTCTTTTCGAAAATTGTGACTACCCTAATTTTATCCTAACTTAAATTCAGCAAGAATTTCAGAAAAATAAAACTGAGTTTGGGCAATGTAATTAGTGGAAAATAAACTGTATTTGCAAAACTCTTGTTTTTCATAGAAATTCGAAATAAACTGTCTGAAGAAAATTGTTGAATATAAATGACCCTTTAAAAATGTTTGAAAAATAGAAAATAAAGGTCAATTATTCAAGTTTCAGTTCAAACGAATTATTTGTTGAGAGTAAAAGAATCTTCCCTTTTTAACGAATCCTATCTCTGATCTCCTGTAGTTCTGTCTGAATGCTTCGCATTTCTATGCGTATTGTTCGCATCTCATCCCTCTGCCTGTTTTGCTCACTGCGTAGATCAGCCATCTCTCGGAGTAGTTGCGCACCTTGGTTCTCCTGGAGATTGACCGTGGCTCTGAGTCGGTCTACGTTAGTTGTGATGTTCAGACTGAGTTGGTCTAAATGACACAGTCTGCTGGCAATCCCTTGGTCCATCTCATAGACCCTTTGAGTTAGTGTGTCTATCTGCACGGACAACATTGAATAATAACCGTTAGTACTCCCCGCAGATGAAGGGGTGCGCTCGTGAGGTGTTGGGGTGTATGCAGGAGAGGTTGGTGAATTTTGGGTTTGATCAGTAGGGGGTGGATTTAGAGGAACTCTCTGGGTAGGAGGGTGAATTGGAGATCTCTGGGGTACTTCTCTAGGAGGGAAGGTATCCTCAGAAGGATCTTCTTCCGTGGGACTATGCTCACGGGTGTTCAGGAATCGTCTCACTAGTTCACTGGCATCAGGGCTTGAGTTTACTTCTACTGGTTGTGAAGGAAGAGTCCCTCGTGGTACTTCTGGTACAGGCCTAGAGGGGCCCTCTGGTTTTGTCTTCTTCGGTCCTGGAGTGTCAGGGTTTTCTGTCTTCTTTGCCTGATTAGTAGCTGCTCTTGTTCTCTTCATCTTTGAGTGCAAAGTCTGGTTAGAAACAACAAATAGCAAAAAGTAGGACAGTGAAACAAGAAAGTAAGAAATATTTTTATGGATTTTGATTTATTTAGAAAGCAGGTAAATTTCCTTAATATGGTTTTTAGAATAATTTTCTAAAATTTGATTATCCTAAGTGTCTTAATTTCAGATATTATCTAAAATTAATTAGTTATGATAATCCTATATTTAGGAAAGTGATTGTCTAACTAGTATAAGATAAGTGTAAGTCAAAAGTCTAGGTTACTACCGCTACCTATCATAAGTTTCTAGAATTGTGGCCAATAATCCTACATTCATTATGATATTTCCCCGGCAACGGCGCCAAAAATCTGATGCGGTTTCCGACCGATATGCTAAATAGGTGTTATTTTACCCTATGTTGATTATGAATAATTAAGGACTGTGATTGACTAATTGTCACATTTAGTCTTATGGTGTCACTTAATCAGCCAGAACCTAAGGCAGAGTACCTATCGTGTAGCTAGTCTATTGGAAAGTATCTACGATTTTATTAATTTAATTATCGTACTCCCAGGGAAGTGGCAACGGCTTAGTAGTAACTAGCCTTTTATCCTAACTCCTATCTTATAATCCAGTTATGCAATCTTCATCAAATACTTTGATGAGAGGGTGATCCATTCTCCACTAGGTTTAAGTCTAATTAATCCTAAAAGTGTTTTAAAGATGAGTTCTGATTCTATGTTATACTGTTCCTATATGTTGATTGACCTATATTCGAGTGTTTTAGATATATCTTAGCCTGGAATGCAACTATGTTCTGTGTCTAAAGGTGTACCACATCTGAGGTCTCTACGCTACCGCCCCATCGTTAAGGTAAACGGCCCTACTCACGGCCCGGACTAAAGTCAGCAATGAACGGTACCCTATGTCACTTCGGGGTCATGCTGCTCGTCGCAAAACCGCCGGCATAACTCTCTACTCAGCCTACCTAGACTACTCTAACAAACAAGGTGTTCCGTTGGTTATTTTATCTAGTATGGCAGACACCAATACTAATTGATGCCTTAAACTAAACAGGTTATGGATAGACCGTGGTTAGGAATTGTCTATAACCCTAGTTTTAGTTTAAAAGAGACTTACATTAGACATGCAGACATAATGAATATTTAGCAGGTGGCTATTTCCGGAAAAACAAAAACTTCAACATATAACACAACTATTCATAAAATCGTAATCTGATATTCATAATTCATATTTAGAACAAAGCAATAACACATATAAGAGAGGGACATGGGGACCGATGCCATAAAGAAATCACCCTTTACGAAGTCTCGCCTACGGAGCGTACTGCTGTATATGTCGTATTGCTCGCCTTGACTCTGCTCACCAGAACCTTCGGAGGACGCTTCTTCAGCCTAGTAGCTAGACTTTACCTTACGTCCTGGGCTTAAGCCTAGCCCTGTGGACTGACTCTTCGAACGCCTAGAGCTCTCTTAGGATCTCCTAACGAAATCCCGGGTATTCTATGAATACCAGAAACGAACCTATCTATAGAAACCTAAGATCTGAGACTATTTCTCAGAAACTAAAACAAACACTAATAAGAAAGAAAACTGAGATCCGAGTCTCTGAGTGAGTTGTGTACTGGAAAATTGTACACTGGAAACCACTTAATGACTCAGATCGAGTGGAGAGGGATGAATTAAACTGCTGGAGGCCTGGGGTATTTATAGCAGCTTCTCGGAGTGAAAATCTCTAAAAAATTCGATGTGGGACAGCTTCTGGCGGCTCGGGACGCCCGTCCCGGATTGGGACGCCCGTCCTGGTCTGTTGACCAGGTCGGGACGCCCGTCCCTGGTTCTGGACGCCCGTCCCTGGTTCTGGACGCCCGTCCCTGGTTCTGGACGCCCGTCCCTCTGGCTTGGCTTGGTCGGGACGCCCGTCCCTGGTTCGGGACGCCCGTCCCGGACCTTTGATCGAGTCAACATTTTCAAAAATTGCGTTTTTGCCCCAAAATTTGCTGTTTTCGTATACTTTGCACCTGACACTTCCAAAATCATAAAAACCGTGAAATCAAGTAAATAATAAACAATTAATGTCAATTTACTCTCGATTTCACATTAAAACATACATAAAAACATGCTAAAAATGTGATACGATTTTCGCGTATCATTGACTTTCAACAATAAATCCACATTTTTAGGTAAAAAGAGAGAAAATATCAAATCAACACATTTTTATTCTATTTTCCAAATAAAATCAATTAATTCCCGAATAAAATGTGGCAAATTAGATGTGAATAACTCTATTATTTTAGAGTTATCAATGAGCTAAGACAAGAAACAACTACTAAATACCCAATTTCTCTCTCAAAATTCTAATGCACGTTGTCGCTGCATTCTCATAGTTGAAGCAAGATTTTCATCCTGCAGCTCCAAGAGATCTTCCTATAAATTGTATGCAAAAAAAGCTCAAATCAGGTAGAGGACAAGAATAAAAATGGAAATTTTAGGAACTAAGAGAAAAGATTTCACAACTGACAAAAATATTAGTCTCATTTGAGGAAAACCAAATTATATGTTACTTCAGAGAAACAAAAACATGTTAATTGTTTTCAATCAACGTTAACCTATTTTCTTTATTATAATAGACACTAATTCATTCTTTTATTTCTCAAGTTCCACCAGAGGGGAGTTTAGTCTTTTCCGCTTATAATTTAGACTACTTAATCATTTTCTTTATTATTGAGCAGTTCTGAAAGACTGAAATAAGACTAGTATCGTGGATCAAGCATAGCAATCTAGAAGCTTAAATTTCAGTCCTATGATGAACCACATGAATGGAAAATATATGTACATCTTCATTTGAGTTTTTCAACAAACAAGGTTGAGAATCAGTTCCATTGATGAAAGCACACAAACTGATTGAAAAACCACAAAAGAAATTAATGATAAACAAAACAGGACATCTGCATATGATGAGAATATGACAAACAAATTCAAATTGAAAAGCTAGGTATAACACTCAACTACTAATAAATATATACAACAAAAATTGTGTTATATGGACGTTTATAAATCAATTGCAGGGTTAAGTTATATATAAGCTATCAATTGATTTCCAGATATTCTCTGAAGGCACATTCACAGATCCAAAAATAGTCAAATACCTATGAGATGGTAGTTAAAGGCCACAAAACTAGTATGATGCTTACGAACCTCTGTAGCTAAAAGCAGGCTAGTGCATTCATCAGGGCTGGGCAAGAAGTCACCATACAGTTGCCAGAAGTTATGCTTGCAATCAAACGCATATAAAAGAAGACAAGCAATTCTCAAGTCCCAATCTGTCTGCCAGAAAACATGAAAACTATAAACATTGAGAAATTGGATGCTAAGCAATGACAATGATGCTAATAATATGACTTTTCATGGTGGCTAAGCTATATATGAAATACCAACTTACCAACAACATGAAATGTTAATCGACAAAAGATATAGCCTAAATTGGAGAATGAGAATAAGATCTTTTCATGCAAGAAAATAGGAAAAACAACATGGTAAAGGAAGGATGTAATTTTACTTCTGGATTGGTTGAGTTGATAATGTCAAATATAGGATGACCAATTGGTATGATATCTGGGAAGAACATCCAAGGAAGCTTTTGGCTAATCGTCCTAACTGCTTTTGTTTCTATGATAAAATCTGATGTTCATACTTCATTAAGACAAACATGAATTTTGGTAAGTTTGTACTTAATTGGTAATTTATTACCCCTTGCGACATTTATATTTAGATCCATGTAAATTGTTGACATTAAGCACAAACTCAACCAATCCAGAAGTAAAATTACATCCTTTAGTAAAATTTTAAATAACAATAAAATCTAAAAATCTTAATTATTTTCTCACCATTTTTCTTCTTCTTCCAAAGTTTTTAAAACATTTAGTAACAGTGGTGGCACAGACGCAGCGGTGGTGCAATTGAGAAGGTGAAATCTCAATTGCTCATATAAAATGAATTAAATTTATTTTTGAATTGTTAATTTTACGTATTTTCATATTTAAAGTGAATTTTATAGTTTTGACAATATTGTTAAATGTTTTATAAAATGTAAGTTTTTACATTGGTTTTAAGAAATGAAATTTTATTATTCTAGTAGGATTTTATAGCTTTAATTTTAAACGTCAACTAAATATAATGGACTTGCGTCAACATCAGCTATATTTTTATTTAATCGATATGCTTGAATTCTTTTAATTGGTTTTTGCCCTTGGAAATTTGTTTTTTGGTTCATACATTAGAACCAAATAAACTGGCCTACATTAAAAACCCACTTTTGTTCATACATTGGAATAGACATGAAGGGCAAAAGGAATGTTCACAAGGAGTTATGATAAGTTCAAACTCACCAGCAGTTCTTAATGGTTCTCCGGTCTGTGAATTCTCCTTCCAAGTATACTGGCTACAGATGATAGGAAAAAGAATTTATAAATATGAATGTATGAATCATTCTACGCCGCAGTAAGGAAAGAGGAAATTCTGGTTCTACGAGCATTTTAATATTTCATAATTATAAACACAGCAAAAAATTATACATCATCAGTATTCAAATTACCTTGAACTATATCTATTTATGAAGGCCTAAACAGTGAGAGAATGCTAATTAATGAAAGTAAGGGTTAGGGTTTACTCACAGAAGGCTTCTTCTTACTTGAACTGATCAATAATACAAAACACACATAACACAGTTAGAGAGAGGAGAACTGTGTATAAGTTTAACAAAAAACACATACATAAAAAGTAAAAAGCCGTGGCAAAATATATGCCTAAATTTCCCTCACCACTAGCATCTCCAACAGAGTGAATCTGTAGTTCAAATATGCACTTGCAAGACTTTGGCAAGTCCAAACTGCAACTTACAAGACTTGAGAAAGCAGAATAACATTATCCTTCCTTAAGGCTCTCACAAGACTTACCTATACATGAGCAGATGTAGCCCCCAATGGATGAGAATAACTCAGCAAATTAAGATCAATTACTGGGAAGAAGCTTATGTGTCCTGCTATGCATCAACAAGTGCAATACACAGAAATTAGAACAACCACAAACAATTCACAACAAGAAGCAAACCTCATCAATTGTTCCATAAAGCCCTAGCTAAATCTATGCAATGAACAGCCTACCAAAAACACACAGCTAATGCTACACTACTTGACATTGAACAAGTCACCAAACCCTCAGCAAGTTCAGTTTCAATCATCTCCAGTAACAAACATCAGCATTCAAATGGAAAAGAAATCTAAGCCTTCAACTCAAAAGGTAGAGCATGTGAAGACATAACTCTGCCTAGACATTTCCAATTGGCTAAGTCTCTTTCTTTCTTAATGAAAATCCTTCAAGTATGGAATTCTTGTAGTATAGTAAGCTTAAATCTTCCTTCAAGTAAACAAAATCCATCCTCCAAAGAATTTTATTTCCTTTGATTTCAACATTCACTAGTTTTAATTTGAATTTATAACTTCCAACCAAATATTAAAATAAATAAATAAATCAAAACAAATGAACTTAACCATTGGCAATTTGAGAGTAGAAATACTTATCAGAAATTCAACAAATGAATCAACCAGCATTGTAATGAATATCACTTATCCTAAAAAGAAAAAGAAGAAATAACTGGCAGCATATGCATTAATTGTGCCAACCTTTTTATTTGAGCACATGATTCAGGCCAACTTTAATTCTCCTATTCATATGGCAGCATGGGAAGAAACTATTTATGTAAATGACATAAAACTAAACAAAAAGCTCATTCAATTTGTGATGTTTGTGTTTAATCTAATTTTTCATTCCTCTTCCAGCAGATGTGATGTGCAAGATAAAAGTGAAGACAACTCTTCTTCTGTCGCCAATCCAAAACCTTGCCACCGAATTCTACCAAACTTATCAAGCAAAAAAATGTACCTGTTAAAGGAAAATGTCAATCACTTATTTTATCTTAATGATCATGTCAGAGAAAACCAAGAAGGGTGCAACCGGAGGAAAATGGAAAGATCTCATACCCTGTTAGAAGGTTTAATATTTTGAGCTCTTTCCTGAAATAGTAATGGTCACCAAATGAATAAACAATTTGTCTCTGCAGTACATCATCACTATCTCTGAGGTTAGATTTCCTCATCATTCTAAGAAGTAGCTTCTTTAGAGGATTGCGTGTTAGTAACCATGAGTCTATAAAGGAAACCTGCACATGACAATATCATAGTGAATAGGTTAAAAGGTGTATACAGGGATGTACGGATTTAACTTCAGATGTATTCCTATGATTTCTAGCTGTAGCATTTTTCTCCGCTGATCCCTCTTGCATTTCATCATAGAAAGCAAATTGGCTTCCCAGTTGTCTACATTCCCCGAGAAACACACTCCAATTATTTTTAATGTGATAAAATGATTACATTTTATGCCTAAATCTAGAAGCACCACTTTGCAACTTCCTTGACAAGGCAAACAAAGAGGAGAACATAAATCTGCTTTCATACATAACATAAACATACAGATATGTAATAAGTTAATTTAGATTAAGAACTTTAAAGTAAACGTAAAGTTCTCTGCCAATATCTGTTAAGTAATTCGGTAGTTATGTTTATAATTTGCATAATGTTTAGAGTATCTTAGAAAACAATATCAGGGAGAAGTTCTCCTCATATGTAACATAACCATATATATATACATAGTTATATATATATATATATATTTTCAATCTATTTGTCAATCTCATATGTATATTATATGATTCATAATTAATGTTCATAATCATCTTTCATCCTTAAAGTAATGCATGGATGAGGAGAGAGGAAACAGAATAATGAAATAATGAAACTATTTAAAATTATTAGATTTACGATACTGCAACTTACTGGTATATTTGTTTATATTAAGGAATCCTTTTCTTAATCTACATATTTTTTTATGTTACTTAGAATGTCAGAATGGAAAAAATGTATGTCGGCATTGTGGACTTTGGCATAATTTCAAGTATCCCACATCGAATGTATTAGAAAAGGGGATGGGAGTTGGGGGTTATAAATTAATCCCCTCCTCTTCCTTTTCTAACATCCCAATTTGTATCTCTTTATCCCATCCTCTTCTTTGTATATCTTCTCCTATCTTTATAAAAGTAGGTCGTTTAAGCGGTATTCGGAGATTAAGCCAATTAGGCTGAACTCCGTTATCAAAGTTTTTTTTCTTATAGTATTCAATATTATTTGTCGGGTATTTTAATAGTGTTCTGTCCAGTTCATTTCTTCGGAACTGGTTCATTTCACTAGTTGTGTTATCTTAGTGGGAAAATTGCCCGATTTTCCCAACAAGTGGTATCAGAGCCAAAGGTTCGTCCTTGGGCTGTTGGTAAGTGTTATAATATTGAATATTATATTTTGGGTCTGTAATGGCAAAGATTTCGTCAGGGGCATCAGGTTCCTCGTCATCATGGTTGAGGTTCCCGCAGCCTAATCTGAAATTGGCAGTCAAAATATTTGATCTCTTTTCCAGCAGGGTCTTAATGTTGCTGTTGAAGAAAGAAAACCAGAAGAGGTAGAAGATAAAGACTGGAGCATCATTAATCGGTTGGCATGTGGAACAATTCGATCCTGCCTGTCCAGAGAGCAAAAATATGCTTTCAAAAATGAGACTTCTGCACACAAACTGTGGAAGGCATTGGAGGACAAGTTTTTGAAAAAGAGTGGTCAGAACAAGCTCCTTATGAAGAAAAGATTGTTCCGATTTGAATACCAATCAGGTACTACTATGAATGAACACATCACTATGTTTAATCAATTAGTAGCAGACCTGTTAAATTTAGATGTGAAATTTGAGGATGAGGATCTAGCTTTGATGTTGTTATCATCTCTTCCCGATGAATTTGTACATTTGGAAATTACGTTATTTCACGGGCAAGAGAATGTGTCGTTAGATGCTGTTTGTTCTGCTTTGTATAGTCATGAATTGAGAAAGCAGGATAAGATGAAAATCAAAACATCGACATCAGAAGAAGCATTGGTGGCAAGAGGTCGTCAACAAAGCCAGTCAAACGGGAGAAGAGGAAGATCCAAGTCCAAAGGCCGAGCATTTGCCAAAGATGAGTGTGCTTTCTGTCATGAGAAAGGGCACTGGAAGAAAGCCTGTCCAAAGCTGAAGAAAAAAGGGAAGACTCCACAAGATGCAAATGTTGCAGAATGCAAAGGTGATGCTGAATCAGATATCTCTTTGACTGTCTCGCCTTCAGCATCATCGAGTCCAGATGATTGGATATTAGATTCAGGTTGTACCTATCATATGTGTCCCATTCGGGAATGGTTCTTTGAATTTCAAGAACTCGATGGTGGGATTGTTTACATGGGTAATGATAATTCATGTAAAACAACAGGGATAGGTTCAATCAAGCTGAGGAATCATGATGGATCCACCAGAATTCTGCGGGATGTGCGATACGTGCCAAAGTTGAAGAAGAATTTCATCTCATTGGGGGCTTTAGAATCTAAAGGCCTAGTTGTGATGATGCGAGATGGAGTTCTTAAAGCAACTTCAGGAGCACTAGTGATGTTGAAAGGTGTGAGAAAAAATAATCTGTATTACTACCAAGGTAGTACAAGTAGTGGGGACAGTAGCAGCAGTAGCAACTTCAACCACTAAAAAGGATGCTGAGGCAACGAAGCTATGGCATATGCGATTGGGACATGCTGGTGAAAAGTCCTTGCAAATTCTTGCCAAGCAGGGATTGTTAAAAGGTACGAAAACTTGCAAACTTGAATTTTGTGAGCATTGTGTTCTCGGAAAACAACGAAGAGTGAAGTTTGGCACTGCCATTCATAATACTAAGGGTATTCTGGATTATGTGCATTCGGATGTGTGGGGACCTTCCAAGACTCCGTCCATCGGAGGTAGGCATTATTTTGTCACTTTTGTTGATGATTTTTCCAGGAGAGTTTGGGTGTTTACTATGAAGAATAAAGATGATGTGCTTGGAATTTTCCTTAAGTGGAAAGCTCAAGTTGAAAATCAGACAAGAAGGAAGATCAAAGTTCTCCGAACAGACAATGGAGGAGAATACAAGAGTGATCCATTCCTGAAAGTATGCCAAGATTGTGGCATAGTTCGGCACTTCACTGTCAGAAAAAAACCGCAACAGAATGTTGTGTCGGAGCGTATGAACAGGACACTTGTGGAGAAAGTTAGTTGTATGTTGTCTAATGCTGGGTTAGCTAGAAAATTTTGGGCTGAGGCTGTAACGTACGCTCAACATCTCGTCAATCATTTGCCATCATCTGCTATAAATGGCAAAACTCCATTAGAGGTATGGTCCAGAAAACCTGCGACTGATTATGATTCTTTACATGTTTTTGGTTCTATTGCATATTATCATGTGATTGAATCAAAGTTGGATCCACGGGCAAAGAAGGCTCTATTCATGGGCTTCAATCCTGGAGTGAAGGGATATCGTCTATGGTGTCTTGAGGGAAAGAAGACGATTATTAGCAGGGATGTTACCTTTGATGAATCTACCTTGTTAAACAAGGTAAATCCAGAAGGAATTGATAGTACTCCGCAGGAGGTGGAGCGTGCTCCGAAGCAGGTGGAGTTCGAGCAGACAGTGGTGATCCCAGCACGAAGCACCACCAGTGACTCTACCATGACAGAAGAAGAGTCAGATGAAGAAGAGGTTCCTACCCAAGAACCTCAACAGCAATCGACGCTAATTGCAATTAGAAGGCAGAGACGAGAAATTCAGAAGCCCGCTCGTTTCACTGATATGGTAGCTTATGCACTTCCAATTGTTGATGACATTCCATCCACCTACCCGGAAGCCATTCTAAGTTCAGAAAGTGGAAGTTGGGCAGGTGCAATGGAAGAAGAAATGCACTCTCTCATGAGGAATAGAACGTGGAAGCTGACACAACTACCGAAAGGCAGGAATGCAATTGGGTGCAAATGGGTATTTGCAAAGAAAGAAGGATTTCCTAACAAAGAAGATGTCCGCTACAAGGCAAGATTGGTGGCTAAAGGTTATGCTCAGAGGGAGGGAATTGATTATAATGAGGTATTTTCTCCAGTTGTTAAACATTCCTCCATTAGAATTTTGTTAACCTTGGTAGCACAGTTGAATTTGGAGCTAGCTCAACTTGATGTGAAGACCGCGTTCCTACATGGTGATTTGAAGGAGGAAATCTATATGACTCAGCCAGATGGATACAGGGTTGCTGGTAAAGGCGATTAGGTTTGTAAACTTAGCAAATCGTTGTATGGACTGAAACAATCTCCTAGACAGTGGTACAAATGATTCGATAGGTTCATGAATGGTCAGAAGTACAAGAGGAGCAAATACGATCATTGTGTGTATTTGCGCAGACTTCAAGATGGTTCCTGCATCTACTTACTCTTATATGTTGATGATGTGTTGATTGCAGCAAAGAGCCAAGTTGAAATTGACAAATTGAAGGCTCAATTAAGTAAAGAGTTCGAGATGAAGGATTTGGGAGAAGCCAAGAAGATTCTCGGCATGGAGATAAGTAGGGACAGAGAGAGGGGCAAACTTTGGTTGTCACAGAAACAGTATTTACAGAAGATGTTACAACATTTTGGTGTGCACAAAGATACAAAAACTGTAAGTACCCCACTTGCTCCTCATTTGAAACTGAGTAGCCGTTTATCTCCGTCAACTGATGAAGAACGAGAGTACATGGCGAAAGTCCCGTATGCAAATGCAGTTGGAAGCTTGATGTATGCAATGGTGTGTACGAGACCAGATATTTCACAAGTTGTTAGTGTTGTTAGCAGGTACATGCCTGATCCTGGCAATGGTCATTGGCTAGCTGTGAAATGGATTCTTAGGTACCTCCAAAGTACCGCAGATGTTGGATTAGCATTCGAGCGGGATGAATCACTTGGTCAATGCATAGTTGGATATTGTGATTCTGATTATGCAGGAGATTTGGATAAGCGACAGTCTACAACTGGCTATTTGTTTACTTTAGCAAAAGCGCCAGTTAGCTGGAAGTCTACCTTGCAGTCAACAGTGGCTTTGTCTACAACAGAGGCAGAGTATATGGCGATTACAGAGGCTGTGAAGGAAGTAATTTGGCTTCACGGGTTGCTTGAAGACTTGGGAGTTGGTCATAAACAACTTGAGGTATATTCTGACAGTCAGAGTGCGATTCATTTAGCAAAGAATCAAGTATTTCATGCACGGACGAAGCACATTGATGTTCGCTATCATTTTGTGCGGGAAATTCTCGAAGAAGAGGAGATACTACTCCTGAAGATTCATACTACGGAGAATCCTGCAGATATGCTAACCAAGGTGGTTATAAGGACCAAGTTTGAATAATGTTTGAACTTGGTTAATATTTTGCATATTTGAGTTGCCGTCTCATGGCACCAAATTGGAAGCACCGCGAAGACTGTTTTTATTTGTTTATTTTTGGTGGAGAAGATTTGTATTTGATGGGAGTTGAAATTATGCCAAGGTGGAGATTTGTTGACTTTGGCATAATTTCAAGTATCCCACATCAAATGTATTAGAAAATGGGAAGGGAGTTAGGGGGTTATAAATTAACCCCCTCCTCCTCCTTTTCTAACATCCCAATTTGTATCTCTTTATCACATTCTTTTATTTGTATATCTTCTCCTATCTTTATAAAAGCAGGCTGTTTGAGCGGTACTCGGAGATTAAGCCAATTAGGCTGAACTCCATTATTAAAGTTTTTTTTATAGTATTCAATATTATTTGTCGGGTATTTTAATAGTGTTCTGTCCAGTTCATTTCTTCGAAACTGGTTCATTTCACTAGTTGTGTTATCTTAGTGGGAAAATTGCCCGATTTTCCCAACATGCATTATAAAATATTTCTCAAATTTTGTCTACACATAGTAATTAAAATCATAGAAACCAAGCATGCAAAAACTTAAAAACAATGAAATGATCACATGAATTCAATACGTAAAACGGAGTGGATTTGGAAGGTGCAATGCCAACATATCCGTTTTATCGCTTAATCGTCGTCCCGGACTCCTGCAAAATAAATTCATGTCAGGATATTATAAAAATGTCATCAATTGAACTAACTTATAAGAGAAGATTATGCTTCAAAATCATAAAATTAAACTAAAGACAATTAATCAAACACTTAAGGTGCAATGCCAAGACTAAGGATATTTTAGCATAAACAGACTTAGCTTAATCCAAAAAATTTGAAAGCTCAAAATCAACATAAATTATCCCCAGATCAATCTAAACAACTCTTATAAAAAAAACAAAAGCACAAATAAATCAAAACAATAAAAAATAGATAATAAAATTGCAAGAGGTTTATAGAGAATAGTACCTTATTCTCTTGAATGCAAATCATGCATAAATAATAAAAATTAATTAATTAAAATATGAAACTAAAGATAAAAATAAGTGCTATAATTATATATATATATACTAAATATAATTTAATTAAATTACTAAAAATATACAACAAATATACATACATATATACATATAAAACAAAAGTACTGCAGCAGAATTTTTCAAGAACCGCTCTAAACTAATTAAAATTAAAAAATAATCAAACGATATCCAAATTAAACAAATAATTATAAAAATAAATCACTTTTCGATAATAAAATGCCAACTTGATTAGCTACACCGAATCAAGTCTGTAAATCACTCTCCCAACTTCTATTCTTTAATGCCAACTTTGAAGCAAATTGCTTTATTTATGCCTATACAATTTGCTGCTCTTTGTCATAATTTCCAATCTATATTTTTGCTTAATCTTAAGCATGCTTATGCCTCTTTTGCGCCTTCTTTTGTATGGTACCTTTTTGCACTTTAAGTTATGCCTTTTAATTTGCTTTATTAGTGATAGATGTTCATTTTTCAAAGTTGTGAAAAATTCCAGCAATCTTCCTCTGCTTTGCTCTGTTTCTCCTCTGTTCTCCAAACCTCTACTGTCTGATTTTTGTTAAAATTTTGATAGTTTTATATTCTACTGCCTTTTAGCTTTATTTTGATATATTATTTGTTTAATTTGGATATCGTTTGTTTAGTTTTATATTCTACTGCCTCTTAGTTCTTAGGTTTTGGTTAGTTTAGGCTAGCTTAGATGTAGAGTTTTGGCCTTAGAATAGGTTAATCTAATTTAGTTTTAAATAGCTTTAATCTAACTTCTACTAATTCTTAACTAGTTCTAATCTAGTCTAGTATAATTCCTAATTGATTCTTACTTTGACATAACCTTAGAAATAGTTGATCTTGCATAACACTTAACTCTTAACCTAGTTTAAATAGTATTAATTAGGTCTTTAGATTTAGAATATAGCTTCCTAACTTGTTTCTATTGTTTTTGTTTACTTTGATTCATATTGGTTTGCATAGTTAATTGCAGTTGATTGTTTTACTTAGTTTTCAAAAAAATTTCAGCAAGCTTTCTCTGTTTTGCTCTGTTTTCCCCTAACTTTCAGAAGCCTACTGTCTGGAATTTTTTCCAAATTTTGAGATATTTTTATTTTATTGGCTTTTAGCTTTCATTTGGTATATTATATGTTTATTTTAGATATTATTTGAACAGTTTTTAAATTACTTAAGTTTAGAGTGGTTTTTGATTAAATATCTACTGCAGTACTTTTTGTTTTTATATGAAATATATTCTTGTTCTTTTATGTTTATTTTAGTAATATCAATTGAATAATGTTTAGGATATATATCTATAATAATAGTACTAGTTTTTGTCTTTATTTTGATATATTACTTAACTATTTTAACATTTTCACACGATTGATTTCAAGAGCATAAGGTACACTTTCTCTGAGAACCTTTTAAAATTTTTTGTTATTATTTGATATATATGTGTTTTTGATCTTTAGAATTGTTTAGATTAATTCTTGGATGATTCATGTTGAGTTTTGAACCTTTAAATTTTTTGGATATAACTAAATTTCCATATGCTTCATGATTCTTAAATTTCGACAATGCACTTCAAGTGTTTGATTAATTGCCTATAATTCATTTTTAAGATTAGTTAGCATGTTTTCCTTTTATAAGTTAGTTTTAAATGATTTTAAGTCATTACTTTAGGTATCATTTATTTAGGAAAGTTATTTTTCAATTACCCTAGAGATTATGCATTAGTCCTTCACTTGTTTTGCATGATCTATATGTTCTAAATACCTAAAACTATACACATCTTGTTCTAATTGATCAATCTTAATTCTTTATATTTAGTTTTTATTAGGACACTGTTCTTATTTTTGTGTAGCACTTAATGTTTTAAGGTATATAAGATCTAGTATTTCATACTAATGTAAGTATATATTAATGCATTTTTATTAGGACACTGTTCTTATTTTTGTGTAGCGCTTAATTTTTTAAGGTATATAAGATCTAGTATTTCATACTAATGTAAGTATATATTAATGCATCTTGCTGTAAATTTTGTACCTTAGTAACCTGTTTCGTTTTTGCTACTGTTTTCTGTTCTTTTTGATTTTTTGAAAAATATTTTAACTGCAGAAACCTCTTGATCTTAAGATTAAGATGTAATAAGTTTCATTAAATTTGGCTTTAAAACCAATTTCTTATAAATTTTTGAAAATCACTACCAGATATAAAATAGCTTTTGCCTTTTTACCTATGTCGCTTAACTTTTTGATCTTTTATTTGCTCTTCTTTGATTTTAATCTATCCTAATTTATATGCATTCTGGAAATTTGATGTTTAATCTTGCTTTTAGGATTCCTTAATTAATTTTTCTAAAATTGCATGATCTTTAAGTATGTTAGAAATCACTAGCATGCATCTTGCTTGTTTTTGTCTACTGTTTTGGTCATTTTTCTTTATATGTATGTTTGGTTAGTCTTAATTAGTTTTTTCTTTCTTTTTAGTATTTTTAACTTTCGGTAATCTTTCTTACCTTATTATTTGCATTTTTGATTGTATTTTGTTTTTCAACTTGTTTTATTGCCATATCTTTTGATGCCAACTTTGAAGCAATTTGCCTTATTTTTGCTTATGCAACTTGCTGCATTTGTACCTTGATTCAAGTCTGTATTTATACTTGATCTAAATCATATTTATGCATCTTTTGTGTTATCTTTTGTTTGGTATTTTTGTACTCTAAGATATGCCTATTTAGATTGCATTTTGGTCATTTTTAGGAGCCTTCTTATTTAGTGCATAATTTGTATTTTAAGCATGAGCTTATTTACATTCTTTTGTGTTATCTTTTGTTTGGTATTTTTGTACTCTAAGATATGCCTATTTAGATTTCATTTTGGTCATTTTTAGGAGCCTTCTTATTTAGTGCATAATTTATGTTTTAAGCATGAGCTTATTTACATTCTTTTTGCTTTTTGTTTGCACAATTTGTATGAGTTGCAATTGCATATTTTAGTACAATTTCTTGCAGGTTTAAGAGGCTTAAAAGTGGTTAAGGTACTATTTTAATTGTTACCTAAGAGGAGGGCCAACAATTTTTACCATAAAAGTGTGATCAAGAAGACCATATCTTGTATTTTTCATTATGATTACAATTCTAATTGTTGTTAAAGCTTGGACCAAATTACGTGTTACCAATTGCTTATTTTTGGACATTACTTTCAGTACCTAATATATTTTTCAATTCATGATAATATTTTTAAAACTACTTTTCAACTTTATTACTAGAAAGTTTTTGATACAACTATTTAGCAAAGAAAAATATTTTCAACTCTAGTGCAAACAACCATTCTTACTTCAATCTTTGTGGTTACTAAATTTTATTTCAATTCTTTTTAAATTTTATTCAACTTATTTTTTAACTCTAAATTCTTTTAAGTTTCATTAAATTTTTATTTTTTTTAAATTTTTTATTTTCAATTTTAAAATTATTATACTTCCCTTCTTTTTAATTTATTTTTCAAATTAAATTTATATATTTATTTTTAATAATAAAAATATTATATTTCTAAATTCTTGGGAATAACCCGTTTCTTTTCTTTCTTCTTTTATTTATTTTGTTTCTCTTCTAATTATTTTTATCCTTTCTAATTTCTTTTCCAAATTGGTTTTCAAATCAACTTTTAACTTTTATTTTTTTTAATCATTTTTATTTCCTTTCACTTCACTTTTCTATTTTTAATCATTCTTTTAGCACATACATTTCTAAACCAAATTAGTATTATTTTTTAACCTTATTAAATTTTTCATGTAATAGTTAGTGTTTTATTCTTATTTGAAAAGTTGCTATTAGGGATATGCACCATGTTTAGTGAATAATTCTTGTTCTGATAGTTCTCCACAACACCACCTGCACTATTCTGACTATTGTTTGATGTGCCATAACTTTGATCATATCTATGCCAACATCTGTCAGCACTGTGTCCTGGAACATGACAAACTTGGCACACAACCTTTGAGCCTTGTGACCTGCCACCTCTTCCTCTAAAGGCACATCTTCTTCCTCTGAAATTATAGTTCCCTCTGCCTCTTGAACCATATCCTTGACCATTGAAATTTCTCCTTTGATTGTTATCATGAGCCATGAAGTTCATAGTAGGCTGAGAACCATCAGTATTTATTGCTGCAGTACTACTCATACTGCTAGAAGATTCTAACCTAGCTTCAAAGCTTAACAACAGTGCTTAAATATCACTCAAGGTAAAAGAATTAATGCTAGCAGTAACTATGACCACCACTAGATCATATTCAGGACCTAAACCAACTAAAATGTGCATTATATGATCATTTTGATTTACAAGATTTCCAGTAGTTGCAAGTAAATCACAGCACATCTTGATTTTTGCCAAATACTCAGTCATACTTAAGTTACCCTTTCTTGTAGTTTGCATCTACAACTTGTATTGTAAGGTCTTTGCCTTGGATTGGCTTGCGAAATTTTTCTCAAGGGCACTCCAAATCTCAGAAGAGGTATTCAAGCCAATAATTAAAGGCAAAACATTTTATGACAGTGATGAAAGAATCCAAGAAGCCAAGATCTGATCTTGGCGATTCCACAAAATAAAAGATGAATTAATGGTCTGAATTTGAGAGTTGTCTGGAATATATTTGTCTGGAGGTGGTGTTTTAGAGGTCATGTAATCTTCAAGGCCATAGCCTTTAATAGTAGTAAGGATCTGCATTTTCCACACCAAGAAATTTTCTTCAGCTAGCTTTACAGAAACCAGTTGACTCTGGGGATAGATAAGTTGGATCTTGACTCCATCTATGGTTGTAGATGGAGCTGTGTAAGCTGAGGTTGCCTCGTCTGCCATATCTTTAAAGGAAAAAAAATATCAGAGTCATTAATGACTCTAATACCATGAAAGAATATTTTTCTAATTTTGAAGAATATTTTCTGATTTCAGTTTAAAAGGTTTTTTGTTTGTTTACAATGTATACCTATGAATTTTATCTAGGTATCATCTAAAATTATCACATACACTATATATATATATATATATATATATATAGTATATTGGAAATTTATTTAGATATTACTTAGGTAGTTACAACTCTACCTCTAACCGTTAGTAATATCTCAATAATATCAATATGCAATCTCAATAATATCAATCTCAATATCTCAATAATATCAAAATTATTATTAAGAAAACACGAGAACTCATGGCAGCTGATGTGGAAATCCTTTTAACTCTTTTACAAGATTTAGGACAATCACCTAAAAAGGCAAAATGTAAAGGATAAGATTTATCCGTAATGGCCAATATGTGATGGGTTTCCAACCGATATGCTAAATAGGTGTTATTTTACCCTATGTTGATTATGAGTAATTAAGGAATGTGATTGACTAATTGTCACATTTAGTCTCTAAGGTGTCACTTAATCAGCCAGAACCTAAGGCAGAGTACCTATCGTGTAGTTAGTCTGTTGGAAAGTATCTACGATTTTATTAAATAATTATCGTACTCCCAGGGAAGTGGTAACGGCTTAGTAGTAACTAGCCTTTTTACCTAATTCCTATCTTATGATCCAGTTATGCAATCTTCATCAATAACTTTGATGAGAGGGTGATCCATTCTCCACTAGGTTTAAGTCTAATTAATCCTAGAAGTGTTTTATAGATGAGTCCTGATTCTATGTTATACTGTTCCTATATGTTGATTGACTTATATTCGAGTATTTTAGACATGTCTTGGCCTGGATTGCAACTATGTTCTGTGTCTAAAGGCGTACCACATCCGAGGTCTCTAATAAACCGCCCTACCTTAATGACGGCCCTACTCACGGTTCGGGCTAAAGGCATCCATGAAAGCCCTATGTCACTTCGGGGATCATGCCGCTCGCCCTAGCCGCCGGCATAAACGCTCAACTCGGCCCCTACCTAGACTACTCTAACAAACAGGGTGTTCCGCATGTTATTTTATCTAGCATGGCAGACACCAATACTAATTGATGCATGTTAAACTAAACAGGTTATGATTAGACCGTGGTTAGGAATTGTCTATAACCCTAATTTTAGTTTAAAAGAACACAGTAGACATGCAGACATAGTGAATATTAAGCAGGTGGCTATTTCTGGAAAAACATAACAACTTCAACATATAAAACAAATATTCATGAAAATCGTAATCTCGTATTCATAATTAATTTTTGGAACAACACAATAACATATAAGAGAGGGACAAGGGGACTGATGCCATAAAGAAATCACCCTTTACGTAGTCTCGCCGATGGAGCGTACTGCTGTATATGTCATATTGCTCGATCCGACTCTGCTCGCCAGAACCGTCGGAGGACACTTCCTAAGTCTAGTAACTGGGCTTTACCTTAATACCCAGCTTAAGCACAGCCCTGTGGACTGACTCTTCAAACGCCTAGAGCCCTCTTAGGATCTCCAAACGAAATCTCGGGTATTCTATGAATACCAGAAATGAACCTATCTATCGAACACTAGGATTTGAGACTAATTCTCAGAAACTAAGAAAAACGAAAACACAAAAAAGGAAAGAAAGAAAACTTTTACTAAAATCTGAGTCTCGGAGTGAGTTGTGTACTAGAGAATTGTACACTGGAAACCACTGAATGACTCAGATCGAGTGGAGAGGGATGATTTCAACTCTTGGAGGCATGTGGTATTTATAGCAGCTTTTTGGAGTGAAAATCTCCAAAATTTTCGATGTGGGACAACTTCTGGTGCTTCGGAATGCCCGTCCTGGATTGGGACGGCCGTCCTGGTGCTTTGACTGGGTCGGGACGGCCGTCCTGACCCGTTGACCAGGTGAGCATTTCCAAAAATTGCATTTTTGCCCCAAAATTTGCTGTTTTCGTCTACTTTTCACCTGACACTTCCGAAATCATAAAAATTGTGAAATTGAGTAAATAACAATCAATTAAGACCGATTTCCTATCAATTTCACCCTAAATTATGCCTAAAAACATGCTAAAAAAGTGATATGATTTATGCATATCAGATAACCCCACACTTAGCTCTTTGCTTGTCCTCAAGCAAAATCTACCTGAAGTTAGTGATTCTAAATCATATGTGCAGTCACTTAAATTCCTAGTCATGTTTTTATTCCAAAAATTATTCAGACAATTCATAACACAGGTCTGACTGGTTAGGCTGCTATGACAAGGTCTCAAATGTCTTTAGTAAATTGTTATGATCAAGTAGAAAACAACTTAACAACTAGGTTGAACTCTTTTCTTAGTCACAAAGTTTTCCTGATGTGTAGTGTGTGTACTAGTCTAGACCAGATAGTCAACACAATAAACTCTCGTCTTGACTGTTACCAAATAACACTTCGACCCGTCGCTAGACATATTGATAACAAACAACCTTCTGAGTTCTGAGCGTTGGTGGTCAGATTTTTAATGATTTAGCATTTAGTGATTTTTTTTCTTTATAGATTTAGGGTATTTTGAGTCTGCTTAGAACACGTCAACTTCAACTACCCATGTAGCGAGTCCCACTCCGATGACTCCCAGACCTACACGACCTTAGGGCATCCGGCTTTAAGTTCCCCGAAGGAGTGGTGCTCGAGTAGCGAAGGCCGCTGGCAAACTACCCTTATTTAATTAATTCTCTTTTTGTTTCTTTTCACTTTTAGCTCAGAGTCTCATCTAGTCATTCTGATTGTCAACACATCCATAACTGGTCTAATTTTATCTAGGTAAGTCTCGAAAAGGTAATTGGCTGAGGTCTCTAATCCAGACTAAGTTGTGCTCAGTTATCAGGAATTCCCTATTCCTAATCAATAAGTTCAAAATAGTCATAAATCATCTCCTACTAATCATAACACTCTACCTACATATCATAGACATAGGCAATGTTTAACCAATCATACTGCATTTAGAAGTCTGAAAGAATGAAAAAATTTGAAAATTTTTTGGAAGGGTGTGAAATTACGGGGAAAACATGCAAAATCATGCAAAAATTTTCTCAACTGCTACAGTGCACCGTGCACTGCTACCCCACACTTAAGTCTGACACTGTCCTCAGTGTTCATGCATAGCTAAACTACCCCACACTTATTTTAAAACAAGACGAAATGAAAACAAAACAAAGAACTCTTACCCCAGACTTATTTGACTAACTAAGGGTAAGAGAGAAAATAAAACAAGAAGGATAGCAAAACAGAACACAAAACAAAAATAAGATAAAAGTAAAGGAATATGAGGGCTAGAAAAACTCCCTTCATGTCGCGAGCAGAAGGGTCTTCTCTGATCTGTCAATTGGCTCTTCACCTTAGCCATGTGCTATTGCTGAGGTGTTCTTGACTCTGCAAGCTCTAGATATTGGAACAGATGACGTCAGCTCCGATCCTTCAATGTCGAGCTCCAGGTAGTGGCCTATCCATTTGACGAATGACTCGAGCCCCAAGGACTGATTCCTCGAATCATTTGCAAAGTTTCTCGTAATCGTAGCAGCGTACCCAGATGGAACGTGTCTAGGAATGAGACTTCTTTGGATTGGTGTGCCTACCTGCCAATGTCAGTGAAGGTATTGCATGCAAGTTTTGAATGGTAGAAAAGATAACTGAAGCTTTGGCTAAGCCGTGGTGGTAGGAGACTCCAGTGGTGTAGATCTGGGCCCAAGTATTTGAGACTTCCTCGAGGAAGTTTCTCACAACTGATTGTATGCAGGGGATGCAAGCTCCTCCATTGCTATGCTCCTGATACAATACCAAATTCCTCTATATCCTTCGACCGTTCGATATCACTTGGTAGATCACTTGCTTGCACTGGTCTGGCTTTAATTGTTGCCAGTATCTCATCTGTTGATTCTGCGGGTAGGGGTGGTGCTTGACAGACTTCACATATTAGATACATAGACTGAACGTTTCTTCCTAAGACATTGGCACTCTAAATCTGGAAACCAACTTCTCATAGAATCTGCACATGACTTTAACATCATTAGTAGGTAATGCCTGTGGTTCAGGCCATTTTTTGAAAAATGTTCCACAACTACTATGATGTAATTATTTTCACAGGAAGAAAGAGAAAAGGATTCGATACCCCAGATATCAAAGATTTCAAGACTCTATATACCTTGCTGGGGTAGGCGATCTCTGGAAGAGGTGTTACCTGTTATTTGGCAAGCATCGCAGGACTGTATCAGAGATACAAAATTCTTGAATATGGTGGGTCAATAATATTCTACTTCCAACACTTTCCGGACAGTGTTGATAGCAGTTAATTGGTCTCCCATAGGTTCCTGCAATGCTTCAGAATCATGTGGCTTTCGCTTTCCGAGATACATCCTCTGACCACTTTACTCTGCAAAAATTTGAAATAGAAGAGAAATCTGCCCAGTAGTAATATTTCAAATCAGCAAAGAATTTCTTCTTTTGCTGATAAGTCATATCACTTGGGAATAATTAGCAGCTAGATAATTAGTAATATCAGTAAACCACGGAGGAGAATCATTACTCATAGCAAACAATGAAAATAGATCCTCATTCAGAAATTTATCAGATACTACTGTCTCATCAATAGCCTCTAACTCATGGTTTCCTAATCTAGACCAAAGGTTTGCTTTCTAGATTCTTAACCCTTTTTTCTTACCCCTTCATTCTATATCAAACTCAAGTAACAATAAAACCTAACTTAATCAATTATGGTTCAGTATCAGTTTTATTGAACACAGACATCTCAGAGTGATCAGTGTAACCTATTGTTTTTAGACAAGACTAGATAAGATCGGAATTTATCATACATGAACTTTCTTATCATGTTTCTGTCCTAAAACAATTCTTACTATATCATTACATCACATATTCATTCAAAAACCAGATTTCAATCAGGTGATGCCATAATGGGTGCAGTAATTCCTTTTGGTTTAAAAAATCTCATGCAATTATCAGAAAAACAAAAGGAACATCCTTTTTTCAATAGAACACTCAAAGGTCTGGCTATTAAGGAAAAATTATTTCATAACTTGTCCTAATAAAGCCGGAATGACTCTAAGAAAATTCTAAAATGGAGTTTCTTCCCAATAAACATCTAAGCCAAAATTTTACAACTTAGAAGAAAATATATTTTATCCTCATTTCCATTTTTATTCGAAATTAAATAATAGAAGAAAAACACAAAAAAAAGAGCAACTAAGAAAACAACTAAGAAATAACAAGAGATAGGGAAAAGAACAACTTACCATTGAGCAAGAAAAATACATTTTTTTCGGTTTTTAAATTTAAAAAAAAAATCTTTTTTTTCGAAAGCAGTTAAATTTTATTAATATGGTTTTAGAATGATTTTTTAAAATTTGATTATCCTAAATGTCTTAATTCCAGATAATATCTAAAATCAATTAGTTATGATAATCCTATATTTCGGAAAGTGATTGTCTAACTAGTATAAGATAAGTGTTGGTCTAAAGTCTAGGTTACTACCGTTACCTATCATAAGTCTCTAGAATTGTGGCCTTTAATCCTAAATTCATTATGATATATCCCCGGCAACGGCGCAAAAAATCTGATGGGTTTCCAGCCGATATGCTAAATAGGTGTTATTTTACCCTATGTTGATTATGAGTAATTAAGGATTGTGATTGACTAATTGTCACATTTAGTCTCTAAGGTGTCACTTAATCAGCCAGAACCTATGGCAGAGTACCTATCGTGTAGCTAGTCTGTTGGAAAGTATCTACGATTTTATTAAATAATTATCGTACTCCCAGGGAAGTGGTAACGACTTAGTAGTAACTAGCCTTTTTACCTAATTCCTATCTTATGATCCAGTTATGCAATCTTCATCAATAACTTTGATGAGAGGGTGATCCATTCTCCACTAGGTTTAAGTCTAATTAATCCTAGAAGTGTTTTATAGATGAGTCCTGATTCTATGTTATACTGTTCCTATATGTTGATTGACTTATATTCGAGTATTTTAGACATGTCTTGGCCTGGATTGCAACTATGTTCTGTGTCTAAAGGCGTACCACATCCGAGGTCTCTAATAAACCGCCCTACCTTAATGACGGCCCTACTCACAGTTTGGGACGAAGGCATCCATGAAAGCCCTATGTCACTTCGGGGATCATGCCGCTCGCCCTAGCCGCCGGCATAAACGCTCAACTCGGCCCCTACCTAGACTACTCTAACAAATAGGGTGTTCCGCAGGTTATTTTATCTAGCATGGCAGACACCAATACTAATTGATGCATGTTAAACTAAACAGGTTATGATTAGACCGTGGTTAGGAATTGTCTATAACCCTAATTTTAGTTTAAAAGAACACAGTAGACATGCAGACATAGTGAATATTAAGCAGGTGGCTATTTCCGGAAAAACATAACAACTTCAACATATAAAACAAATATTCATGAAAATCGTAATCTCGTATTCATAATTAATTTTTGGAACAACACAATAACAACATATAAGAGAGGGACAGGGGGACTGATGCCATAAAGAAATCACCCTTTACGTAGTCTCGCCGATGGAGCGTACTGCTGTATATGTCGTATTGCTCGATCCGACTCTGCTCGCCAGAACCGTCGGAGAACGCTTCCTCAGTCTAGTAACTGGGCTTTACCTTAATACCCAGCTTAAGCCCAGCCCTGTGGACTGACTCTTCGAACACCTAGAGCCCTCTTAGGATCTCCTAACGAAATCCCGGGTATTCTATGAATACCAGAAACGAACCTATCTATCGAACCCTAGGATCTGAGACTAATTCTCAGAAACTAAGAAAAACGAAAACACAAAAAAGGAAAGAAAGAAAACTTTTACTAAAATCTGAGTCTCCGAGTGAGTTGTGTACTAGAGAATTGTACACTGGAAACCACTGAATGACTCAGATCGAGTGGAGAGGGATGATTTCAACTCTTGGAGGCCTGGGGTATTTATAGCAGCTTTCTGGAGTGAAAATCTCCAAAAATTTCGATGTGAGACAACTTCTGGTGCTTCGGGACGCCCGTCCTGGATTGGGACGGCCGTCCTGGTGCTTTGACTGGGTCGGGACGCCCGTCCTGACCCGTTGACCAGGTGAGCATTTCAAAAAATTGCATTTTTGCCCCAAAATTTGCTGTTTTCGTCTACTTTTCACCCGACACTTCCAAAATCATAAAAATTGTGAAATTGAGTAAATAAAAATCAATTAAGACCGATTTCCTATCAATTTCACCCTAAATTATGCCTAAAACATGCTAAAAAGTGATATGATTTATGCATATCAATATGCCAAATGTATTATTAGCTTTTGTCGGCCACTTATTTCTATATTTTAGTTAAAAGTCCTTGTCGGCCACTTATTTTGTATTTTAAGTTAAAAGACATGTCAGCCACTGTTTTTAGTCAAAAGTTATTTTGTCTTTTCCGAGAAAGTAATGGCCACTTGTCAGCCAATACTTATCTGTACTTAATTTCTCTCTCTGTCGGTAGACAGAGCCCATGTAACCTCTATATAAAGGTTTACAAGAAATAAAGAAACGGAGGTTTTGAAGTTTGAATTTTTTTTTACTTTCTCTCTCTATCTTAATCTCTCTTGGCGGAATTCTCTGAAGAGCTCTGGAAGAATCAAACACAAAGCAAAGTAAGTAATTGTTTTTGGTTTTTGTTTTGAATTGTTAAGAAATGGTATAGGAAGATACTCTAAACATATGGATTACTTGTTAGAATCTGTTTGAATTCTAAGATATATTGTTTCCTAAGATATATATATGGTTTCATACTCACTCTTGAAATCATATATAAGTTAGCGTAAATTTGTCTTAGACATTATGAATTAGTCAAATATGAATTTATTGAAATCGTCGAAACTCTAAATACTAGATTGATATATATATATATATATATATATATATTATAGGAAATCAAGCAGAGATATAATTAGAAGTTTCTAGAATTAATATATATCTCTCTTAAACTTATTCATATATGCAATAGTTGGTGCATGGTTTTGGCTGAAGTATCCACATATTGCTATTTGTGCTTTAGCTTCATCTGCTCCACTTCTTTATTTTGGTAACATCGCCCAACAAGAGGGACACTACTCCATTGTTACCAAGGATTTCAAAGTTTAATTTGTATATGTTTTTTCGACTATATATGTCGTCCTAACTGTTTAATTTTTACCTATTCCATCCTCCTAGACAATTTGATGACTTAATTTAGTATGTTTTGGGGGATATTTTCACTATTTTGGTTCGCATCACTACTACTAGTGTACTTGGAAAAGCAAAATTTGACTGTTGGAGAAAATAAAAAATGAAATCCCAGACTCAGCATTTTGAATACATAGAAAACCGATGAGACTTTTAATGGTCTAATGCATGACGTTTGAGTTTCCAATAAAACTTTTTGTATTCTCAAAGATAGTTCATTAACTGTAAACCTAATTGTCAAATAAGAGCTATAAAAGGGCCACCACCGCATAAGCTATGAGTAATCATATTCACAATTTATCTAAACTAAATCTCTTATTCTAAACTTGCATTTGAAAAAAGATAAAAATGGACGCAAAAGGTGGCAATTCTGGTGGCAGCAAGGCAGCAGGAGGAGGCGGCGGCTCTGGCAATGGAAATCAAGGCTCCGGAAGCGGAGGCGGTAGTGTGATGAAAGCTCCCGGAGGAGGTGGAGCTTCTATCTCAAGGGATGCTTTTGAGAGCAATCCCAAAGGCTACTTCTCCAACTTGCATGAGAATCAGAAAGGCAATAAGTAATGTAAAATTGCTTTTGTTTTTGGAATCCATCTTAAATGAATATGGCTTATTAGAAGCCTCTTTATATATTTAAATAAAATTAAGTTTGTTTCCTAAATATATGCATAACTTTCTTTGGCATTAATAGTTTATCCTACCTATTTATATTTTAAATATTTAGCATTATTTTTTTAATTAATTGTGAATAAAATTTTTAATATTCTTACTAAAACGATTTTTAAACGATAATTTAAAAGAAATTATATTTTTCTAAAAAATTCTATTAACAATTATTATCAAATAATTTGTAATAACTAATGCGGGAGTGCGTATCCTTCACGTGTCTCTCTCAACAACAACATAGAAGTTTCCATTCCAACGTAATAACGGCACGTGAACACTCAAAAGTTTATATATTAGTAAATTGCAAATGCCGCATTACCTGTTTCTTCTTCCGAAAGGCTCCCACTTTTACTATTTCTTAATTAATTTATTAGATTAGATATTTGATGGCGTCAACATCAGCTATATTTTTATGTTCGCCGAGAATCATATAGGACTTACACTCAATTACTTAATGAGGGAATGAGAGAAAAACTTTATTCTGTGTTTATGTCTTAATGTTTAGACATTGGCTGCTTCTGTAGTTATACTCATTATGGCTTTTCTTTGGCAACCAAAACCAAAAGAATTCATAGTAGGCAGTGAGTGTAGCTGATGTTTAAAATATAGAATCATTGCCTAAATATATTTTCAATCGTCCTTAAGTGTGATTTATGGCTCACATGATGTTTACTTTGTTAGAACCACTAACAAAATACATTTGTTACGAATCAATTGTTGAGGATACTTAGCCATTACCATATTTGACCCTTGATTCTCGGCTAATATCTTGCATCCATTTACTGCTACTTTCCTTTTACTTTGTAATCTATTTTGATTTTATTTGATTTGTAAATGATTGTAATATATTCTGATTTGATTTGTAAATGATTGTAATCTATTCTGATCTTATTTGATTTGTAAATGATTATAAATAGAAAACTCTCACCACCTTTTAAGTGTGGTGGTTTCTGCAATTATTCTCATGGTATCAGAGCATACTCCGGTTTAACAACCCCGATCCCTTCTTCTCCATGGCTTCCGAATCCTCTTCTCATCTCCTTCCTTTCAACACTCTAATCCATATGATCACCATCAAGCTTTCTTCCTCCAATTATCTTCTCTGGAAAAGCCAACTTCTCCCTCTCCTTGAGAGTCAAGACCTGCTGGGCTACGTTGATGGAACTCTGGTTTCACCACCTCGTTTTGAACCAGAAAACTCTACCACACTCAGCCCCAAATATTTGGCGTGGAAAGCAGCCGATCAACGGCTTCTCTGTCTCCTGCTCTCCTCTCTCACCGAGGAAGCCATTGCTGTCGTCGTTGGTCTCTCCACTGCCCGTGATGTTTGGCTTGCGTTGGAGACTACGTTCAGCCATCATTCGAAAGCACGTGAACTGAAACTCAAGGATGACTTGCAACTGATGAAACGCGGCACCAAACCTGTTGCTGAGTATGCCCGTACCTTCAAAACAATCTGTGATCAGCTTCATGCCATTGGCAGACCCGTCGAGGACACTGACAAAGTGCACTGGTTCCTTCGTGGACTCGGCACCGACTTCTCAAGTTTTTCTACTGCTCAAATGTCTCTCACCCCTCTCCCCTGTTTTGCAGATTTAGTCTCTAAAGCCGAAATGTTTGAGTTGTTCCAGCGCTCCCTTGAGTCTTCTGACTCCACTCCTACAGCATTCACAGCCACTAATCGTGGTCGCACCCATGGCAACAACGCTGCCTCCCGTAGCAACCAGCGAGGTCGGTCTCATTCCCACGGAAATTACTCTTCCAACCGAGGACGAACCCACTCTGGTCAGGGTCGTCGACCACCTCGCTGCCAAATCTGTCGCACGGAGGGCCATTATGCTGACCGCTGCAACCAACGGTATGCTCGGACTGATTCTGTTGCTCACCTTGCCGAAGCTTTCAACACGTCCTGTTCTATTGCTGGACCCGAGACTGCTGATTGGTTTTTAGACACTGGGGCTTCGGCCCATATGACCACCGATTCATCTGTTTTGGATCAGTCCAAAAATTACACGGGTAAGGACTCTGTGATCGTTGGAAACGGTGCCTCTCTACCCATTACCCACACTGGTACTCTTTCTCCGGTTCCAAATATTCACTTATTAGATGTTTTGGTTGTCCCTCATCTCACTAAAAATCTTCTTTCAATTAGTAAATTAACGTCTGATTTTCCTTTCTCCGTTACATTTACTAATAATCTTTTTACTATCCAGAATCGTCAAACAGGAAGGGTAGTGGCGACCGGTAAAAGGGATGGAGGGCTATATGTGCTGGAGCGTGGCAACTCTGCCTTTATTTCAGTCCTTAAAAATAAATCTCTACGTGCTTCATATGATTTATGGCACGCTCGTTTGGGTCATGTAAATTATTCTGTTATTTCTTTTTTAAATAAAAAAGGACATCTTTCTCTTACGTCTTTATTGCCTTCTCCATCACTATGTAGTACTTGTCAACTTGCGAAAAATCATCGATTGCCTTATTCTCGCAATGAACATAGGTCGTCTCATGTGTTAGATCTTATTCATTGTGATCTTTGGGGTCCTTCTCCCGTGAGGTCCAATTCGGGTTTTCTTTACTATGTTATTTTTATTGATGATTATTCCCGATTCACTTGGCTTTACCCTTTAAAATTTAAATCTGATTTCTTTGATATTTTTCTTCAATTTCAAAAATTCGTGGAAAACCAATATTCTGCTCGTATCAAGGTTTTTCAAAGCGATGGCGGTGCTGAATTTACTAGCACTTGCTTCAAACATCACTTACGTACTTCTGGCATCCATCATCAACTCTCTTGCCCATATACACCTGCTCAAAATGGCCGTGCTGAGAGAAAACATCGTCATGTGACTGAAACTGGCTTGGCCCTTCTCTTCCACTCCCATCTTTCTCCTCGTTTTTGGGTTGACGCTTTCAGCACTGCAGCCTATATCATCAACCGGTTGCCCACTCCACTTCTTGGAGGTAAGTCACCCTTTGAACTTCTATACGGCTACTCTCCACCTTATGACAATTTTCATCCTTTTGGTTGTCGTGTTTATCCTTACTTGCGTGATTATATGCCTAACAAACTTTCTCCCCGCAGCATTCCTTGCATTTTCTTGGGTTATAGTCCCTCTCATAAAGGGTTTCGTTGTCTCGATCCCACCACCACTAGGCTTTACATCACTCGCCACGCTCAATTTGATGAAACGCACTTTCCTGCTGTCCCTAGCTCCCAGGCCCAACCCCTTTCCTCTCTTCATATTTCCAATTTCTTGGAACCTCATCTTTACCACATTGATCCATCCCCCCCTACCCCTCCTTCACCGCACCTTTCTCGGTCCAGCGCCTCTCAGTGTGATATTTGTTCTGACCTTGTGGATGAGTCTGTGCAGGTTGATACTTCTCTTGCAGGTTCCTCTTTGCCACCCTCGGCTTCTGATCCGCCCGCTATTGAACCTGCTGCTCCTTCCACTTCTTCCTTGGGCTCTCATCCTATGATCACACGAGCCAAAGCTGGTATTTTCAAGACTCGTCATCCAGCAAATCTTGGTGTTTTGGGCTCATCTGGACTTCTCTCTGCTCTTCTTGCCTCCACTGAGCCCAAAGGATTCAAATCTGCTGCTAAGAATCCTGCTTGGCTTGCTGCCATGGATGAGGAAGTTCGTGCTTTACAACAAAATGGCACTTGGATTTTGGTTCCTCGTCCTGCCAACACAAACATCGTGGGCTCTAAATGGGTGTTTCGCACTAAATATTTGCCAGATGGATCTGTCGAGCGTCTCAAGGCTCGTCTTGTTGCCAAAGGTTATACTCAGGTTCCTGGTCTCGACTACACTGACACTTTCAGTCCGGTTGTCAAAGCTACTACTGTCCGTGTTGTGCTTTCTCTTGCTGTCACCAATAAATGGCCCCTTCGACAACTTGATGTCAAGAATGCTTTTCTCAATGGCACTCTTATTGAACATGTTTATATGGAACAACCTCCTGGGTATATTGATCCTCACTTTCCCACTCATGTCTGTCTATTAAAGAAAGCCCTCTATGGCTTAAAGCAAGCTCCTCGCGCCTGGTTTCAGCGTTTCAGCTCATTTCTTCTCACGCTTGGTTTTTCTTGCAGTCGCGCTGACACGTCACTTTTTGTCTTTCATCACCAGTCTAACCTTATTTATTTACTTCTTTATGTTGATGACATTATTGTTACTGGCAACAACTCATCTCTTCTTGACCGCTTTACTCGCAAGCTTCATTCTGAGTTTGCTACCAAGGATTTGGGCTCTCTCAGTTACTTTCTGGGTCTTGAAGCTTCACCCACTCCTGATGGTCTCTTTATCAGTCAGTTAAAATATGCTCGAGATATTCTTACTCGTGCTCAGTTGCTCGATAGCAAACCAGTCCACACCCCCATGGTTGTTTCTCAACACCTGACTGCTGATGGTTCTCCTTTCTCTGATCCTACTCTCTATCGATCTCTTGTTGGCGCCCTTCAGTACTTGACCATTACGCGTCCAGATATTGCCCATGCTGTCAATTCTGTCAGTCAATTTTTGCATGCCCCTACTGCAGATCATTTTCTTGCTGTCAAGCGTATTCTTCGCTATGTTAAGGGCACACTCCACTTTGGCCTTACCTTTCGTCCATCCACTGTTCCTAGTGCGCTAGTGGCTTATTCGGATGTGACTGGGCTGGCTGTCCCGATACTCGTCGTTCCACCTCCGGCTACTCTATTTATCTTGGTAACAATCTCGTTTCTTGGAGTGCCAAGAAGCAACCTACTGTCTCACGCTCCAGCTGTGAATCTGAGTATCGTGCTCTTGCCATAACTGCTGCTGAACTTCTTTGGCTTACGCATCTTCTGCATGACCTCAAGGTCCCCATTCCACAGCAGCCCTTGCTCTTATGTGACAACAAAAGTGCTATTTTTTTGAGCTCCAATCCCATTTCTCACAAGCGGGCCAAGCATGTTGAATTAGATTATCATTTCCTTCGGGAACTTGTTGTCGCTGGCAAACTTCGCACACAGTATGTGCCCTCCCATCTCCAGGTTGCTGACATCTTCACCAAAAGTGTTTCTCGACCTCTCTTTGAATTTTTCAGATCCAAGCTTCACGTTTGCTCCAATCCGACGCTTAGCTTGCGGGGGGGTGTTGAGGATACTTAGCCATTACCATATTTGACCCTTGATTCTCGGCTAATATCTTGCATCCATTTACTGCTACTTTCCTTTTACTTTGTAATCTATTTTGATTTTATTTGATTTGTAAATGATTGTAATATATTCTGATTTGATTTGTAAATGATTGTAATCTATTCTGATCTTATTTGATTTGTAAATGATTATAAATAGAAAACTCTCACCACCTTTTAAGTGTGGTGGTTTCTGCAATTATTCTCATCAATGAAATTAAATAAAATAGTTCTATCCAAAAAAAAATATCCCCCAAGAAGATTGGACCATTATTATTATATTCGTCCAACTCCTGTGGATATTTTAACTGAGGAAAAAGACAATGTCTATATTTCCAGTTTTGATAATAAGTCCATTTATGAATGGAATTTAGATGGATTATCCGATGCTGAAATTCATAATATGCTACATCGTATGATGATATACTCAACAATTTGTAAAGTAACTAATAATTCTGAACGAGGGATCGTAGGAATGATTATTGATGGCTTTACTGGAATCCTAAAACGATGGTGGGATAATACTCTCACTGATAGCCAAAAGCATGAAATATTTTATGCTACAAAAATTAAACAGGAAGGATCGTCTTCTCAACCCATTTCTGTGGAAGATTGTGTATATACTTTAATCTGTACAATCTTAGAACATCCTACAGGTCAAATTACTGACCAAAATGAACGAATAAGAACACTATTGCAAAATTTGTGATGTCGTACCCTAACTAATTTTAGGTGGTACAAAGATGTGTTCTTAACAAGTGTAACACATTTACCCGATAATGCCCATGAGCATTGGAAGTCCAAATTTATTGATGGACTACCATATTTATTTGTTGAAAAAGTTTGAAAAACTCTGTGAACAGCTCATAATGGGATAAGCATCCCTTATGATAAATACACATATGGAGGCCTTATAGGCATCTGTGTTCAAGAAGGTTTACAAATATGTCAAAACCTAAAGTTGCAAAAACAACTTAAAAAGCAAAGGATTACAGAAAGAGAACAATTGGGAGCTTTTGTGATCAATTTGCACATGATCTCCCTCCTAATAGGAAAATGGAAAAAACAAAGATGTGTTCTTAACAAGGGTAACACATTTACCCGATAATGCCCATGATCATTGGAAGTCCAAATTTATTGATGGACTACCATATTTATTTGTTGAAAAAGTTCGAAAAACTCTGCGAACAGCTCATAATGGGATAAGCATCCCTTATGATAAATACACATATGGAGGCCTTATAGGCATCTGTGTTCAAGAAGGTTTACAAATATGTCAAAACCTAAAGTTGCAAAAACAACTTAAAAAGCAAAGGATTACATAAAGAGAACAATTGGGAGCTTTTTGTGATCAATTTGCATATGATCTCCCTCCTAATAGGAAAATGGAAAAAAAAGGAAAATCTTTTTCTAGGAAAAAGAAAAAGTATAAGAAAAAATATTATACTCAGGAATCAATACCTCCTAAAAGTCCAAAAATACAGAAATATGTAAAGAAAATATGTTTTCAGTCTAATGTCACCGATGTGGTAAGTTAGGTCATTATGCTAATAAGTGTACGACCAAACGAAAATTAGAAATGTTGGAAGACAATAATCTTCGACAAGATTTAAGTCAGATATTGTTAAGTGATACTTCATCTAAAGTGCCATCATTTGACAATGAAGATATTTATACATCTTCTAGTTCTGAATCAGAATATGGTTGTGCAAACAATCAATGTTCTGATCTAAGTTATTTCAAAGAAATAGCTGAAATGGCTAAGACAATTAATATGTTGTCAGCTACCCAAAAAGACTTGATCAAATTAATTGACCAAGTATCTGATCCAGAGATTAAAAAATCTCCAATTGAAAAATGTCTTCAATGAATCAAGAAATACCTGCACAATCTGAATCCAAACATACTTCTAATGAAGTCTTTAATATGGCTGAAGTGTATCGAAGACTACATAAAGCCAAAGAAATTCCGGTTACTATCCACGATTTAAATCGGGAAGTAAAACTATTAAATAAAAAAATATTTGAACTAAAACAACAAACCAAGGTATTCTTGGTAGATTACAACAATTAAAAAACCCGCAACAAATGGTTGCAAGTACATCTCAGGCATTAGCCCCTGAGATACTTAAATTATTAAATCAATTGACCAGCCAGAAATGGTATATTAAATTAACATTATTGGTCAATCAGAAATATATTATTCTTAATTTAGTTACCTTAATTGACAGTGGTGCAGATATGAATTGTGTCACTGAAGGTATAATTCCGACCAAGTACTTTGAAAAAACATTTCAATCCTTACCGTCGGCAAGTGATAATAAATTACCAATTAAATACAAACTAACCAAAGTTCATGTTTGTCTTAATGAAATATGTATCCCTGATTAACACTCACTACCTAACTCAATATCCTGCTATAACAGTTTATGTGTTATTCTGTGTTTATGGTCACATAAAGCTCGGCGATTAAAAGAATTCAAACAAAATTGAGTTAAATAATTTCTATATCACATAAAGTTCATGTAGTGTAAGTCCTACATGGATTTATAGGACTTACACTCACTGCCTAATAAGTCTATATCATATCTGATCAAACACAGAATTATAAGTAAAAAAGATTTTATTCTGGGAAGAATAAAATTCTGGATTCTTTTAATTTCCAAAAAATCAAAATTAATTTCAATAATTCTTATTTTAATTTCAAAAAAATTCGAAATTAGAATATTTCAATAAAATATTATTGTTTAAGAAATTAAATTATAGAATTTCCGAAAATTATTCTATTTCAATTTTAAAAAATTCGAAAATAAAATATTTTAATAAAATAAATATTTATTTTTTAATCTTGACGGCCATCAAGACGGTCAAGATTTGAATTCAAATCGCTTAACACCCAACTTAACGCTAGTCAAGTCCATACGACCGTTAAAATCGTTGACAGTCGTCAACACCCAAACAGAAATCTATAAATACCCCATTTCAAAATTTTCACCCACATTCTCTCCAATCCAATTTTTCTCTCATTCCCTCATTCCCTCATTCCTACCCCATACATCATCCTCCATTCCCATTTTATTTTATTTCCCTTTTAAATTTATTTCTTTTCCGTTTATTTTCCTTCCTTTTTATTTTCTTTAAAATCTTATTCCCTATTATTCCTCCATAGTTTCCATGGCCTATCAGCAATCCTCTATGGAGATGTCCAACCATCTATTCTTATTTTTTTTAACCACCCCAATTTTGGGAGTCGTGCTTATGCTTTAGTAAGACACACTATGTGCTTATTTTTTCCCGATCAATATATATATATTGATCGGGAAAAAATCTGGTCCTGGTTGAGATGTGAATCTGAATTGAGTACCTGCAAAGGGAAGTCAAGCGACGGAGGTTCTCGAAGATGACCCTCCGATGATTTTGTCAGAGTTTAAATTTTTGAGTAATATTCGGAAAGGATAAGATATCTTTTGGAATGAACAAGATCGGGAAGCTTTTCAAAAGCCCCTTCTCCTATCTCCATTCCTCATATTTATAATGAAAAGTTTACCTTCATTACCTCGTGGTAAAGTGGCTTACCTCCGATTGTTGAGCCATCTTGCCATGTGTTGATCTGGGAATATTCATCTTGCCACCTGTTGACTTGGGGAATATTCGTCTTGCCAAATGTCAAGGGAGCTTTTTAGTGTATTGACACCTGCCGTGCTGACTCACCTCCTTCCTTAGGTACATTAGATTAATCAAAAAGGGTGTTGGCAAATTGGGTCTTCGCCTATCTTTACTCTGACGCTCCGTATCGAAGTGCTCCACCTCATTTAACATTCCGGACATCGAATTATTCTCTTTGCTCCGATAATTACGTTTAGTCAATTCCGAAGTGCTAAAGATAGCAAAGCGTAGAATTCATTTCCTTTCAGTGGCCCCCGAGATTGAGGCAATTACTTTAATTGCTTCGATCTCTACATTTGCACAGTTATGCCTTCAGTTTTATGTCGAAGTATAAAAGGGTCTGAGAAGTTTTTTGGAGTTTTCTCGGAGTCCCAGAAATTACAGCTATTGTCCCGGGGTATTGGGAGACACAGGAATTTTCATCATTGCGTTTGGGTTTTCGAGGCGACAAGCTGGGATTGGGAATAGTCGATTTGAGGCTTGCGTGAACAGGTGTATAAAAACCCACTTTTCGTAAAGCGTTCCTCACACGCTCCTTGGAATACTATTATTATAATAAGTAAAAACAGGATATATATGTAAATAAAGGGAATAAGGAAATTTAAAAATTACTCTCTGCCCATCACCTATAAAACCCTTGGGGCTTTTCGTTTCCCCCTTTCGCAAAACCCTATAGAGAAGACTGTTCACCGCATTTTCCTTTATTTCGAAATCCATCATCTTTGGCAAAACTCAAAGCGCCGTTTCCATTCAATCTATTAAATTTCCTTTGGTCTGCGGCTTCGCTGTTAGAACTTAGCTTGTTCCTACCGGTTCTCGGCTTTCGTCAATTTCATCTTCAAGGTAAGGTATAAAATGGGTCCTTCCCTTATTTAACTGTGATTGAGTTTTGTTTTGGGTCTGTCGTTCTCGGGTTGTGGAAGGATAAATGGGGATGAGGTTATAAAAACGTGTTTGATAATATCATTTAAATTAAAGAATGTCGATCTTTTAGACTGTGTTGCTTGTGTGGTCAGGGAAAAGGGGAAATGGAATAAGGTAGAAATAAGTTGTTTTCTTGAGAAGGAAACCTTAAGGATGTATGTGTTGAGCAGGGGTTGTCAGTATGGGATGTTTATAACCGGGTTTAGGTTTTAGCTGGAGTTTGAGGACTTGGACTAATTTTCGGTTTGACACTCATCCTCAGGTTATCATGTCGAACAATGAAAACTTTGAGAGCTTGACTCCGAAAGTCATTGAAGTGGGGTCCAATGACTCACGTTCTCTTTCAGTTGGGAAAAAATCTGGAGGGAGTAGTAGCTCTTCAAGTGAAGAGAGTGTGGGTAGTAAGAGAATCCCAGGTAGTACTTCGGGTGTAGTCGTGGCGTCAGTAGTTCCTTCCTCCTCGAGAGTCTCCTTCGGCGATTTAACCATTCCTGTAGCCGTTCCCTCAAACCCTAAGTTTCCTCGGACTTTCTACTCCGGAGTTACAACTTCTGGGTTCACCATCAAAGATATTCCTAATCCTGATGCCCTGGACGATGATGATGATGAGGATTCTTAGGGGTTTTGTGACGTCCCTAAGACTAAAAGGCAGTTGTCAGGTGACTTCGTTTTGAAAGAAAATCAAGAAAAAGGAGAGTGGACCCCTGTATCTATAGATATGGACACAACTAGGTTTAAGTTATTCCGTTTGCCCTTCTGTCCGCCCATGAGTGATTACTTTATTCCCATTCCAGTCGAACATTTTCTCTGCGGCCTTCGTTTTCCTCTAGACCCCGCCTTTTGTGACTTTTTACACACTATTCGTTCGCAGCCAGCACATATTCATCCAAACGGGGTCAGATATTTCTTTTCATTTGTAGTTTTGTGCAGGCGTATAGGCGTCGAAGTTTCTGATCTTTTACTCCGTACGTTTTTCTACACTACACTCCGCATGAACAATCTGACCATTTCCCTTCGTCCTCGACTAAATACTATAACTCTTTTTGAGCCCGCTCCCAACAAATCAGTTTCTGGAGAGATAGGTGGGTTTTATAGAATATAGTCTAGGTTTTCCCTTTTATCCGAAGCGTAAAGCTCTTCTTCCTCTAGGTAAAGTGTACAAAAAGATGAAGTATTCAGACTCGGACAAAAAAGTTTTGGATTATGTTCGTTCTGAATTAGGAGATGACCCTAAGAAGAAAACTACGATTTTTTATACCGGAGACTTGTTAAGTTATCAAAGTAGGCATTTTTGCGGCATCAGAGGTTTATCGACCGATGCCCGTAGAAAAGAATTAGGTTTAGAGGATAACGACAAGTATCCTATGGGGAGGTTACACCCTGACAGGGGTGTTTTTGAGCGAATGTTTAAAGTGTAGGGATCCTGCTAATTTTGATTGTCTTCCTAAAAGGAACAAAGGTCGATGAGTTATTGAACTTCGTTTTCATCGTATTGTCCTCACTTTGAATTCAGCTTTTTAACTTTTATTTTCTCTTGACAAAAATGACTTCGGGCTTTAACAGACGTCGTGCGACTCTTATGTCTAGAAGGGAGACTGCCATAGGCAACATTACTCCGCATCCAGCCGTGGCGATAGACAAGTCGGCCCTGGTTGCCTTGCTTGCTTCGTCTGGGGAAGCTACCGCTACTACTACTACTACTACTCCGTCCGCAGGTACTTCGACGGAGGTTCCTGACGCTTCCAAACGGACCGAGAAAGGAAAAGAGAAAATCGCTTCTCCAACTTTGAAAGGTAATGGCCTCATGAGGGAGGCGAAGTAGAAAGTCAGAGGAAAAAGACGACTCAGAGTTCTCGTCTGGCTAGTGTTGCTGGATATGAGGAGACGACTACCCTAGTAGTCCATACTCCGGAAACAAGTAAGGAAGCTGAAGGGTCGCGTGCTTCGGAGTATGAATGGACCAGGGAGGACTTTGTATTGCCGAGGTCTGGGAGAGATCTCGAAAAACTTTCTCGAGAGATCCAGAAGGCCACTCCGCCATTGACCCATTTGAAGTTCACTGATCCCAAGACTGGAAAATTTTTTGGCGGGGCAGTTTTATCTCGGGCTATGGACTTTGACACTTACGTCATGGCTCGGAGTAATTCTGTTGGAGCTAATGAATCCATTGGTCACATTGGCGTGCATCTATCACAAGTAATAATCTTTCCCTAGGCTTTATCTTTCTCCTTCATAAAGTTATCTAATTATTTCTTTCTGTTCTTTTTAGTTCTCATCCTGGGTTACTCATCTAGGACACATGGCCTCTTCTGTGAATGCCTCGAAGACTCTGGTGATCAGTTATGAGAAGAAGTGTGCGGAGTTGGAAAGCGCTCTGTCTTCGAAGTGTGCGGAGTTTGAGACCAAGTTGAAGTCAGCGGAGGAAAATTTAGTTGCGGTCATTGAGTAGAAAGATAAGCAGTCTGACCAGCTGAACCTATGCGAGAGATCCAATGAGGACCTTAAATCTCAACTCCGCGAGCAAAGTAAAAGTTTAAAAGAAGCTGAGGCGAAATGCAGGAGTCATGCAGAAAGGATTAAGTTTTTGGAGTCCGATGAGTTTACTGCCGGAGTTCTTCATACGTTCCGTGAATCAGAGGAATATGGAGATGAAGTTTTTAAGAAGAGTAACACCTTCTTTGAGCGGGGATGTGCACATGCATTTCGGAACTTTCACACTTCACCAGTTCATCCCTGACAAACAGAAAATGGTCGAAGTATATTTGGGTATTGCGGTCGAGCCGCAGTTTAGAGAAGGAAGTAATTTGTGCCCTATACTGAAGAGGAGATGCAGGAGATAAGGGAGATGGATCAGGACGAGGGACGTGTTTGGGATCCACCTACTTTAACTTCACCGAATTTCAATGATTTGGTGAAGGAGAGAGGAGAGGCCCCGTCCTCGGAGGTTCCGGTGGCCTAGAACGAATTGAACCCTCCTGAGGAGAACCCGCCAACCGAAGTCGAGCAAAACACGGTTGTTGAACCAACCGGAGTTGATCCAAACCCGGTTGCTGAACCAACAGAGGGCGCTTAAATGTAATATCGTCATGTTTTCTTTCGGTTTATATATATATAAAATCTTTGTTTTGTAACCATTGTACATCGATTATCCGACTAATGTCCAAGAATGTTCAACTATAAATTAAACGTGAACAAACTTAGAACTTTTCTTCGAAGCATATGATTTTTGAACTTCAATTAACTAACGAATACTGAAGAGTGTTCACTGTAAATTAACGTGAACAAACTTTACGGCATTACTTCAAAGTGTGACATTAAAGATCTTTACTCCGTTAAACTGACGAATGCCTAAGGGAGTTCAACTTCAAATTAATTGTGAACACATCTTCGGCATAACTTAGGAGTGTAAACAGCCTTGGCTATTATTTAGGATAAAACTACTTCAAATAACTACCTTTTTCACCAAAGGGAAAAATAATTAATTTACATCTTATATTCTTAAAGTTCAGACTCCGAAGTACATATGTGACTAAATTACCGTAATACTTCTTCAGATGGTTTTCATGCCAAGGATTTCGAAGTAGAATTCCTTCTTTATCAATCAAAAGAAAAGTACCTTTTTTTATCTCACTATGTATTTTGTATGGACCTTCCCAATTTGGAGTTAATTTATCTGCTTGAAGTGCCATTGCCGTACCTTCAATCTTTCGTAGCACCCAATCTCCGACATGTAGTGGTCGATAGACGACTTTCTTATCATGGTACTGTTTAGTTCTTTTCTTGTATGCCTCCATACGAAGTCTGGCGGCTTTGTGCTTTTTGTCTAAGAGGTCAAGATCGTACCTTCGATTCTGATCATTATCGTTACTGGTGTAAGTCATGACACGGTAGGTGGGAAGTGCGACTTCGGCTGGTGCAATAGCTTCGCTTCCATATACTAACGCAAAAGGGGTTTCCCCAGTTGGCCCCCGAGCCGAAGTGCGGACTGACCACAAGGCGGAGTGTAATTCATCCACCCATCTTTTCGAAGTACCCTCAAGGATTTTCTTCAAAGCTCGAAGTACCAATTTATTGGCTGCCTCCGCCTGTCCATTGCCTTGAGGATGTGCCACTGATGATTGTCAATGTCTTACGTGAAATCGTCCACATTCAGCAGTAAATTTATTGGAAAATTGTGTACCATGATCTGTCACTACCGCTCTGGGTACTCCGAATCTGCATAGGACAGAATTATGGAAACATTTGATCACATTTTCTTCAGAGGGACTGGCTAGTGGTTGAGCCTCAATCCATTTAGAAAAATAGTCTACAACCACTACCAAATATTCAAAACCATTTCGTGATTTAGGGAATCTTCCCATGAGGTCCATTCCCCAGATATCGAACGGCCAGGTAGCTAATACGGGAGTTTGCTACACTGAGGGAAGGCGTGGTACGTCTCCAAAGATCTGTCATGTATGACACTTCTTGACAAAATCCAAAGCATCCTGTCGGAGGGTTGGCCAATAGTATCCTTGATGGAGCACTCTTGTGGCCAGCGTTCTAGCTCCAGTATGACCCCCACAAGTTCCTTCATGGATTTCTTCTAAAATCGACTATACCATACCTGGGGGAATACATCGAAGTAGTGGCTTAGTAAAGGACCGGCGGTATAGAATTCCTTCGTGAACTACGTATCGGGCGTTGTGTCTCCGAATTCTCTGTGCTTCGCGATTATCGTCCGGGAGGACATTTTGTTCGATATAGTTCTGGATCTCATCAATCCAATTAGTTTCATTGGGAGCAATAGCCATTATCTGGTCATCGGAATTGATTTGAGGCGAAGTACTTAATTCGATCTCGACAAAAAGTTGATTTGGGATATCGCTAGAAGCTATGCGGGACAACTGATCGGCGTCCTTATTCTGTAGTCGATCTATCTTATCTAAGTGAAAATAGTCAAACGAACGTTTCAATTCCAAGGCTTTCTTCACATATTTATGTAAATTCATGGAGTTAACTGCGTAGTCTTCGTTCATTTGCCGAACGACAACCTGAGAATCGCTATATACAATTATTGATTTAATCCCAGCTTCGATGGCCCACAGCAGTCCGCGAATCAAAACTTCATATTCGGCTTGATTATTTGACACAGGGTAATTGAGCCGAATGCTCTTACACTCCACCTGTTCTTGATTCGGAGACTTCATGATTATTCCTATTCCCGCACCTTGCACATTTACTGATCCGTCAACATACATAGTCCAATGCTTAACGGTTGGTGTTGGGTGGTGACTCAAAGGGAAACTGCCAACCCTTCTTCGGTGAAGTGAAAGAAGCCTCTGCTATAAAATCTGCCAAAGCTTGAGCTTTGATTGCCGTGCGAGGTTGGAATTTGATATCGTATCCACACAACTCAATGGACCACTTTAACATTGTTCCAGACTGGTCCATCTTGTGAAAAATTTGCTTAAGTGGAGAGTTGGTATACACCACTATTGTGTGAGAAGCGAAATAAATTCGTAGTTTACGTGCAGCAACAACCAAAGAATAAGCCAACTTCTCTATATTAGGGTACCTGGATTCAGGCCCGTTTAAAACTTTGCTTACATAATAAACTGTGAGTTGTTTATGAGCAACCTCTCGAAGTAAAACGGATGCTACAGCTAAATTACAGGCCGATAAATATAGATACAAGACTTCACCTACTTCAAGTGATCTCAGGAGAGGGGGGTTCTGAAGGTACTCCTTTAACTTTGCCCATTGTTCTTTGCACTCCGCTGTCCATGTGAAATTTTAGGCATTTTGCTTTAAAATCTTAAAAAATGGTAAACATCGTTCTGCGGACTTCGAAATGAATCTACCGAGTGCGGCGATACAGCCATTCAGCCTTTGTACGTCTTTCACACTTCGAGGTTCCACCATCTTCATTAATGCTTCGATTTTCTCTGGATTGATCTCAATACCTCGTTCGGTCATCATGAATCCCAAAACTTTTCCGGAGTGTACCCCAAATGTACACTTGTTTGGATTCAGCTTCAATTGGTACTTTGTTAAGGTATCAAACGTCTCTTTCAAATCCTCGAGATGGGATTTTCCCGTAGGAGTTTTAACCACCATATCATCTACATACACCTCGACGTTTCTACCAATTTGATTTTCAAAAACCTTATCAACCATCCTCTGATACATAGTCCCTGCATTCTTTAGTCCGAAGGGCATGACGTTATAACAGAAAATCCTTCCTGCTGCTTGAAAAGAGGTGTGCTTCTGGTCTGCTTCGGCCATTTTTATTTGATGATAGCCTGAAAATGCATCCAGAAAACTAAACGTTTTATAACCTGAAGTGGCGTCTACTAGGGAGCTGATCTTCGGCAATGGGTAGCAATCTTTAGGGCAAGCGCGGTTTAGATCAGTAAAATCCACACACATCCTCCATTTTCCGTTAGCTTTCTTGACCATAACTACATTAGCTAACCAAGTGGGATACATTATTTCTCGAATAAACTTTGCCTGAAGGAGTTTCTCCACTTCTCCTTTTATCGCTGCTTCCCTTTCATCCTTAAACCTTCGGGTCTTTTGCTGCACCAGGATTATTGTGGGATTAATATTTAGTCTATGCTCAGCCACCCTCGAATCAATCTCGGGCATATCCGAAGTACACCAGGCGAAGTTATCCTTATGTTGAATAAAAATTCCTTTAACTGCTTTACATCCTCTTCTGACTGACTTCGCCCGATCTTGACTTTTTGTTCATGGAACTGTGTGTGAACAACAACTTCTTCATATTCCTGTGATTGTGGGTGACATATTTCTTCCTCGGGAATTTGTATCGGAGTCGAAGTACTACCGAGTTTATTCACCATGGCAATCGGAGGCGGAGTATGTTCGATCTCTGGATGGGCTTTCCTGTATTTTACTAAATAATCCAACATTCCTTTCGGGTTGCTCAACTCCACTCCGACTCCATGTGGTGTCGGAAACTTGACTCGTTGATGAGGGACAGAGATAACCGCGTCGAAAGATGCTTGTGCTGGTGTACCCAAGATTGCGTTATAAACTGACTGCACATCCACGACATAGAATTCAACTTCTTCTGTTCGACTGGTCCACCCGTTACCGAGGGTCACACATAGTGTCAAAATACCTTTAGTCATTATTTTATGAGTGGTGAACCCTTCTAGCTTCGTCGAAGTAGGTCTTAGCATTTCTTCCCCCAGTCCCATACCTCGGAAGCATTGATAATACAATATATTAGATGAGGCTCCAGAGTCTATTAGGACTCGGTGTATCAGGAATTGTTGGAAATTGGGATGGATCATAGACACGTCCAATATTATTGGGTTTAATTTCTTTCCTTTTGTAGGCGCTAACTCCTTAGTGAAGAATCAAACACAAAGCAAAGTAAGTAATTGTTTTTGGTTTTTGTTTTGAATTGTTAAGAAATGGTATAGGAAGATACTCTAAACATATGGATTACTTGTTAGAATCTGTTTGAATTCTAAGATATATTGTTTCCTAAGATATATATATGGTTTCATACTCACTCTTGAAATCATATATAAGTTAGCGTAAATTTGTCTTAGACATTATGAATTAGTCAAATATGAATTTATTGAAATCGTCGAAACTCTAAATACTAGATTGATATATATATATATATATATATATATATATATTAGGAAATCAAGCAGAGATATAATTAGAAGTTTCTAGAATTAATATATATCTCTCTTAAACTTATTCATATATGCAATAGTTGGTGCATGGTTTTGGCTGAAGTATCCACATATTGCTATTTGTGCTTTAGCTTCATCTGCTCCACTTCTTTATTTTGGTAACATCGCCCAACAAGAGGGACACTACTCCATTGTTACCAAGGATTTCAAAGTTTAATTTGTATATGTTTTTTCGACTATATATGTCGTCCTAACTGTTTAATTTTTACCTATTCCATCCTCCTAGACAATTTGATGACTTAATTTAGTATGTTTTGGGGGATATTTTCACTATTTTGGTTCGCATCACTACTACTGTGTACTTGGAAAAGCAAAATTTGACTGTTGGAGAAAAATAAAAAATGAAATCCCAGACTCAACATTTTGAATACATAGAAAACCGATGAGACTTTTAATGGTCTAATGCATGACGTTTGAGTTTCCAATAAAACTTTTTGTATTCTCAAAGATAGTTCATTAACTGTAAACCTAATTGTCAAATAAGAGCTATAAAAGGGCCACCACCGCATAAGCTATGAGTAATCATATTCACAATTTATCTAAACTAAATCTCTTATTCTAAACTTGCATTTGAAAAAAGATAAAAATGGACGCAAAAGGTGGCAATTCTGGTGGCAGCAAGGCAGCAGGAGGAGGCGGCGGCTCTGGCAATGGAAATCAAGGCTCCGGAAGCGGAGGTGGTAGTGTGATGAAAGCTCCCGGAGGAGGTGGAGCTTCTATCTCAAGGGATGCTTTTGAGAGCAATCCCAAAGGCTACTTCTCCAACTTGCATGAGAATCAGAAAGGCAATAAGTAATGTAAAATTGCTTTTGTTTTTGGAATCCATCTTAAATGAATATGGCTTATTAGAAGCCTCTTTATATATTTAAATAAAATTAAGTTTGTTTCCTAAATATATGCATAACTTTCTTTGGCATTAATAGTTTATCCTACCTATTTATATTTTAAATATTTAGCATTATTTTTTTAATTAATTGTGAATAAAATTTTTAATATTCTTACTAAAACGATTTTTAAACGATAATTTAAAAGAAATTATATTTTTCTAAAAAATTCTATTAACAATTATTATCAAATAATTTGTAATAACTAATGCGGGAGTGCGTATCCTTCACGTGTCTCTCTCAACAACAACATAGAAGTTTCCATTCCAACGTAATAACGGCACATGAACACTCAAAAGTTTATATATTAGTAAATTGCAAATGCCGCATTACCTGTTTCTTCTTCCGAAAGGCTCCCACTTTTACTATTTCTTAATTAATTTATTAGATTAGATATTTGATGGCGTCAACATCAGTTATATTTTTATGTTCGCCGAGAATCATATAGGACTTACACTCAATTACTTAATGAGGGAATGAGAGAAAAACTTTATTCTGTGTTTATGTCTTAATGTTTAGACATTGGCTGCTTCTGTAGTTATACTCATTATGGCTTTTCTTTGGCAACCAAAACCAAAAGAATTCATAGTAGGCAGTGAGTGTAGCTGATGTTTAAAATATAGAATCATTGCCTAAATATATTTTCAATCGTCCTTAAGTGTGATTTATGGCTCACATGATGTTTACTTTGTTAGAACCACTAACAAAATACATTTGTTACGAATAAATTGTTGAGGATACTTAGCCATTACCATATTTGACCCTTGATTCTCGGCTAATATCTTGCATCCATTTACTGCTACTTTCCTTTTACTTTGTAATCTATTTTGATTTTATTTGATTTGTAAATGATTGTAATATATTCTGATTTGATTTGTAAATGATTGTAATCTATTCTGATCTTATTTGATTTGTAAATGATTATAAATAGAAAACTCTCACCACCTTTTAAGTGTGGTGGTTTCTGCAATTATTCTCATGGTATCAGAGCATACTCCGGTTTAACAACCCCGATCCCTTCTTCTCCATGGCTTCCGAATCCTCTTCTCATCTCCTTCCTTTCAACACTCTAATCCATATGATCACCATCAAGCTTTCTTCCTCCAATTATCTTCTCTGGAAAAGCCAACTTCTCCCTCTCCTTGAGAGTCAAGACCTGCTGGGCTACGTTGATGGAACTCTGGTTTCACCACCTCGTTTTGAACCAGAAAACTCTACCACACTCAGCCCCAAATATTTGGCGTGGAAAGCAGCCGATCAACGGCTTCTCTGTCTCCTGCTCTCCTCTCTCACCGAGGAAGCCATTGCTGTCGTCGTTGGTCTCTCCACTGCCCGTGATGTTTGGCTTGCGTTGGAGACTACGTTCAGCCATCATTCGAAAGCACGTGAACTGAAACTCAAGGATGACTTGCAACTGATGAAACGCGGCACCAAACCTGTTGCTGAGTATGCCCGTACCTTCAAAACAATCTGTGATCAGCTTCATGCCATTGGCAGACCCGTCGAGGACACTGACAAAGTGCACTGGTTCCTTCGTGGACTCGGCACCGACTTCTCAAGTTTTTCTACTGCTCAAATGTCTCTCACCCCTCTCCCCTGTTTTGCAGATTTAGTCTCTAAAGCCGAAAGCTTTGAGTTGTTCCAGCGCTCCCTTGAGTCTTCTGACTCCACTCCTACAGCATTCACAGCCACTAATCGTGGCCGCACCCATGGCAACAACGCTGCCTCCCGTAGCAACCAGCGAGGTCGGTCTCATTCCCACGGAAATTACTCTTCCAACCGAGGACGAACCCACTCTGGTCAGGGTCGTCGACCACCTCGCTGCCAAATATGTCGCACGGAGGGCCATTATGCTGACCGCTGCAACCAACGGTATGCTCGGACTGATTCTGTTGCTCACCTTGCCGAAGCTTTCAACACGTCCTGTTCTATTGCTGGACCCGAGACTGCTGATTGGTTTTTAGACACTGGGGCTTCGGCCCATATGACCACCGATTCATCTGTTTTGGATCAGTCCAAAAATTACACGGGTAAGGACTCTGTGATCGTTGGAAACGGTGCCTCTCTACCCATTACCCACACTGGTACTCTTTCTCCGGTTCCAAATATTCACTTATTAGATGTTTTGGTTGTCCCTCATCTCACTAAAAATCTTCTTTCAATTAGTAAATTAACGTCTGATTTTCCTTTCTCCGTTACATTTACTAATAATCTTTTTACTATCCAGAATCGTCAAACAGGAAGGGTAGTGGCGACCGGTAAAAGGGATGGAGGGCTATATGTGCTGGAGCGTGGCAACTCTGCCTTTATTTCAGTCCTTAAAAATAAATCTCTACGTGCTTCATATGATTTATGGCACGCTCGTTTGGGTCATGTAAATTATTCTGTTATTTCTTTTTTAAATAAAAAAGGACATCTTTCTCTTACGTCTTTATTGCCTTCTCCATCACTATGTAGTACTTGTCAACTTGCGAAAAATCATCGATTGCCTTATTCTCGCAATGAACATAGGTCGTCTCATGTGTTAGATCTTATTCATTGTGATCTTTGGGGTCCTTCTCCCGTGAGGTCCAATTCGGGTTTTCTTTACTATGTTATTTTTATTGATGATTATTCCCGATTCACTTGGCTTTACCCTTTAAAATTTAAATCTGATTTCTTTGATATTTTTCTTCAATTTCAAAAATTCGTGGAAAACCAATATTCTGCTCGTATCAAGGTTTTTCAAAGCGATGGCGGTGCTGAATTTACTAGCACTTGCTTCAAACATCACTTACGTACTTCTGGCATCCATCATCAACTCTCTTGCCCATATACACCTGCTCAAAATGGCCGTGCTGAGAGAAAACATCGTCATGTGACTGAAACTGGCTTGGCCCTTCTCTTCCACTCCCATCTTTCTCCTCGTTTTTGGGTTGACGCTTTCAGCACTGCAGCCTATATCATCAACCGGTTGCCCACTCCACTTCTTGGAGGTAAGTCACCCTTTGAACTTCTATACGGCTACTCTCCACATTATGACAATTTTCATCCTTTTGGTTGTCGTGTTTATCCTTACTTGCGTGATTATATGCCTAACAAACTTTCTCCCCGCAGCATTCCTTGCATTTTCTTGGGTTATAGTCCCTCTCATAAAGGGTTTCGTTGTCTCGATCCCACCACCACTAGGCTTTACATCACCGCCACGCTCAATTTGATGAAACGCACTTTCCTGCTGTCCCTAGCTCCCAGGCCCAACCCCTTTCCTCTCTTCATATTTCAATTTCTTGGAACCGCGTCTTTACCACATTGATCCATCCCCCCCTACCCCTCCTTCACCGCACCTTTCTCGGTCCAGCTCCTCTCCTGTGATATTTGTTCTGACCTTGTGGATGAGTCTGTGCAGGTTGATACTTCTCTTGCAGGTTCCTCTTTGCCACCCTCGGCTTCTGATCCGCCCGCTATTGAACCTGCTGCTCCTTCCACTTCTTCCTTGGGCTCTCATCCTATGATCACACGAGCCAAAGCTGGTATTTTCAAGACTCGTCATCCAGCAAATCTTGGTGTTTTGGGCTCATCTGGACTTCTCTCTGCTCTTCTTGCCTCCACTGAGCCCAAAGGATTCAAATCTGCTGCTAAGAATCCTGCTTGGCTTGCTGCCATGGATGAGGAAGTTCGTGCTTTACAACAAAATGGCACTTGGATTTTGGTTCCTCGTCCTGCCAACACAAACATCGTGGGCTCTAAATGGGTGTTTCGCACTAAATATTTGCCAGATGGATCTGTCGAGCGTCTCAAGGCTCGTCTTGTTGCCAAAGGTTATACTCAGGTTCCTGGTCTCGACTACACTGACACTTTCAGTCCGGTTGTCAAAGCTACTACTGTCCGTGTTGTGCTTTCTCTTCTGTCACCAATAAATGGCCCCTTCGACAACTTGATGTCAAGAATGCTTTTCTCAATGGCACTCTTACTGAACATGTTTATATGGAACAACCTCCTGGGTATATTGATCCTCGCTTTCCCACTCATGTCTGTCTATTAAAGAAAGCCCTCTATGGCTTAAAGCAAGCTCCTCGCGCCTGGTTTCAGCGTTTCAGCTCATTTCTTCTCACACTTGGTTTTTCTTGCAGTCGCGCTGACACGTCACTTTTTGTCTTTCATCAGCAGTCTAACCTTATTTATTTACTTCTTTATGTTGATGACATTATTGTTACTGGCAACAACCATCTCTTCTTGACCGCTTTACTCGCAAGCTTCATTCTGAGTTTGCTACCAAGGATTTGGGCTCTCTCAGTTACTTTCTGGGTCTTGAAGCTTCACCCACTCCTGATGGTCTCTTTATCAGTCAGTTAAAATATGCTCGAGATATTCTTACTCGTGCTCAGTTGCTCGATAGCAAACCAGTCCACACCCCCATGGTTGTTTCTCAACACCTGACTGCTGATGGTTCTCCTTTCTCTGATCCTACTCTCTATCGATCTCTTGTTGGCGCCCTTCAGTACTTGACCATTACGCGTCCAGATATTGCCCATGCTGTCAATTCTGTCAGTCAATTTTTGCATGCCCCTACTGCAGATCATTTTCTTGCTGTCAAGCGTATTCTTCGCTATGTTAAGGGCACACTCCACTTTGGCCTTACCTTTCGTCCATCCACTGTTCCTAGTGCGCTAGTGGCTTATTCGGATGCTGACTGGGCTGGCTGTCCCGATACTCGTCGTTCCACCTCCGGCTACTCTATTTATCTTGGTAACAATCTCGTTTCTTGGAGTGCCAAGAAGCAACCTACTGTCTCACGCTCCAGCTGTGAATCTGAGTATCGTGCTCTTGCCATAACTGCTGCTGAACTTCTTTGGCTTACGCATCTTCTGCATGACCTCAAGGTCCCCATTCCACAGCAGCCCTTGCTCTTATGTGACAACAAAAGTGCTATTTTTTTGAGCTCCAATCCCATTTCTCACAAGCGGGCCAAGCATGTTGAATTAGATTATCATTTCCTTCGGGAACTTGTTGTCGCTGGCAAACTTCGCACACAGTATGTGCCCTCCCATCTCCAGGTTGCTGACATCTTCACCAAAAGTGTTTCTCGACCTCTCTTTGAATTTTTCAGATCCAAGCTTCACGTTTGCTCCAATCCGACGCTTAGCTTGCGGGGGGGTGTTGAGGATACTTAGCCATTACCATATTTGACCCTTGATTCTCGGCTAATATCTTGCATCCATTTACTGCTACTTTCCTTTTACTTTGTAATCTATTTTGATTTTATTTGATTTGTAAATGATTGTAATATATTCTGATTTGATTTGTAAATGATTGTAATCTATTCTGATCTTATTTGATTTGTAAATGATTATAAATAGAAAACTCTCACCACCTTTTAAGTGTGGTGGTTTCTGCAATTATTCTCATCAATGAAATTAAATAAAATAGTTCTATCCAAAAAAAAATCCCCCAAGAAGATTGGACCATTATTATTATACGTCCAACTCCTGTGGATATTTTAACTGAGGAAAAAGACAATGTCTATATTTCCAGTTTTGATAATAAGTCCATTTATGAATGGAATTTAGATGGATTATCCGATGCTGAAATTCATAATATGCTCGTATGATGATATACTCAACAATTTGTAAAGTAACTAATAATTCTGAACGAGGGATCGTAGGAATGATTATTGATGGCTTTACTGGAATCCTAAAACGATGGTGGGATAATACTCTCACTGATAGCCAAAAGCATGAAATATTTTATGCTACAAAAATTAAACAGGAAGGATCGTCTTCTCAACCCATTTCTGTGGAAGATTGTGTATATACTTTAATCTGTACAATCTTAGAACATCCTACAGGTCAAATTACTGACCAAAATGAACGAATAAGAACACTATTGCAAAATTTGTGATGTCGTACCCTAACTAATTTTAGGTGGTACAAAGATGTGTTCTTAACAAGTGTAACACATTTACCCGATAATGCCCATGAGCATTGGAAGTCCAAATTTATTGATGGACTACCATATTTTTGTTGAAAAAGTTTGAAAAACTCTGTGAACAGCTCATAATGGGATAAGCATCCCTTATGATAAATACACATATGGAGGCCTTATAGGCATCTGTGTTCAAGAAGGTTTACAAATATGTCAAAACCTAAAGTTGCAAAAACAACTTAAAAAGCAAAGGATTACAGAAAGAGAACAATTGGGAGCTTTTGTGATCAATTTGCACATGATCTCCCTCCTAATAGGAAAATGGAAAAACAAAGATGTGTTCTTAACAAGGGTAACACATTTACCCGATAATGCCCATGATCATTGGAAGTCCAAATTTATTGATGGACTACCATATTTATTTGTTGAAAAAGTTCGAAAAACTCTGCGAACAGCTCATAATGGGATAAGCATCCCTTATGATAAATACACATATGGAGGCCTTATAGGCATCTGTGTTCAAGAAGGTTTACAAATATGTCAAAACCTAAAGTTGCAAAAACAACTTAAAAAGCAAAGGATTACATAAAGAGAACAATTGGGAGCTTTTTGTGATCAATTTGCATATGATCTCCCTCCTAATAGGAAAATGGAAAAAAAAGGAAAATCTTTTTCTAGGAAAAAGAAAAAGTATAAGAAAAAATATTATACTCAGGAATCAATACCTCCTAAAAGTCCAAAAATACAGAAATATGTAAAGAAAAATATGTTTTCAGTCTAATGTCACCGATGTGGTAAGTTAGGTCATTATGCTAATAAGTGTACGACCAAACGAAAATTAGAAATGTTGGAAGACAATAATCTTCGACAAGATTTAAGTCAGATATTGTTAAGTGATACTTCATCTAAAGTGCCATCATTTGACAATGAAGATATTTATACATCTTCTAGTTCTGAATCAGAATATGGTTGTGCAAACAATCAATGTTCTGATCTAAGTTATTTCAAAGAAATAGCTGAAATGGCTAAGACAATTAATATGTTGTCAGCTACCCAAAAAGACTTGATCAAATTAATTGACCAAGTATCTGATCCAGAGATTAAAAAATCTCCAATTGAAAAATGTCTTCAATGAATCAAGAAATACCTGCACAATCTGAATCCAAACATACTTCTAATGAAGTCTTTAATATGGCTGAAGTGTATCGAAGACTACATAAAGCCAAAGAAATTCCGGTTACTATCCACGATTTAAATCGGGAAGTAAAACTATTAAAATAAAAAAATATTTGAACTAAAACAACAAAACCAAGGTATTCTTGGTAGATTACAACAATTAAAAAACCCGCAACAAATGGTTGCAAGTACATCTCAGGCATTAGCCCCTGAGCCATACTTAAATATATTAAATCAATTGACCAGCCAGAAATGGTATATTAAATTAACATTATTGGTCAATCAGAAATATATTATTCTTAATTTAGTTACCTTAATTGACAGTGGTGCAGATATGAATTGTGTCACTGAAGGTATAATTCCGACCAAGTACTTTGAAAAAACATTTCAATCCTTACCGTCGGCAAGTGATAATAAATTACCAATTAAATACAAACTAACCAAAGTTCATGTTTGTCTTAATGAAATATGTATCCCTGATTAACACTCACTACCTAACTCAATATCCTGCTATAACAGTTTATGTGTTATTCTGTGTTTATGGTCACATAAAGCTCGGCGATTAAAAGAATTCAAACAAAATTGAGTTAAATAATTTCTATATCACATAAAGTTCATGTAGTGTAAGTCCTACATGGATTTATAGGACTTACACTCACTGCCTAATAAGTCTATATCATATCTGATCAAACACAGAATTATAAGTAAAAAAGATTTTATTCTGGGAAGAATAAAATTCTGGATTCTTTTAATTTCCAAAAAATTCAAAATTAATTTCAATAATTCTTATTTTAATTTCAAAAAAATTCGAAATTAGAATATTTCAATAAAATATTATCTATTGTTTAAGAAATTAAATTATAGAATTTCCGAAAATTATTCTATTTCAATTTTAAAAAATTCGAAAATAAAATATTTTAATAAAATAAATATTTATTTTTTAATCTTGACGGCCATCAAGACGGTCAAGATTTGAATTCAAATCGCTTAACACCCAACTTAACGCTAGTCAAGTCCATACGACCGTTAAAATCGTTGACAGTCGTCAACACCCAAACAGAAATCTATAAATACCCCATTTCAAAATTTTCACCCACATTCTCTCCAATCCAATTTTTCTCTCATTCCCTCATTCCCTCATTCCTACCCCATACATCATCCTCCATTCCCATTTTATTTTATTTCCCTTTTAAATTTATTTCTTTTCCGTTTATTTTCCTTCCTTTTTATTTTCTTTAAAATCTTATTCCCTATTATTCCTCCATAGTTTCCATGGCCTATCAGCAATCCTCTATGGAGATGTCCAACCATCTATTCTTATTTTTTTTAACCACCCCAATTTTGGGAGTCGTGCTTATGCTTTAGTAAGACACACTATGTGCTTATTTTTTCCCGATCAATATATATATATTGATCGGGAAAAAATCTGGTCCTGGTTGAGATGTGAATCTGAATTGAGTACCTGCAAAGGGAAGTCAAGCGACGGAGGTTCTCGAAGATGACCCTCCGATGATTTTGTCAGAGTTTAAATTTTTGAGTAATATTCGGAAAGGATAAGATATCTTTTGGAATGAACAAGATCGGGAAGCTTTTCAAAAGCCCCTTCTCCTATCTCCATTCCTCATATTTATAATGAAAAGTTTACCTTCATTACCTCGTGGTAAAGTGGCTTACCTCCGATTGTTGAGCCATCTTGCCATGTGTTGATCTGGGGAATATTCATCTTGCCACCTGTTGACTTGGGGAATATTCGTCTTGCCAAATGTCAAGGGAGCTTTTTAGTGTATTGACACCTGCCGTGCTGACTCACCTCCTTCCTTAGGTACATTAGATTAATCAAAAAGGGTGTTGGCAAATTGGGTCTTCGCCTATCTTTACTCTGACGCTCCGTATCGAAGTGCTCCACCTCATTTAACATTCCGGACATCGAATTATTCTCTTTGCTCCGATAATTACGTTTAGTCAATTCCGAAGTGCTAAAGATAGCAAAGCGTAGAATTCATTCCTTTCAGTGGCCCCCGAGATTGAGGCAATTACTTTAATTGCTTCGATCTCTACATTTGCACAGTTATGCCTTCAGTTTTATGTCGAAGTATAAAAGGGTCTGAGAAGTTTTTTGGAGTTTTCTCGGAGTCCCAGAAATTACAGCTGTTGTCCCGGGGTATTGGGAGACACAGGAATTTTCATCATTGCGTTTGGGTTTTCGAGGCGACAAGCTGGGATTGGGAATAGTCGATTTGAGGCTTGCGTGAACAGGTGTATAAAAACCCACTTTTCGTAAAGCGTTCCTCACACGCTCCTTGGAATACTATTATTATAATAAGTAAAAACAGGATATATATGTAAATAAAGGGAATAAGGAAATTTAAAAATTACTCTCTGCCCATCACCTATAAAACCCTTGGGGCTTTTCGTTTCCCCCTTTCGCAAAACCCTATAGAGAAGACTGTTCACCGCATTTTCCTTTATTTCGAAATCCATCATCTTTGGCAAAACTCAAAGCGCCGTTTCCATTCAATCTGTTAAATTTCCTTTGGTCTGCGGCTTCGCTGTTAGAACTTAGCTTGTTCCTACCGGTTCTCGGCTTTCGTCAATTTCATCTTCAAGGTAAGGTATAAAATGGGTCCTTCCCTTATTTAACTGTGATTGAGTTTTGTTTTGGGTCTGTCGTTCTCGGGTTGTGGAAGGATAAATGGGGATGAGGTTATAAAAACGTGTTTGATAATATCATTTAAATTAAAGAATGTCGATCTTTTAGACTGTGTTGCTTGTGTGGTCAGGGAAAAGGGGAAATGGAATAAGGTAGAAATAAGTTGTTTTCTTGAGAAGGAAACCTTAAGGATGTATGTGTTGAGCAGGGGTTGTCAGTATGGGATGTTTATAACCGGGTTTAGGTTTTAGCTGGAGTTTGAGGACTTGGACTAATTTTCGGTTTGACACTCATCCTCAGGTTATCATGTCGAACAATGAAAACTTTGAGAGCTTGACTCCGAAAGTCATTGAAGTGGGGTCCAATGACTCACGTTCTCTTTCAGTTGGGAAAAAATCTGGAGGGAGTAGTAGCTCTTCAAGTGAAGAGAGTGTGGGTAGTAAGAGAATCCCAGGTAGTACTTCGGGTGTAGTCGTGGCGTCAGTAGTTCCTTCCTCCTCGAGAGTCTCCTTCGGCGATTTAACCATTCCTGTAGCCGTTCCCTCAAACCCTAAGTTTCCTCGGACTTTCTACTCCGGAGTTACAACTTCTGGGTTCACCATCAAAGATATTCCTAATCCTGATGCCCTGGACGATGATGATGATGAGGATTCTTAGGGGTTTTGTGACGTCCCTAAGACTAAAAGGCAGTTGTCAGGTGACTTCGTTTTGAAAGAAAATCAAGAAAAAGGAGAGTGGACCCCTGTATCTATAGATATGGACACAACTAGGTTTAAGTTATTCCGTTTGCCCTTCTGTCCGCCCATGAGTGATTACTTTATTCCCATTCCAGTCGAACATTTTCTCTGCGGCCTTCGTTTTCCTCTAGACCCCGCCTTTTGTGACTTTTTACACACTATTCGTTCGCAGCCAGCACATATTCATCCAAACGGGGTCAGATATTTCTTTTCATTTGTAGTTTTGTGCAGGCGTATAGGCGTCGAAGTTTCTGATCTTTTACTCCGTACGTTTTTTTCTACACTCCGCATGAACAATCTGACCATTTCCCTTCGTCCTCGACTAAATACTATAACTCTTTTTGAGCCCGCTCCCAACAAAATCAGTTTCTGGAGAGATAGGTGGGTTTGTATAGAATATAGTCTAGGTTTTCCCTTTTATCCGAAGCGTAAAGCTCTTCTTCCTCTAGGTAAAGTGTACAAAAAGATGAAGTATTCAGACTCGGACAAAAAAGTTTTGGATTATGTTCGTTCTGAATTAGGAGATGACCCTAAGAAGAAAACTACGATTTTTTATACCGGAGACTTGTTAAGTTATCAAAGTAGGCATTTTTGCGGCATCAGAGGTTTATCGACCGATGCCCGTAGAAAAGAATTAGGTTTAGAGGATAACGACAAGTATCCTATGGGGAGGTTACACCCTGACAGGGTGTTTTTGAGCGAATGTTTAAAGTGTAGGGATCCTGCTAATTTTGATTGTCTTCCTAAAAGGAACAAAGGTCGATGAGTTATTGAACTTCGTTTTCATCGTATTGTCCTCACTTTGAATTCAGCTTTTTAACTTTTATTTTCTCTTGACAAAAATGACTTCGGGCTTTAACAGACGTCGTGCGACTCTTATGTCTAGAAGGGAGACTGCCATAGGCAACATTACTCCGCATCCAGCCGTGGCGATAGACAAGTCGGCCCTGGTTGCCTTGCTTGCTTCGTCTGGGGAAGCTACCGCTACTACTCCGTCCGCAGGTACTTCGACGGAGGTTCCTGACGCTTCCAAACGGACCGAGAAAGGAAAAGAGAAAAAGGTCGCTTCTCCAACTTTGAAAGGTAAATGGCCTCATGAGGGAGGCGAAGTAGAAAGTCAGAGGAAAAAGACGACTCAGAGTTCTCGTCTGGCTAGTGTTGCTGGATATGAGGAGACGACTACCCTAGTAGTCCATACTCCGGAAACAAGTAAGGAAGCTGAAGGGTCGCGTGCTTCGGAGTATGAATGGACCAGGGAGGACTTTGTATTGCCGAGGTCTGGGAGAGATCTCGAAAAACTTTCTCGAGAGATCCAGAAGGCCACTCCGCCATTGACCCATTTGAAGTTCACTGATCCCAAGACTGGAAAATTTTTTGGCGGGGCAGTTTTATCTCGGGCTATGGACTTTGACACTTACGTCATGGCTCGGAGTAATTCTGTTGGAGCTAATGAATCCATTGGTCACATTGGCGTGCATCTATCACAAGTAATAATCTTTCCCTAGGCTTTATCTTTCTCCTTCATAAAGTTATCTAATTATTTCTTTCTGTTCTTTTTAGTTCTCATCCTGGGTTACTCATCTAGGACACATGGCCTCTTCTGTGAATGCCTCGAAGACTCTGGTGATCAGTTATGAGAAGAAGTGTGCGGAGTTGGAAAGCGCTCTGTCTTCGAAGTGTGCGGAGTTTGAGACCAAGTTGAAGTCAGCGGAGGAAAATTTAGTTGCGGTCATTGAGTAGAAAGATAAGCAGTCTGACCAGCTGAACCTATGCGAGAGATCCAATGAGGACCTTAAATCTCAACTCCGCGAGCAAAGTAAAAGTTTAAAAGAAGCTGAGGCGAAATGCAGGAGTCATGCAGAAAGGATTAAGTTTTTGGAGTCCGATGAGTTTACTGCCGGAGTTCTTCATACGTTCCGTGAATCAGAGGAATATGGAGATGAAGTTTTTAAGAAGAGTAACACCTTCTTTGAGCGGGGATGTGCACATGCATTTCGGAACTTTCACCAGTTCATCCCTGACAAACAGAAAATGGTCGAAGTATATTTGGGTATTGCGGTCGAGCCGCAGTTTAGAGAAGGAAGTAATTTTGTGCCCTATACTGAAGAGGAGATGCAGGAGATAAGGGAGATGGATCAGGACGAGGGACGTGTTTGGGATCCACCTACTTTAACTTCACCGAATTTCAATGATTTGGTGAAGGAGAGAGGAGAGGCCCCGTCCTCGGAGGTTCCGGTGGCCTAGAACGAATTGAACCCTCCTGAGGAGAACCCGCCAACCGAAGTCGAGCAAAACACGGTTGTTGAACCAACCGGAGTTGATCCAAACCCGGTTGCTGAACCAACAGAGGGCGCTTAAATGTAATATCGTCATGTTTTCTTTCGGTTTATATATATATAAAATCTTTGTTTTGTAACCATTGTACATCGATTATCCGACTAATGTCCAAGAATGTTCAACTATAAATTAAACGTGAACAAACTTAGAACTTTTCTTCGAAGCATATGATTTTTGAACTTCAATTAACTAACGAATACTGAAGAGTGTTCAACTGTAAATTAACGTGAACAAACTTTACGGCATTACTTCAAAGTGTGACATTAAAGATCTTTACTCCGTTAAACTGACGAATGCCTAAGGGAGTTCAACTTCAAATTAATTGTGAACACATCTTCGGCATAACTTAGGAGTGTAAACAGCCTTGGCTATTATTTAGGATAAAACTACTTCAAATAACTACCTTTAATTCACCAAAGGGAAAAATAATTAATTTACATCTTATATTCTTAAAGTTCAGACTCCGAAGTACATATGTGACTAAATTACACGTAATACTTCTTCAGATGGTTTGCATGCCAAGGATTTCGAAGTAGAATTCCTTCTTTATCAATCAAAAGAAAAGTACCTTTTTTTATCTCACTATGTATTTTGTATGGACCTTCCCAATTTGGAGTTAATTTATCTGCTTGAAGTGCCATTGCCGTACCTTCAATCTTTCGTAGCACCCAATCTCCGACATGTAGTGGTCGATAGACGACTTTCTTATCATGGTACTGTTTAGTTCTTTTCTTGTATGCCTCCATACGAAGTCTGGCGGCTTTGTGCTTTTTGTCTAAGAGGTCAAGATCGTACCTTCGATTCTGATCATTATCGTTACTGGTGTAAGTCATGACACGGTAGGTGGGAAGTGCGACTTCGGCTGGTGCAATAGCTTCGCTTCCATATACTAACGCAAAAGGGGTTTCCCCAGTTGGCCCCCGAGCCGAAGTGCGGACTGACCACAAGGCGGAGTGTAATTCATCCACCCATCTTTTCGAAGTACCCTCAAGGATTTTCTTCAAAGCTCGAAGTACCAATTTATTGGCTGCCTCCGCCTGTCCATTGCCTTGAGGATGTGCCACTGATGATTGTCAATGTCTTACGTGAAATCGTCCACATTCAGCAGTAAATTTATTGGAAAATTGTGTACCATGATCTGTCACTACCGCTCTGGGTACTCCGAATCTGCATAGGACAGAATTATGGAAACATTTGATCACATTTTCTTCAGAGGGACTGGCTAGTGGTTGAGCCTCAATCCATTTAGAAAAATAGTCTACAACCACTACCAAATATTCAAAACCATTTCGTGATTTAGGGAATCTTCCCATGAGGTCCATTCCCCAGATATCGAACGGCCAGGTAGCTAATACGGGAGTTTGCTACACTGAGGGAAGGCGTGGTACGTCTCCAAAGATCTGTCATGTATGACACTTCTTGACAAAATCCAAAGCATCCTGTCGGAGGGTTGGCCAATAGTATCCTTGATGGAGCACTCTTGTGGCCAGCGTTCTAGCTCCAGTATGACCCCCACAAGTTCCTTCATGGATTTCTTCTAAAATCGACTATACCATACCTGGGGGAATACATCGAAGTAGTGGCTTAGTAAAGGACCGGCGGTATAGAATTCCTTCGTGAACTACGTATCGGGCGTTGTGTCTCCGAATTCTCTGTGCTTCGCGATTATCGTCCGGGAGGACATTTTGTTCGATATAGTTCTGGATCTCATCAATCCAATTAGTTTCATTGGGAGCAATAGCCATTATCTGGTCATCGGAATTGATTTGAGGCGAAGTACTTAATTCGATCTCGACAAAAAGTTGATTTGGGATATCGCTAGAAGCTATGCGGGACAACTGATCGGCGTCCTTATTCTGTAGTCGATCTATCTTATCTAAGTGAAAATAGTCAAACGAACGTTTCAATTCCAAGGCTTTCTTCACATATTTATGTAAATTCATGGAGTTAACTGCGTAGTCTTCGTTCATTTGCCGAACGACAACCTGAGAATCGCTATATACAATTATTGATTTAATCCCAGCTTCGATGGCCCACAGCAGTCCGCGAATCAAAACTTCATATTCGGCTTGATTATTTGACACAGGGTAATTGAGCCGAATGCTCTTACACTCCACCTGTTCTTGATTCGGAGACTTCATGATTATTCCTATTCCCGCACCTTGCACATTTACTGATCCGTCAACATACATAGTCCAATGCTTAACGGTTGGTTGAGGTGGTGACTCAAAGGGAACAACTGCCAACCCTTCATCTTCGGTGAAAGAAGCCTCTGCTATAAAATCTGCCAAAGCTTGAGCTTTGATTGCCGTGCGAGGTTGGAATTTGATATCGTATCCACACAACTCAATGGACCACTTTAACATTGTTCCAGACTGGTCCATCTTGTGAAAAATTTGCTTAAGTGGAGAGTTGGTATACACCACTATTGTGTGAGAAGCGAAATAAATTCGTAGTTTACGTGCAGCAACAACCAAAGAATAAGCCAACTTCTCTATATTAGGGTACCTGGATTCAGGCCCGTTTAAAACTTTGCTTACATAATAAACTGTGAGTTGTTTATGAGCAACCTCTCGAAGTAAAACGGATGCTACAGCTAAATTACAGGCCGATAAATATAGATACAAGACTTCACCTACTTCAAGTGATCTCAGGAGAGGGGGGTTCTGAAGGTACTCCTTTAACTTTGCCCATTGTTCTTTGCACTCCGCTGTCCATGTGAAATTTTAGGCATTTTGCTTTAAAATCTTAAAAAATGGTAAACATCGTTCTGCGGACTTCGAAATGAATCTACCGAGTGCGGCGATACAGCCATTCAGCCTTTGTACGTCTTTCACACTTCGAGGTTCCACCATCTTCATTAATGCTTCGATTTTCTCTGGATTGATCTCAATACCTCGTTCGGTCATCATGAATCCCAAAACTTTTCCGGAGTGTACCCCAAATGTACACTTGTTTGGATTCAGCTTCAATTGGTACTTTGTTAAGGTATCAAACGTCTCTTTCAAATCCTCGAGATGGGATTTTCCCGTAGGAGTTTTAACCACCATATCATCTACATACACCTCGACGTTTCTACCAATTTGATTTTCAAAAACCTTATCAACCATCCTCTGATACATAGTCCCTGCATTCTTTAGTCCGAAGGGCATGACGTTATAACAGAAAATCCTTCCTGCTGCTTGAAAAGAGGTGTGCTTCTGGTCTGCTTCGGCCATTTTTATTTGATGATAGCCTGAAAATGCATCCAGAAAACTAAACGTTTTATAACCTGAAGTGGCGTCTACTAGGGAGCTGATCTTCGGCAATGGGTAGCAATCTTTAGGGCAAGCGCGGTTTAGATCAGTAAAATCCACACACATCCTCCATTTTCCGTTAGCTTTCTTGACCATAACTACATTAGCTAACCAAGTGGGATACATTATTTCTCGAATAAACTTTGCCTGAAGGAGTTTCTCCACTTCTCCTTTTATCGCTGCTTCCCTTTCATCCTTAAACCTTCGGGTCTTTTGCTGCACCAGGATTATTGTGGGATTAATATTTAGTCTATGCTCAGCCACCCTCGAATCAATCTCGGGCATATCCGAAGTACACCAGGCGAAGTTATCCTTATGTTGAATAAAAAATTCCTTTAACTGCTTTACATCCTCTTCTGACTGACTTCGCCCGATCTTGACTTTTTGTTCATGGAACTGTGTGTGAACAACAACTTCTTCATATTCCTGTGATTGTGGGTGACTTATTTCTTCCTCGGGAATTTGTATCGGAGTCGAAGTACTACCGAGTTTATTCACCATGGCAATCGGAGGCGGAGTATGTTCGATCTCTGGATGGGCTTTCCTGTATTTTACTAAATAATCCAACATTCCTTTCGGGTTGCTCAACTCCACTCCGACTCCATGTGGTGTCGGAAACTTGACTCGTTGATGAGGGACAGAGATAACCGCGTCGAAAGATGCTTGTGCTGGTGTACCCAAGATTGCGTTATAAACTGACTGCACATCCACGACATAGAATTCAACTTCTTCTGTTCGACTGGTCCACCCGTTACCGAGGGTCACACATAGTGTCAAAATACCTTTAGTCATTATTTTATGAGTGGTGAACCCTTCTAGCTTCGTCGAAGTAGGTCTTAGCATTTCTTCCCCCAGTCCCATACCTCGGAAGCATTGATAATACAATATATTAGATGAGGCTCCAGAGTCTATTAGGACTCGGTGTATCAGGAATTGTTGGAAATTGGGATGGATCATAGACACGTCCAATATTATTGGGTTTAATTTCTTTCCTTTTGTAGGCGCTAACTCCTTAGTGAAGGAAATAACATCTTCTTTTTCTAAACTCTTCGGGACATCATACGATTCTTCCAATAGGTGGATCTGTTGCTTCAACTGGGCCATAGATGAGGCTTCGTTGAGGATAACATCAATCACCTTCTCTTTTCCTTTTAAAGACTGCGGCTCGCGCGACGATTCATCCTTCATAAACTCCGCCATTACCCCCTTCCGTTTCAAAGATTCGATGATCTTTTTCAGGTGGTAACAATATTCAGTATTGTGACCATAATTCTGGTGAAAATCACAATATCTACTCTGATCACGCATTCCATCCGTAAGTGAATTCAAAGGGGTGGACTTTTGACTCCATACTTCTCCTTTAACACCGCGACCACGTTTTTCACGGGAATATTTAGTCCGAACGGCTTTTCATTCTTTGCACTTTCATTCTTTCCCCTTGTATTAAAACTTTGTCGGGAATTCGGCCTTCCTTCCGAAATGAATGGTCTTCCTTGGTTAGAGCTTCCTTTAATCGCATCGGGGCGTGGATTAAACTTGAGCTTTTCATCTTTGCTGATGTCGATCACCTCCTTCAGCGTGGTAGTTTCCTGATCCAGTTGTTCAAAGGCTAAGGCGACGTGCTTCGCCGTTTTAAACATTTCCCCAATCGTTCGAGGGTATCGAAGTCCGAACTCTGCTTTGAGGGCGTGAGACCTCAAACCTCCTTCAAAACAAGCGATAACGATATCCTGACTTAAACCTTCGATCTCGTCATGCATTTTCTTAAATCTTTCCAAATATTCCAACAAAGTTTCACCATTTTTTTGTTTGACATTGGTTAAGTCTCCTTTCGTTTTAGGGAGGTCGCCGGCTGTACTGAACTTGTCTAAAAAATTCTTTTCCAACGTATACCATGAATCTATGTTGTTTGCTTTCAGAGAGGTAAACCAAGTCAACGCTTTTTCCTTTAATGTACTGGGAAAAGATTTACATAGTATCGCTTCATCCACAGATACCAAACTCATCAAGGACTTGTATCTACATATGTGTTCTTGCGGCTTCGTTCTCCCATCATATAACTCAAATTGAGGGAACTTTAAGTTACTATTTGGGAGAACATTTCTGATCCATGCTTCGAAAGGCCCCATCTCGAAGGCTTTCTGAACTATTTCAACTCCTTTCGTTACTGACGCCTGCCGAGAAACCTTCTTCATCACGGGTTTTGGCGACGATTTTACAGCTGACAATTGACGTTCCGGCCTTTTCTTGGCATTGGCGATTCGCTCGACTCGAGGTGGTATCTGAACAGGAGCATGATGTTTGGATTCCCCGACTTCGCTCCTTTGGGGTGCTCTTGAAGTTTCACCCATCAATTTATATGAAGCCGTATTTACGTTCATAACATTATGGGGGTCTTTAGTGAACCCATGAGATGGAACAGGAGGGTTTCTCTTCCCACTCTGGGCTACTTGAGAATACGCCGGTGGATGAACGGGGGATGCTGCTTGTAAACCTACGGGAGGTAAGGTTTCTCCCAAGTTAGCAGCTTTCTGTTGTAAGCGAACCCAGTCGTCTATCAATTCCTGCCGTTTCTGCAACTTTTCGACCTCCTATTGCAGACGTTGAATTTCCTGTGAAGCGGCCGCTACCTGCACCAATGATGCTGGTACCACTTGTTCTCGAACTATTTCTACGTTCATGGGTTCCACTGGTGCTAACTTTGACTGTGGTGGTGGAATTATGATGGGCCTTGACGTCGGTTGGGTTATTGAATGGCATGATTTTTGAGCGTCCATGTCGAGCCTTTCGTCGGACATCTGGAATAAAATTCGATTTTCCCGGTAACGGAACCAAACTGATCGGGAAAAAATCTGGTCCTAGTTGAGATGTGAATCTGGATTGAGTACCTGCAAAGGGAAGTCAAGCGACGGGGGTTCCCAAAGATGACCCTCCGATGATTTTGTCAGAGTTTAAATTTTTGAGTAATATTCGGAAAGGATAAGATATCTTTTGGAATGAACAAGATCGGGAAGCTTTTCAAAAGCCCCTTCTCCTATCTCCATTCCTCATATTTATAATGAAAAGTTTACCTTCATTACCTCGTGGTAAAGTGGCTTACCTCCAATTGTTGAGCCATCTTGCCATGTGTTGATTTGGGGAACATTCATCTTGCCACATGTTGACTTGGGGAATATTCGTCTTGCCAAATGTCAAGGGAGCTTTTTAGTGTATTGACACCTGCCGTGCTGACTCACCTCCTTCCTTGGGTACATTAGATTAATCAAAAAGGGTGTTGGCAAATTGGGTCTTCGCCTATCTTTACTCCGACGCTCCATATCGAAGTGCTCCGCCTCATTTAACATTCCGGACATCGAATTATTCTCTTTGCTCCGATAATTACGTTTAGTCAATTCCGAAGTGCTAAAGATAGCGAAGCGTAGAATTCATTTCCTTTCAATATATATATATATATAATATGTTTGATTGTATATATGTATATATATGCATCAAGGCTTAAACAAAGAGTCCCCAACTACTAAAAAAATATTCTCAAACTAGTACTAATATATATAGATATATATATAATATATATATATATATATATATATATATATTAGTCATTTTCTCTTTAGTAAAATTTATACTAAAATTTTATCAGAAAATTAAAATATTATTTTTCAAACAATTGTTTCTAGTAATTTGGTTTCTTAACTTATATATAAGTTATATATCTTGGCTAATTATATCTTTTATATATATATATATATATATACACACGAGTAAAAAAATGAATTTTGTGGAGAAAAATATATATGTTAAGGGACTATTAGTTTAAAAAAATGTAATTTATTATTTTAAATTATTTATAATTAAATTTTAAAAATATAATGAGCAGAAAATTTAAATTTAAATTTTAACAATATTCAAATTTTTATTTTTTAGAGAAATAATTGGTGTTAAAATTCATTTACTTATTACAACTTGTAAAATTTCCCCACAATTAGAAAATCATGGAGGATGGTACATTTAGACTTAATAAATACTCATTTTTTAAAATAAAAATTTTATTTTTTCTTCAATTATATGAATTATAATAAGAATAATAATGTCAAAAATTATACTTTAATTTATAATAATTTATTTATAAATTTAAAAAAATAATAATAATTATCCACATTTAAAAATAAGCAATAAGTCAATCTATAAATTTTTTAATTGCCAAGTCAAAAAGTCTTTTTCTCTTTTTTTTCGTTATAGATCCAATGTATTGACCAAGTCAAAATATTTTCCATTTCATTTCTTTCTTTTCTTTTCACTTTCTATACATTTTTAATAAATTAGTTATATTTTTATTCAATATATATTTTCAATTAAATAATACTCAAAAAAAATATTATGTCTTTTTACTGTATTATTAAATAAAAATTTTCAAATTTTATTTAATAATGTGAATTTCTAAATATTAATTTTTAAATTAAAAAAAAGAAAATGAATTTGAAGAAATTGAAGAAGTTTGTGGTCAAAATGAGTTCTTTTTGCTCTCCTTTTTTAACATAACATGGCATTTGATTCTGTTTTTGCTGACTCTGTTTTGGCACAATGATATGTGCCTTATGAAATAACTGATATAAAACAGTTACAAAAATTCTTAGGAAGTCTTAATTACATTTTTTCCTATTATAAAATTCTAACTCAAGATTCAATTATCTTGTATAAAAGATTGAGAAAAAAGTTTGAACCTTAGACCGGAGAACATACTAAAGCTGTTCAATTAATTACAAGAGAAATTATTGCAATTTCTTAATTGCAAGTGATCTCTGCAGGTTTTAGTGCAATTTCTAAAAGTAAGTAAAAAAAGGGTTCCAAAAAACATACAAACTGAAACAAAAACAAAAACAAAAGGTGATAAATTGAAAACATATTATTTTTTCAATAAGGAATTTCCAGGAGGAGGGTAGGAGCTACTGGCACAGATAGTAGCCCCAACTTTAGCTTCCGCTCAGACTCATGACGACTCAGCCCCATTCCCAAGATTCTGGTTAGATTTAAGAACACCTGAAGAGAAAAAAGGATCAAAGAGAGCAAGAAAGTTTCCATCATTAGTGTTTAGGTTATTGTGGGCAAAATGAGGGTCACAAAAATTATTATTATTCCCTCCAAAGAATGGATTTGGATTTGGTGGAGGACACGCCCCCATTTGGTTCATCATCTCCATCGATTTCTTCATCTTCATTGCATCAATTCTCATTTTCAATCTTTCAAGCACTTTCTTGTATTCAAAAAGTTCTGATACATCTAGTTCATCAAAAGAAAGTTTACCTCACCGATTATATAATGCAAAATTCTTGATTTTCTTATTCATAATTTTTTCAGCTTTGTTTTCATTCTCCAACATACTCTCTTTGTTGTTAAGTTCATTTTTTATATCAAGAAAGAATATTTTATATTAAAAAATGAAAATGTTATTTGCTAATTTAATTATTTTTAAAAAAATATAATAAATTACTTGCATATTAGTTATAATTTAATTAATTTTTTTTAAACAAGTTCAAATTTGTAACTAGCTTAAATTTATTAGCGTTTTATATTTGAGTAATGGTAGTCGTATTATAAAAACTTAGAGTAATAATATTAGGGAAAGGTAAAGTTGAATGTAAAAAGTTTACAATTCAATATTTAAAAAAAAAAAATAAAATAAATTATCCAAATAGAGAAGAAAAATTTTCTTTAACCTTTTTTTTTCTTCTATTAATAATATAATCAACTATGTGTTGGTTATAATTGTCTTAGTCTAGTAAGAGAATTAAACTTCCTAACCGCAAAATAAAATTTATGGGAAGAATCAGTCAAAAGAGAATATATGAAGCAAAAAGGGGGGGTGGGTGGGTAAATTGAGAATCTGAAACATTTTAGTATTGAATTATAAGATAAAGAATTTTCAGAGGAGAATGCATTATCAAATAACATAGAATGCATAGTTGTTAGTTTAGTACTGAAGAAATCAATATTCCAAAAGAAATGCTTTCTCAAACATTTCTAGAGTATTTCAAGATAAAATTACTCATGACTAAAAAGAAAAGATAGATTAATGTATTTTTACTTTAATTTACATGTGAAAAAAATGATGGTTAGTATCTTCATTGTTTGTAGTCCAAAATGTTTGCAATTTATACTCACAGTTTGAAAGTCAAGCCTTTTGAGATTGCCTATTATCTTTTGAGATTGTCTATTATCTTTCAATCAATCTTGATCAAATATTTGATTACTCATTTACAACTATGTATTTTGGCTACCATTTTATTATATTTCCAATTTTGTATTTCTTGTATTGCCTATTTAAGGCATGTATCCTCTTTGTTCACTGAATGGAATTCAATTCAAAAATATACACGGTGAATAAAACAAAAAACCTTTTGAATCAAATTCTTTAAAAATTCTTTATGGTATCAGAGCGTAGGCTTTGATTACCCTCTGGTTATGGCAGACGAAGACATGTCCTCTACCTCTGGCCCCTCTACAACCATAGAGGGAGTCAAGATTCAACTTTTATATCCACAAAGTCAGTTAGTGTCAGTAAAGCTTAATGAAGCAAATTTTCTGGTGTGGAAAACACAGATCTTGACTGCCATTAGAGGATATGGTCTTGAAGAATATCTCAGCTTGAATGCACAGATTCCTGATAAGTTTGTGGTTGATAACACCCAGTCTCAAGTAATTAATCCAGCCTTTACCTTATGGAATAGGCAAGGTCAAATTTTAGCATCTTGGTTGTTATCTTCATTGTCTGAAAACATATTGCTTTTGATGATTGGTTTGAATACATCCTCTGAAATCTGGTCAATGCTTGAAAAGAATTTTGCTTCACAGTTAAAGGCCAAAATGTTGCAGTATAAACTTCAACTTCAAACCACTAAAAAGGGAAATATGAGCATGAGAGAGTATTTAGCTAAGATTAAAATGTGCTGTGATTTCCTTGCCACCACTGGAAATTTTGTGAATGAAAGTGATCATGTCATGCATATTTTAGCTGGTTTGGGTCCAAAGTATGATTCAGTTGTTGTAACTGTGACTGCTAGAGCTAGAACTTTTGGTTTAAATGATGTTCAAGCTTTATTGTTGAGCTTTGAAGCAAGGCTGGAAAATAGCATGAGTGTTAGTGCAAGAGGTATGATAAATACAGATGGATCTCATCCATTTGTGAATCTTGTAGCTCAAGATGGGAATTACAGAAGAAACTTCAGCAATCAATCTTATGCTACAAGAGGAAGAGGCAGTAATGGTTTCAGAGGAGGAAGGAGAGGTGCTTTCAGAGGTAGATGTTTCATAGGTCAAGGATCAAAAATAATTTGCCAAGTTTATCATATTTCTGGACATTCAGCAGATAGATGTTGGCATAGATATGACCAATCCTATGGTGCACAATTTGGATTTCAGAAGAATGATAGTAATACAGCAAATGGTGTTCAAATCAGGAATCCCTCATTGAATATAGTACACATGCCCAGAAACAACAACTCAAATAAGATGGTGTTCAAATCAGGAATCCCTCATTGAATATGGTACACATGCCCAGAAACAACAACTCAAATGAGGAAGGATGGTGGTATCTTGACTCAGGAGCTTCATCTCATGTTACAAGTGATCTGAACAGTCTGCAATCTCCTTCAAAATATAATGGTCCTAACAAGTTGCAAATGGGGAATGGTCAGAATGAGCACATCAGCCACATAGGTAATGGTTCCTTGCATTGTGTGCACTCTGATAAAATATTTCATCTTAATGATCTACTACATGTGCCTAGAATAACTAAAAACTTAATAAGTGTTTCAAGATTTGCTCATGACAATAATGTGTATTTTGAATTTCATCCCATGTTTTATCTCGTTAAGGACCAAGCTACTCAACAAGTTCTTCTCAAAGGAATAGTTAAAGAGGGGTTGTACATGTTCAACTTCAGTCATGGTAGTGAATCAAGAAGCAAGGAAGCTCAATTTAAATTTAATCCTTATGTTTTTGCATCTTCAGTTTGTAATAACATGGATATTAGTCTGTGGCATAAGAGATTTGAGCATTGTAGTTATGACATTGCCAAGAAGGCTCTTAGGGACTGTAATATCCTTTTCAGCAATAAAAATTGTGATTCCAGCATTTGTCATTCATGTATCCTTGCAAAGAGTCATAAGCTTCCTTTTGCTAATTATGAAAGTGTTTCAAAGGCTCCTTTTGATCTTGTTCATTCAGACCTTTGGGGGCCAGCTCCTATACAATCTGTGAATGGGTATAAATATTATGTTACATATGTTGATGATTATACAAGGTACACCTGGATTTATCTTTTGAAACTCAAGTCAGAAGTGTATGACACTTTTATTCACTTTCACAATATGGTGCAAACACAGTTTAAAACTAAAGTAAAGGTTGTTCAGATTGATGGAGGAAGTGAATATAAACCCCTGAGTGTCTTCTTCAAGGATAATGGAATTTTGCACAGGATTTCTTGCCCTTACACACCACAACAAAATGGTTGTGCTAAAAGGAAGCACAAGCATGAAGTGGAGATGGGTTTAGCTTTGCTTGCTCAATCAAACATGCCTCTTAAATTCTAGGATGATTCTTTTACCACAGCAGTGCATTTAATTAATAGGTTACCAGCCAAACCTATTCATTTCATATCTCCCTTCCAAAAATTATTTGAAAAGAAGCCAGATTATTCTATGTTGAAGGTTTTTGGATGTTTGGCCTATCCACATATGAGGCCATACAACAATCATAAGCTGGAGTTCAGGGCTGAAGCAGGAGTTTTTATTGGATACAGTTCATAATATAAGGGTTATAAAATTTTGCTTTCCACAGGAAAGGTTATTGTCTCAAGGCATGTGGTGTTTGAAGAGAACATTTTTCCCTTTGTCAAAGAAGGTAATGCAGGTACTGAAAACATAGAGTCTTCAAAGGATGGTTTTAGTTCTTGTGAACCAACTGTTGCTAGTTTCCCAGCATTCACTTCTCAGAATCTACAAGTTGAAGCCTCATCTAATAAAGATCAGCATCCAATCTCATCCTTTGATCAAAGTGATTCTTGTTCTGATAAAAGTCTTGAGATTGTACCTTTGGAAGTTTATCTGCCTGTGTCAAGAGAAAATCTACCTGATTCTATTTCACAGCATGGTTTTGAGAATGATGTGCCAATCACTAATAAACATTCTATGGTGACAAGGAGTAAAGCAGGTATATATAAGCCAAAGATTTTAACTGCTGTTTTGAGAGATTTGGATGAACGTAAAAGTGCTAAAGAAGCTATGATGAAACCTCACTGGAAGAAGGCAAAGAAAGATGAATATGAACCACTTTTAAAGAATAAGACATGGACTTTGACAACACTGCCTAAAGGAGCTAACTTGATTGGTAACAGATGGGTTTTCAAAGTTAAGAAAAATGCAGATGGAGGTGTTGAAAGATATAAGGTCAGACTTGTGGCACAAGGTTTCACTCAAACAGTAGGTTTTGACTATCAAGAAACATTCTCACCTGTAATAAAACCAACCATCAGAATCATGCTCTCATTGGCTTTAAATTATTCCTGGAAAGTAAGGCAGCTAGATGTCAACAATGCCTTCCTAAATGGAGAATTGACAGAGCAAATATACATGAGGCAACCAAAGGGATTTGAGCAGGAAGGTACGTATGTTTGTAAGCTACAGAAAGCACTTTATGGCCTTAAACAAGCCTCAAGGGCCTGGTATATGAAGGTTAAGAATACACTGTCATCTTTTGGTTTTGAAAATTCCAAGGCTGATAGCTCCTTGTTCTGGTATGATAAGAATGGTCTGAAGGTTTACATTTTGATCTATGTTGATGACATACTTGTGACAGGAAATTGTGAGAAGGGTGTTGATAGATTGATTGAAAGAATGAGGCAGCACTTTTCCTTGAAGGACTTAGGAGAAATCAATCATTTTCTGGGAATTGAAGTTTCTGAGACTCAACAAGGATTTCATCTCTGTCAAAAGGAGTATATCAAGAAGTTACTGGAGAAAGCAAATATGCAGTAGGCAAAATACACTCCTACACCTATGATTAGCAGCTCACATTTGTCAAGGCATGTTGGGACACCTGTTAAAGATCCACAGCTATATAGAAGTGTTGTGGGAGCACTTCATTATGTTACAATAACCAGACCTGAAATAAGCTTTGCAGTGAATAAAGTAAGCCAGTACATGGCTAATCCCTTGGAGCCACACTGGAAGGCAGTAAATAGGATTTTAAGATATCTTGGAGGAAGCACAGGTTATGGATTAAACTTCTGCAAATCTGAGCATTTAAATATAACCAGTTTTTCTGATAGTGATTGGGCCACTGACATTGATGATAGAAGATCAATAACTGGGTATTGTGTATACATTGGACATAATCTTGTATCTTGGTCTAGCAAGAAACAACAATGTGTCTCAAGGTCAAGCACTGAAGCCAAATATAGGAGTTTAGCCCAGGTTATCTCTGAAATTTCTTGGATACAACACTTACTTGATGAGCTTAAGGCTGTACAGACTAGAATGCCTCAAGTCTGGATAGATAACCAGAGTGCAATTTATTTATACTCTAATCCTATTCTTCATGCTAGAACTAAGCACATATAATTGGATTATCATTTTATAAGGGAAAAAGTTGCAGCTGGCAAGATACAAGTGAATTATGTTCCTTCCTTAGAACAAAATGTAAACATCTTAACAAAGCCTTTAAGTTTACAATTCTTCACCCGGTTGCGAAGGAGTTTGACAGTGGATTTGCACCCGATGTTCGAATTGAGGGGGCATGAAAGTCAAGCTTGTTGAGATTGCCTATTATCTCTTGAGATTGCCTATTATCTCTCATTCAAATCTCGATCAAATATTTGATTGCTCATTTAAGATTGCCTATTATCTCTCAATCAAATCTCGATCAAATATTTGATTGCTCATTTACAGCCATGTATTTTGGCTACCATTTTATTATGTTTCCAATTTTGTATTTCTTGTATTGCCTATTTAAGGCTTGTATTCTCTTTGTTCACTGAATGGATTTCAATTCAAAAATATACACAATGAATAAAACAAAAAACCTTTTGAATCAAATTTTTTAAAAATTCTTTACAACTATACAAATATTTTTAAAAACATAATTTCATTTTCTCTGTCTTTTTTTTTTCCTATAATAATAATATAACAACTCTAAAATTTTATGAAAAACTTTATTAAAAAAAACCACAAATTTAGAATTTTTAACAAATTAGAATTATTTGTATTGGTATTAATCTCATAGAATTGTATATTAGTGCATTATATAATCACACTTTTTAAGAAGGGATTAGGCACCCTAATCTTGACAAATATATATACATAATTACATAAAAAAGAAAATAATCTTAATTTGTGATCTATAGATTAAGAAATATTAGTTTTCATAAATAATTAAATTTCTTAAAACATTTTATTTTCTAGAGGAAATTTTCTTATGAAAATTCAATATTCATTTGACAATTACTTAGCTACTATGGTACCAAATGTCATTTAATCTCTCAATATAAATATTATATATATATATATATATATATATATATATTATATATATTATTTATTTATTTATTTATTTATTTATATATTAAAATATTAAAATAAGATTTAATTATATATTTTAATAATTTTTTATTTTATATATATATATATATATATATATATATATTGTTAGAAAGCCTTGAATTAGTCAAACATTCTGTTACTTCTCCTTAAGTTTAGGAAGTTTGAATTAGTCAAACATTCTGTTACTTCTCCTTAAGTTTAGGAAGTTTGACTAACGAATGTCTTGAATTAGTCAAACATTCTGTTACTTCTCCTTAAGTTTAGGAAGTTAGTCAAACATTCTGTTACTTCTCCTTGGGATTAGGAAGTTATTCAAATATTCTGTTTTTAAATTGGGATTTTAAATTGGGAAGGTGGCCGAGGTGGCTGCCATCTTTCCTATAAATAGGTTCATTTGTAAGGCATTCATTGTATTGTAGTCACCTAAAATACCTCTGTAATCTCTCTCCTAAATCAGTAAAAATTCTCCTATCTTCTGTTAGGTGGACGTAGCCAACACATAGTTGGTGAACCACGTTAAATCTGTGTGTCATCTCTTTATTTTTGTTATCTTTCTTACATCCGTCATAACAAACTGGTATCAGAGCTCGGGTAATCGAGGTTTGTAATCTGGTGAGAAAGATGTATGCGTTGAACATAAAGATTGACAAATTCATGGGGAGGAACAACTTTAGTTTATGGCAGATCAAGATGCGAGCTTTGTTGAAACAACAAGGCTTATGGATGCCATTATCAAAGGAAGTCAAGGCTGACAATGCTGAGTTGGCTGCCTTGGAGGAGAAGACACATTCGACTATCATGTTGTGTCTTGCAGATGATGTCATCACTGAGGTCGCAGATGAAGAAACTGCCACTGGTCTGTGGTTGAAGTTGGAAAGTCTATACATGACAAAGTCTTTAACCAACAAGTTGCTTCTGAAGCAACGTCTGTTCGGTCTGCGAATGCAGGAAGGTACACCTCTTAGAGACCATCTGGATAAATTAAATACAATTCTTTTAGAGTTGCGTAATATTGATGTTAAGGTAGAGGATGAAGATGCTGCCTTAATTCTGTTGGTTTCACTACCATTGTCGTATGAGAATTTCGTACAATCTTTCATTATTGGGAAAGATACCGTGCCTCTGGAAGAGGTCAGATTATCTCTCCATACCAGAGAGCTGCTCCATAAGGCGACCGGAGTAGGGACAGACAATCAGGCCGCTGGATTGATAGCCAGTGGAAGCAAGGGACATGGACAACTGGGCAAGAAGAAGCCGGGTTCCAAGGGTCCAAAAGCAAATGATATTTGTAACTACTGCAAGGATACAGGGCATTGGAAGAATGAATGCCCGAAGAAGAGAAAGCAACCGCTGGAGCAGAAACCTGGATTTGGATCTGCTGCGGTAGCGGTGGATGGCACCAATTATGAAGAGGACATCGCTCTAGTTGCAGGCGAACACACGCATCATGCTGATGAGTGGGTCCTTGAGTCTGGGGCATCCTACCATATATGTCCAAGTTGAGAGTGGTTTTCAACCAATGAGCAGATAGACAGGGGAAATGTCTCTATGACAAACAGCTCGGTATGCAAGGCGGTTGGAATAGGCTCGATCAAGATTCGGACGCATGATGGTAAATTCTGCACATTGCACAATATCATACATATTCCACTAATGACGAAGAATCTGATATCCCTGAGCTTGCTGGATAGTAAGAGGTTCAGCTTCAAGGGTGAAGGTGGAGTTATACATGTTTGCAGGGGCTCTAATGTGATACTTAAGGGCATCAAACAATGAACTTTGTATTTTTTGCAAGGTTCAACAGTTGCTGGTTCTGCAGCTGTTGCGTCATCTGAGGTTCACCGGGATGATTTGACCAAATTATGGCATATAAGACTTGGTCACATGGGTGAAAGAGGGTTGCAGATTCTGTCAAAGGAAGATCTTCTTGGTGGTCACAAGATTAAGAGCTTTGAGTTTTGTGAGCATTGTGTCTTTGGGAAGCTACATCGCAGCAAGTTCCCAAAGGCGGTTCATCGAATAAAGGGCACGCTGGATTACATTTATTCAAACTGTTGGTGTCCGTCTCGCGTTGAGTCTTTAGGCGGTCACAGATTTTTTATGTCGGTAATCGATGATTACTCAAGGATGACTTGGGTAATCATGATGAAATATAAAAGTGAAGCGTTCAAGAACCTCAGGCAGTGGAAGACGCTAGTGGAGAATCAAACTGGGAAGAAGATCAAGAGGCTGCGAACTGATAATGGTCTGGAATTTTGTTCGTCTGAGTTCGATGTGTTTTGCAAGGATGAGGGGATTGCTCGACATCACACAGTCAAGGATACACCACAGCAGAATGGTGCAGCTGAGCGCATGAACCAGATACTTCTGGAGAGAGCGAGGTGCATGCTCTCTAACGCTGGTCTAACTAGACGCTTCTGGGCAGAAGCAGTTACAACGGCATGCTACATAACAAATCGGGGACCACACACAGGCATCAACTGTAAAACACCTTTTAAGGTGTGGACATGGAAGCCTGCTAATTACTCAAATCTGAGAGTTTTGGCTGTACAGCTTACTATCATGTCAATGAGGGTAAGCTGGAGCCAAGGGCTTAAAAGGGAATATTCGTGGGCTATGGAGAAGGGGTGAAGAAAGTGGGCACGGCTGACAATCGTGCTGACATGTTCACCAAGCCAGTTCCACAGAGCAAGTTCCAACACTGTTTGGACTTGCTAAATATCACAAGCTGCTAAATGGCAGAAGAGAGGGGAGCGGATACATTTGGCACCAAGGAGGTGCATCTGGTAAATTGTGAGAGAATTCAAGTCAAGGTGGAGATTTGTTAGAATGCCTTGAATTAGTCAAACATTCTGTTACTTCTCCTTAAGTTTAGGAAGTTTGAATTAGTCAAACATTCTGTTACTTCTCCTTAAGTTTAGGAAGTTTGACTAACGAATGTCTTGAATTAGTCAAACATTCTGTTACTTCTCCTTAAGTTTAGGAAGTTAGTCAAACATTCTGTTACTTCTCCTTGGGATTAGGAAGTTATTCAAATATTCTGTTTTTAAATTGGGATTTTAAATTGGGAAGGTGGCCGAGGTGGCTGCCATCTTTCCTATAAATAGGTTCATTTGTAAGGCATTCATTGTATTGTAGTCACCTAAAATACCTCTGTAATCTCTCTCCTAAATCAGTAAAAATTCTCCCCTCTTCTGTTCGGTGGACGTAGCCAACACATAGTTGGTGAACCACGTTAAATCTGTGTGTCGTCTCTTTATTTTTGTTATCTTTCTTACATCCGTCATAACAAACTGGTATCAGAGCTCGGGTAATCGAGGTTTGTAATCTGGTGAGAAAGATGTCTGCGTTGAACGTAAAGATTGACAAATTCACGGGGAGGAACAACTTTAGTTTATGGCAGATCAAGATGCGAGCTTTGTTGAAACAACAAGGCTTATGGATGCCATTATCAAAGGAAGTCAAGGCTGACAATGCTGAGTTGGCTGCCTTGGAGGAGAAGACACGTTCGACTATCATGTTGTGTCTTGCAGATGATGTCATCACTGAGGTCGCAGATGAAGAAACTGCCGCTGGTCTGTGGTTGAAGTTGGAAAGTCTATACATGACAAAGTCTTTAACCAACAAGTTGCTTCTGAAGCAACGTCTGTTCGGTCTGCGAATGCAGGAAGGTACACCTCTTAGAGACCATCTGGATAAATTAAATACAATTCTTTTAGAGTTGCGTAATATTGATGTTAAGGTAGAGGATGAAGATGCTGCCTTAATTCTGTTGGTTTCACTACCATTGTCGTATGAGAATTTCGTACAATCTTTCATTATTGGGAAAGATACCGTGCCTCTGGAAGAGGTCAGATTATCTCTCCATACCAGAGAGCTACGCCATAAGGCGACCGAAGCAGGGACAGACAATCAGGCCGCTGGATTGATAGCCAGTGGAAGCAAGGGACATGGACAACTGGGCAAGAAGAAGCCGGGTTCCAAGGGTCCAAAAGCAAATGATATTTGTAACTACTGCAAGGATACAGGGCATTGGAAGAATGAATGCCCGAAGAAGAGAAAGCAACCGCTGGAGCAGAAACCTAGATTTGGATCTGCTGCGGTAGCGGTGGATGGCACCAATTATGAAGAGGACATTGCTCTAGTTGCAGACGAACACACGCATCATGCTGATGAGTGGGTCCTTGAGTCTGGGGCATCCTACCATATATGTCCAAGGAGAGAGTGGTTTTCAACCTATGAGCAGATAGACAGGGGAAATGTCTCTATGACAAACAGCTCGGTATGCAAGGCGGTTGGAATAGGCTCGATCAAGATTCGGACGCATGATGGTAAATTCTGCACATTGCACAATATCATACATATTCCACTAATGACGAAGAATCTGATATCCCTGAGCTTGCTGGATAGTAAGGGGTTCATCTTCAAGGGTGAAGGTGGAGTTATACATGTTTGCAGGGGCTCTAATGTGATATTAAGGGCGTCAAACAAGGAACTTTGTATTTTTTGCAAGGTTCAACAGTTGCTGGTTCTACAGCTGTTGCGTCATCTGAGGTTCACCGGGATGATTTGACCAAATTATGGCATATAAGACTTGGTCACATGGGTGAAAGAGGGTTGCAGATTCTGTCAAAGGAAGATCTTCTTGGTGGTCACAAGATCAAGAGCTTTGAGTTTTGTGAGCATTGTGTCTTTGGGAAGCTACATCGCAGCAAGTTCCCAAAGGCGGTTCATCGAATAAAGGGCACGCTGGATTACATTTATTCAAACCGTTGGGGTCCGTCTCGCGTTGAGTCTTTAGGCGGTCACAGATTTTTTATGTCGGTAATCGATGATTACTCAAGGATGACTTGGGTAATCATGATGAAACATAAAAGTGAAGCGTTCAAGAACCTCAGGCAGTGGAAGACGCTAGTGGAGTATCAAACTGGGAAGAAGATCAAGAGGCTGCGAACTGATAATGGTCTGGAATTTTGTTCGTCTGAGTTCGATGTGTTTTGAAAGGATGAGGGGATTGCTCGACATCACACAGTCAGGGATACACCACAGCAGAATGGTGCAGCTGAGCGCATGAACCAGACACTTCTGGAGAGAGCGAGGTGCATGCTCTCTAACGCTGGTCTAACTAGACGCTTTTGGGCAGAAGCAGTTACAACGGCATGCTACATAACAAATCGGGGACCACACACAGGCATCAACTGTAAAACACCTTTTAAGGTGTGGACATGGAAGCCTGCTAATTACTCAAATCTGAGAGTTTTTGGCTGTACAGCTTACTATCATGTCAATGAGGGTAAGCTGGAGCCAAGGGCTTAAAAGGGAATATTCGTGGGCTATGGAGAAGGGGTGAAGAAAGTGGGCACGGCTGACAATCGTGCTAACATGTTCACCAAGCCAGTTCCACAGAGCAAGTTCCAACACTGTTTGGACTTGCGAAATATCACAAGCTGCTAAATGGCAGAAGAGAGGGGAGCAGATACATTTGGCACCAAGGAGGTGCATCTGGTAAATTGTGAGAGAATTCAAGTCAAGGTGGAGATTTGTTAGAATGCCTTGAATTAGTCAAACATTCTGTTACTTCTCCTTAAGTTTAGGAAGTTTGAATTAGTCAAACATTCTGTTACTTCTCCTTAAGTTTAGGAAGGTTGAATTAGTCAAACATTCTGTTACTTCTCCTTAAGTTTAGGAAGTTAGTCAAACATTCTGTTACTTCTCCTTGGGATTAGGAAGTTATTCAAATATTCTATTTTTAAATTGGGATTTTAAATTGGGAAGGTGGCCAAGGTGGCTGCCATCTTTCCTATAAATAGGTTCATTTGTAAGGCATTCATTGTATTGTAGTCACCTAAAATACCTCTGTAATCTCTCTCCTAAATCAGTAAAAATTCTCCCATCTTCTGTTAGGTGGACGTAGCCAACACATTGTTGGTGAACCACGTTAAATCTGTGTGTCATCTCTTTATTTTTGTTATCTTTCTTACATCCGTCATGACATATATCAAAACGTACAAGTTAACCTTATTTATTGGAATAGACATACAAATAATAGTGAGATTTATAAAATTCTCCTTTCAGATGTCTAAATGTATTAATGAACATATTTTATTAAAACTTTACTAAAAAATATAAAAAAAACTTTACTAACCCTCTCCTCATCAAAGGAGTATTAAAATTATATTTGAATTCTTGTTCTTTTTTTTTTTTGAAATTTCTTTCATTTAAAGAAGAAAAAAGACCTTTTCCCAAATTAATATAATTACTTTAAAAGAATAATTTAAATTAACAATTAATCGGAGTAAAATTGACAAAAAAATATTTATAATTATTAAAATTATAAAAATAAAAGATAATATTATATAAAAACTTTAAAAAATTTTAAAATCACAAAGTTACGTAATTTTGCTCAATTTTCTTTTTTTAATCCTAAAATTATTTTTAAAATATAAATTAAACTACACCTGCAATTTATCGCCATGTTAGCTCTTATCTGTGTTTAAGTTTATTCATATCTTACAAGCATGGGGAATATATATATTGTTCTAGGAATCTGCTTACCAAATTTTTTGATTTTATGTTTAGTTAATATATGCATAGTAAGTGGAACGTTACCCAAGTCGTGTCGTGGTTAGGCAGTGAGTGTAAGTTTTATAAATCCATGTAAATCGTTGACAAACGTGCTTACTATTCTCAACCAAATGAATATAAAATCTTAAAAATTTACATAACCGTGACTAGGAAAATATGTTAGAACTCATGATTGTAAGATATGTAAGACTAAATATGATTCGAAAGTTCTGGACCAACCAGGATACCCCTTTGGTTAAAAATACCAAATTTTCAGAATTCCTCAATGAGGAAGATACTCTAAACATATGGACAATTCCGTTTGTTCCGGCCAAGAAAATTTATGAAATTGGCACTTTTGACTTTAAAAGTCATCAGTTGATCAAAACTATTGAACAAACAGTAACCCTTGAAGGGCATGAACAAAACCTGCAATTATTGACAGCCAATGATCTGTCTCATTATAAATCTAAAGGATTTAACTATATCCATATAGGATTAGTGCAAATTGAACTAAAACCATTAACTTTGGCTGGACTCAATGCGTCCGTATTAGCCATTTTAAGGGATGCCAGATGTTTAGACTAGAAACCCTCATTAATGGGCATAATACAAACAAGTCTAAGTCATGGCCCAATATACTTCAACGTATATCCAAATCTGAGCCTATCGCTCAGTGATCCAAATATATTAAGTGCCTTAAGTTTAAAGGTACATTCACATGGGTACAATTTTGTGCTAGAAAGTGAACAATTGCGATAATATATCGCATACATTATAAAGTATTAAATACTTTATGTCCAAAAGCTAAACATAGCAGTTTTCCAGGACAAATAGTCATGATTCAATCAAACCTCATGACAACAAAGATAGCAACAAATAAATTGCTAAAATGGGATGAAATTCAATTCCCTAAAACATGGGTCTTACCAAAAGCTGTGCCTCCTAGACCTATTATCAATTCTAATATTGAACAAATAATTCAACATAATAATGGGGAGATTGAAGTATCTTTTACTCCCTCGCATACAATTAAATTGTCTACACCTTTACAACAAAATTCTTATAGAGTATCTGAACCGGCATCTTCCATAAATTCTGGAAGAGCTTCGACATCTGCAATTCCTACTAGATTGGAAGGAATTTCAATGTCTACCCAACAAATTCCCCATGGAATTTATAGAACAGAGTCTGAAAGACTTTCTCCGACCCAATAAGAAATGAGTTTTCAGGTATAATTAATGACTACATCCATTAATCCTGAAATTGATGAAGTATTAGTTACTTCAATTCCTTATCCAGCCTTGACCAAATTTTGTTTTAGGCTTAATGAGAAAAAAGATTTTTCCTCATAATCAATATAGGTAAATAAATCCTATCTTTTAGCATATCGATCGGAACACATCAGATTTTTTACGCCGTTGTCGGGGATCATATCATAAAATTTTAGGGTTCCTGATCAAAATTCTAGAAGCTTATGATAGGTAACGGTAGTAATCTATACTTTAAATAACAGTCATTCTTATTCTAATTAGTCAATCAATTTCCTGAAGTATAGGGTTAACATAATTAATTAATTTTAGAAATTATCTAAAATTAAGAAATTTAGGTTAATCAAATTTTAGAAAATCATTCTAAAATCATACTGAGGAAATCAAACTGAAAAAATATAAAAATATAAAAGTTAAAAATAAATTTTTTTTTGCTCTTGTTTACCGTTTCTTATTTGTTCGTTATTTTTCTAAATTTCTGAAAATATTATTTTTAGAAATTGATATAACCCAGACTTTGCACTTATAGATGAAGAGAACAGGAGCAGCTACTAATAAAATAGTAGACCAAGTAGAAAATCCCGAAACTCTTGTTCAGAAGAAAACGAAATCCGAAGGACCATCAAATCACGTAAATGAGGCACCTCTGAGAATTAACCTTGCACAGGCAATAGAATAAACTCAAGCCAAGACACTAGTGCTCTAGTGAATAAATTTTTGAATGTATGTGTACCTAGCTCTGTGGAAGAGGAAGATCCTTCTGAAGATACTTTTCATCCAAGAGATGAACCACCAAAATCTCCAGTTCATACTCCAATCCAAAGAGTTCTTGAAAATCTACCAACTTTCGATCACACCCCAAATTCACCCACATCTCTTGAGTTTACCCCAACATCTAATGATCAAACACCTTCATCCGGGGGAAGACTAATGGTTTTCAATCAATTTTAGCTGTGCAGATAGACAATCTGACTAACAGGATCTATTCGATGGATCAGACGATAGCAAGCAGATTTTTTCATTCAGATCAAGTTGTACTGAATGCCACCACTAGTGTAGATCAACTCAGAGCCATGGTGAATCTCCAAGAAGATCAAAATGCACTTATACTACGGGAGTTAAGCGAAATCCGAGACGAGCAAAGGAGGCAACGAGAAGAGATGAGAGCAATAAGAGCCGAAATGCTAGAAATAAGGAATAAGGGCAACTAAAAGGGAAGGTTTTTCTTTTTCAACAAATAAATTATCTGCTTAGAAGTATGATATAAATTAATAAATTACCCATTTTCCTAATTGATATTTCAAAATCAATAATTGGGTTTTTATTAATTTTATTTCCAAATTCTATTCAAATAAATTTTGTTCTTTATGAAAAATTTATATTGAAGATTTTCATTCTTGAATTATTTTTCAAATTTATTTTTCAAGTACAAGAATATTTGTTTTATGGAAGGTGCAGAATGATTATGGCGAAAGAAATTTTTGAACACAAAAAAAAGAGAAACAAGAATTTTTTTTCGAGAATCTTTCAAACAAATTCTGTGTTAAAATTGAGCTACTGTAATAATTTGTTTGATCTTGGAATATAATTTTTTTGTTTAAAAGAGTTTGCAGGATATTGCAAAATAAAAAGAAACTCAAAAAATCGATGAAAATAAAAAACGGGCGTAACATGCATCCCGAGGCAATCAGGACGGGCATCCCGAGGGGAGGAAATATTTTTATAAATATAACACTGTCCCTCATAATTTTCACACAAAAAATTATCTTCCCTCTATCTAAAAATTCTCTCTCTATAATTTTCCCTCCAAAAATTTGAATTTTTGAATTTCTCTACTTAATTCGAATTTCCCTCCAAAATTCAAAATTTCCCCCTAAAGTAAATCTTCCCCTCTGAATTCGAATTAGCTTTCAAAATTCGAATTTAAAACTTTTTCCCACCAATTCTTGAATTTTCCCGCCAAATTTTAATTTTTCATAAAAAATTCAAATATCTCATATGGCTCCAAAACGTGCATGTGGCACTCCATCTATGACTGTCACAGCTGTGATACACCCTTTCACACTCTTTCTGTCCCGACCTACCAGGAGAGGAGCCAGTGGTTGATCGGACGCTGTATTCTGGCAGGCAAGACGCTGGACTAGACTGCAGTCAGGACACTTAAAGTAGACCAGGAGATTCGGTGCATGCTCGACGTCCTACCCTACAGTTGAGTCTTCATCGTAACCGAGCCTACTCACTTAGAGCTGGTATGTGAGTTCTACGCCTCTTTTACATTCCAGCGTGAGCAGGTTACATTTCGACTTGGTGGAATAGACCGGTCGATGAGCATGGCCGAGTTCGGCATAGCACTCGGTGTCTGGCAGCGGGAGGAGCTGGAGACCTCCACCTACTTGATTGTCGTGCAAGACTTCACTTCCACTGATGTCTCCATCGCCTAAGCCCAAATATGTACGACTAGAGTCCCCTATCAGCACGACTTCACGAAGGCCATAGGTATTCTTCCAGCCCTTCACTATTTACATACCATCGCAGCCCATACGCTAGTAGGGCGGCAAACTACTCCAAGGAATGTCACCCAAATGGAGACTTTCCTTCTGGCCCACATGCACAGAGGCATCACTATGGAGATGGCCAAACTCATTACCGTCATCATGCAGGGTTTTGCGACAGACACCAGGAAGCAGTATCTTGGGGTCGGACCGTTCATCACTCGGATAGCCCACTACCTAGAGCTAGATATCTAGGGTTCGAAGTTGACCCAGATAGCTCCGACTACCATCCCCATCAATTTGACTATTCTATGGAACATGGGGATCGTAGTACGAGATGCAAAGGGAAGATACTCCATCCATACCGAGCAGCCAGGGGAATCATCGGCGTCAGGACCAGCCACGCAGTAGACACCTCCGACCCCAACCTATGTACTATGCACCACCTTCGAGCAGCACATGACACAAGGGCTAGCAGATCTGCAAGCTAGGCATAGCAATGATATGGCAAATATCTAGAGGCAGCTGATGATCCTAGGTGACAAGGTCAGCAGAAACAGCAGCTGGCTAGAGGAGATGTATCAACATTATGCCAACAACCGGGACGACAATGAAGTTTACTTCTTTGCTCCAGAGGATGATCCCGGTTCTTAGTTTCTTTTCTTTTCTTTTCTTTTCTTCCCTAGTTGTTTACATGATTATATGATAGTTTGGGTTGTATGACATATATCTCTCTATATGACAAACTTTGATGTATATGATATAACAACATTGTTATTTTTATTTCTTGTTATTTTTTTTAATTTTTCTATTATTTTTCAAATAAGTGTGGGGTGATAGGATATGCATGAACACTGAGGATAATGTTAATCTTAAGTGTGGGGTAGTAGTGCACAGTGCACTCAAGTAAAAATTTGCATGTTTTTTCATACTTTTCATTGAAATTGCACCCTTCCAAAAATATTTCAAAAGTTTTCACTCTTTTGGACTTCAAAAATTAGTATTGATTGATTGAAGAACTGCTTATGTCTGTGATATATGTTTAGTAGAGTGTTAGGACCATTAGGAAATAATTTGATGACTTTATTGAATTGATCACTTAGAAGTAGTGAATTCCTGATTTTACTAAGCACAACTTAGTTTGGATTAGAAAAATCACCCCAATATCTTTTCAAGCTAAAGCTAAATAATATTAGACCGGTCGAGAATGTGTTAGCACCTATCGAAGTTGATGTCTGAAGGTTCCATTAACTTTTTTGTCTTTTGTTTTCCTTTTTTCAAGTTCACTTCACCTAGTCACACTCGAATACTGCAAATACTATCCTTTGATTTAATTTTTTTATTTTTTTGGGCAGATAAAAAGTGAATCTATTATACGATACGCGCATGAATATTTCGATATTTATAACTATTATTGATTTAAAATGTAATGATTAATATTTTAAATATAATAAGTGAAACTAGACTACGACATTCCCAACGTGTGGGAGTTGATGGCTATCATGATGATATATAGTTGCCTGAAGGGTTTAAAAGTAAAAAAGAGGTAGTTTGCAAGCATTCTTTACTACTCGAGCACCCTTTACTACTCGAGCACCCCTTCTGAAGGGAATTTAATGTCTGATGCCCTAAGGTCGTGTAGATCTGGGAGTCATCGGAATGGGGCTCGATACCTGGGTAGTCAAAATTGATGTGTGAAAGCAAACACAAAAATACCCTAGAAAATCAATTCAAAAATACACCTAGTGTATTCTTTTTATTGGGAATCGTAACTAGAAAGCATTGGCACCAAAGCTTAGAACCCAGAAGGTAGTTTGTTTTGCTATTATATTTGAAAACTGGTCGAATTATTATTTGGTAATGATTTAGGAAAGTTTATTCTAAGTTGACAAACTAGTCTAGATCAGTTCACACACTACACCTCGGGAAAACCTTGTGACTAAGCGAAGAGTTCAATCAGGTTATTGAATTGTTTTAGCTACATGGTCATGACACATTTACTGGACATTTGAGACATTTCCATAGCAACTCGATCAATTCATGTTTGTTTTCTGAATAATCTGACTCAGTGAGAAATTTTGCTAAAAACATTGCTAAGACCCTTGTGTGATTGCACCTATGATTTAGCATTCACTAATTTCATATAGGTTTTCCTTGAAGACAAGCAAAAAGCTAAGTGTGGGGTTATATGATATGCACAAATCATATCACTTTTTTAGCATATTTTTAGGCACAAATTAAGGCTAAATAAGAACCAAATTGATCTTAATTGATTAGTATTAAAACATTTTTTCATAATTTGTGATTTTGGAAGTTTCAAGTGAAATATGTAAGAAAATAGCAAATATTGGGGCAAAAACACAATTTTTGGAACTTCTGAATTTGGGACGGGCATCCCGAGCCGCAAAATGCTGTCCCACATCAGAAATCCAAGAGAAAATCACTCATTTCACCTACTATAAATACCACAGGCCTTCCTCAGTTGAAATCATCCATCATCACTAGATCTAAGTCATCTAGTGAATTCAAGTGTAGCTTTTTACACTCGATATAAGTCATTCAGTGACTCAAGTGCATCTTTCTGCACTCACACGAGTAGATAGCAATATAAGAGCATCTCGTTTTCTTTGTTCCCTGAGTGTTTATCTCAGGTTCATAGAATTCAATTAGATAGGGTTCATTTTTGGTATTCATAGAATACCCGGGATTTCGTTAGGAGATCCTAATAGGGCATTAGGTGAGCGAAGAGCTAGTCAATAGGGCATTGCTTAAGCCTAGGATGTAAAGTAAAGCAATTCCTACTAGTCTAAGGAAGCGTTCTCTGAAGGTTTTGCATATCAGAGTCAGGTTGAGCAACCTAGGTTATACAAGTAGTCGCTCTGTCGGTGGACCTGATAAAGAGTGAATACTTTATGGTGGTGCCCTAGAACCTCTTTGTATATTTTGTGTTGTGTTCGTCTAAACATGAATTTGAATACTAAACTATGATTGCTTTGTATATATGTTTTGCATGTTGAAGTTATATTCATTTTTTCAGAAAGGTCACCTGCTAAATTTACATTTTGACTGAATTATCTGCTTGCTCTTTTAAACTAAATGAACGGTTATAGACAATTCCTAACCACTGTCTAATCATAACCTGTTTAGTTTAATATGCCTTAATTTAGGATAAAATTGCATTAAGGTCTGCCATATTAGGTAAAATAACTTATAGATCACCATGTTTGTTAAAGTAATCTAAGAAGGCTGAGTTTGTTCTCTATGCCGGTATTAGGGTGAGTGGCATAAATTCTTGAGTGACAGGTTTTCATGGATACCTTTAACCCGAACCGTGAGTAGGGTAATCATTAAGGTAGGGTGATTTATTAGGTAACTCAGATGTGATACACAAGCAAGATACAATACATAATTACATTCTAGATCAAGATATATCTAAAATAATCAAAGATAGGTCAATCAACATGTAGAAACAATAAAACATACATCAGAACATATATCTATTTGATACTCTTGCATGCTAATTACTTATGTGCTATGTGTGGTTGGGATCACCAACTCATCAAGATTATTGATGAATGATTGATTAATTGCATGATAAGATGAATGTTAGGGTTAAAGGATAGTTACTACTAAGTCGTTACCAATTCCCTGCTAGTACGATATTAATAAATTAAAATCATAGATACTTTCCAAAGAACTAGCTACACGATAGGTACTCTGCCTAAGGTTCTGATTGATTAAGTGACAACAATTATTGCTAAAAGTGACAATTAGTAAGACTCGGTCCTTAATTATTCGTAATCAATATTGGTAAATAAATTCTAACTTTTAGCATATCGATCAGAACGCATCAATGATAATGAGTGGTTACCCTTGTTTTCGGGATCTTGTGTTAGGTATGTACCAAGAACTATATCTGATCATGTACCTATTTTGCTTTTTGACCCATCAATTAGGAGGCAGTAAAGGACTAAAGCACTGATATGGGATATGGTAGCTTGGTTTGAACATCCAACTTTTCTGGAGTTGGTTGAACGGTTTTGGGCAGCCACGACTCATTTGGAATTTGTGACCAGATTAACTCTTTTTCGTAATAAAGTGGCAAAGTGGAAGCAATATGTATTTGGTGATTTAGCAAACAAGAAGAGTAGATGTTGGGCAAGATTGGTAGGGATCCAACGGAGATTGTTAGACTGAAAGTTAGTATCTACGCTCATTGAAGCTGAGTGATATCTTGTTACAGGAAGAACTGCATTGGAAGGAGAAATCGAAGGTTAAATGGCTCAAGAAAGGAGAAAGAAATACAAAATTCTTTCACCTTTCTACGGTTTTGAGACGACACAAGAATAAAATCACTTGTCTTAAAGATGATAGTGGTCAGTGTCAGATGGAGAGACACATTTGCAACAGATGATGCAAAAGTTTTATATGGGTCTCTATGCAAAAGAGCCAATGAATCCGATTGTAAATCTAATGTGAGGGTTTTCGCATCTTGAGTAGAGGGAGATTAATAATCTGAACTACTAGGTATCATCACAAGAAATTGAGATTATCTTATTTTAGACAGACCAAATAAAGCCCTAGGACCCATTGACATGCCCTCGATCTTTTCCAGAGATGGTGGCAGATTGTAGGACCATTAGTTATGAAACTTTTACTACAAATACTCAATACAAGTGAGTGATGTGCACAAATTATATCATTCTCCGAAGGCTCTGCCGAGCAAAATAGAATCGAGCAATTAAAGACATACAGGAGCTGCAGCACCGGCTAGACCTGCATAAAGTGGTGACTACTTTATGATATTGGGTCCCCTAGACGAGTTTCTATATGTTTATGATTTGTTTTATCTGGATAAATATTTGATACTGAATTCATATATCATACATGTTTTACAATTTGAGATGCTGTCCATTTTCCCGAGAAGATCATAGAGCTAGAATTATCATTATGAATGTTGAATTGTCGTGTCCTTTTAGATTAAACTAAGGTTATAGACAACTCCTAACCAAGTTCTGAATCATAACCAGTTTAGTTTAACAGACTGTAAAAGGTCTGCCAGATTAGGAAGAAATTACAAAACAGATCACCATGTTTGTTAGAGTACCCTAATAAAGCTGAGTTTGTAAACTAGGCCAATCCTAGGGTTAAGTGGCATGATACCGAAGTGACATAGGGGACCGTTCATGGATACATTAATCCGACAGATGAGAAGGATCATCCCACGGTAGGGGTGAATACACCAGGTAACTCAAATATGGTAAACAGATGGTTACATTTCATAATTGCCTTAGAGATCAAGATATATCTAAAATGTTCGAAGATAAGGTCAAACAAGTTGTAATAACTGAGATTATTTAATGAATGCATGTCTACTCTTGAATGCTATTTGCTTGTTATGTGTGATTGGGATCACCAATCAATCTCAAGGATATTGATTAAACGATTGACTAATTAAATAAATAAGATAAATGTTATAATTAAGGGATAGTTGCTACTAAGCCGTTACCAATTCTCGGGGAGTATGATATTAATAATCTTAAATCGTAGATACTTTCCAAGGACTACCTACACGATAGGTACTCTGCCTTAGGTTCTGATTGATTAAATGACAATGATTAATGCTAAAGTGACAGTTAGTAAGACTCAATCCTTAATTACTCATAATCGACATATGTAAATAAAAGCATATCTTTTAGCATGTCAATCGGAATTTTCACATCAGATTTTTGGCGCCGTTACCGAGGAACATTCATAAAATTTTAGGATTCCTGATCAAAATTCTATAAGGTTATGATAGGTAACGGTAGTAATCTATACCTTAATAAACAATTATTCTTATTTGAATTAGTCAATCAATTTCCTAAACTATAGGGTTATCTTGAATAATTAATTTTAGAAATTATCTAAAATTATGAAATTTAGGTTAATCAAATTTTAGAAAATCATTCTAAAATCATACTAAGGAAATTAAATTCGAAAAAAAAATTCCTTTTCTTGTTTACACCTTTTCTTTTCTTTTATAAATTTTACTTATTTCTGAAAAATATTATTTTCCAGAAATTAATAAAAAAATTATTTTCCTATTTATAGTTTTCTTGGTTGTTTGTTATTTTTATTTATTTAAGTTCTGAAAATTTATTTTTATTTTCCTTCTATTTGTACCTTTTCCAAGTTTATTTTCTTTGATCCTTTACTCCACTAATTTCTTGCTCAGACTAAACGTGTGCTTTTGTAGTTTTATGACTCGAACCTCAGAAGTAAACCTTGAACCCCCAGTTGAAAACCCTAAAAACCTCATCCGTACAACTAACAGAAGAAGAGCAGAAATGGCTGCCGGAAGACCTCCACTTGAATCTTACATCCAGCCACAAACCATTCTGATGTCCTCCGTTGTCAGGATTCCTGGAAATCCTCGTTATGACCTTAAGCCAAATGTGCTCCAATTGATAATAAATTGAGTTTAATTTGGAGGAACTGCTGCAGAGAATCCTCTTGAGCACTTGACCAAATTTTTGGCTCTCTGCGAAGGTCTTAAAGGAGACAACACTGCGGAGGTGACTAAGCTGAACCTCTTTCCCTATTCACTTAGGGACAGAGCTAAAAGATGGTTGGCACAGCTACCTACTAACTCAATCACAACTTGGGATGAGTTAAGTAAGGCATCCTTGGAGGAGTACTATTCTGCAGCAAGAGTTTTAGAATATCGCAAAGCTCTTTCCAGTGTCACTCAAGCTGCAAATGAGACGGTGTTCGAGGCTTGGGACAAATTCAAGGAACTTATCCAGCTCTGCCCTAAGCATGGACTTACTGAAGCTTTGCTGATCCAACAATATTATGGGGGTATGACAGAAATAGGCAAGCAAGTTCTTGATGGGCTCAATGAAATAGACGCTAGAAAAGCCCTGGAGAAACTCTACAAGAACAGTAAGAATTGGCACACAAGTGGTCACGCTAAGAAACAATCAGTAAATGCGGCTAATGCTTCTATTGATGAGCAGTTCGAGGCATTCAAGGCTAGTGTCACTAGTCAGTTAAATGCCTTCTAACAAGGAAAAAGCATTCAGCCCATATATAAAATCTGCGAATTCTGCCAAGGACCTCATTTTAGTGGGTATTGCTATGGAAATGGAATATTAACATTCCAGTAGAAATGGAACAAGTTGAGGCAGTTAACTCTGCCCCTATGGGAAATACATACAATCCTAGCTGGAAGAACCATCCGGGATTTAGCTGGAGAAACAATTCTGGAAATACAAATTTCCAGAAGCGAACACCGCAGCAAATACCATATCCGTAGAACCAGCAAATCACTCTACCTACACCAAGGAACTATGTTGTTCCGGTCGACCCCATGCAAGAATTCTGAGATATACTAAAGGGCATTGCAGACTCCAACAAGGAAATGATGGAGTCTAACAAAAAGGTTCAAGAAGCACATGCAAAAAGAATTCAGCAGAATGAGAACAGACAGAAGTAGATTGAGCAGACAGTCAAGGACATAGAAGCTTTCTTGCAGACATTAGAAAAACAAATGGGACAGTTATCGACTCATCTATCTCATAGGTCACAAGGACCGCTGCCTAGCAACACTAAGCAAAACCCATTAAATGATTGCAAGACCTTAACTTTGAGATCTGGTAAAGTTCTACCTCCTTCTCCTTCAAAATCTTATGATCCTCTTATTTTTGTGCAGGAAGAAGAAGAAAGCTCCAAAGAACCAACGCCAACGGTAGTCGAAACCAAATTAGCAAGGAAAGGGAAGAAGGATTTCATCCCTGAGTACCGACCAAGAGTACTTTACCATGCAAGGCTAATGCAGAATAAAGATAAGGAGCAATTCGAGAGGTTTTTCAAAACTTTTGGTCAAATTCATGTTAATTTACCTTTTCTTGATGTTATTTCTGAAATGCCTAAATATGCTAAATTTCTTGAGGATATTATTAGTAATAAAAGAAAGATTGACATGGACAAAGTGATTCTTAATGAAGGATTTTCGGCAGTTCTCTTGAACAAACTGCCTTCCAAAAAGAAAGATCCAGGTTGTTTCACTTTGCCATGTACAATAGGCAATATTACTAATATGCATGCTTTAGCAGACTTAGGAGCTAGCATAAATTTAATGCCATCTAATTTATTTGATAAATTAGGTTTGCATGATTTGAAAATGACTAGAATGTGCATACAACTTGCTGATAGGACAGTAAAAATTCCTAGGGGGATAATTGAAGATCTCTTAGTAAAGGTTGGAAAATTTCCCTTTCTTGTGGATTTTATTGTCATGGATATGAATGGTGAAAGTGATGTACCCTTGATTCTAGGTCGACCTTTTCTAGCTATCTCTAAGGCATTGATTGACGTTAGCAATGGTCAAATAAAACTAAGGGTAGAAAATGAATATATGACTTTCAACCTGAATAAAACCCTTAAGTATCCTATGCATTTAGATGATAATTGTTATTCTGTGGATGCATTTGACCATTTGATTGAAATTAACATGTTGGAATTAATCTCTCATTATCCAATCTTAAATGTTGACTCTTTGGCCCTGGAAAAACCTGACTTTGACTATTCTGATTACGAAATTAGTACTAACGATTTCGTTGAGATAGGTACTCATGAGCTGAAAATACCTCGTTAGAAGAGCCCCCAGAAGTGGAATTGAAGGAGTTACCAAGCTATCTGTGTTACGACTTCCTAGACACTGAACAAAAGCTTCCCATTATTCTTGCAGCAGACCTGACTGCAGAACAAAAGAAGTCAACACTGGACATACTCAGAAAGTATAAAAGAGCCTTTGCATACAAAATTGTGGATATACCAAGTATAAATCCTAGTTTTTGTTCGCATAAGATTCTTTAGAAAATGAGTATAAGCCTTGTGTGCAACCTCAAAGGAGGTTGAATCCTAATGTGTGTGATGTGGTGAAGAAAGTGGTAATTAAATTACTAGATGTCGGACTAATATATCCCATTTTTGATAGTGAATGGGTTAGCCTAGTGCAAGTAGTACCCAAAAAGGGAGGAATAATAGTTATTAGGAATGAAAATGATGAACTAATTCCTACTAGAACTATCACTGGTCATCGTGTATTCATTGATTATAGGAAACTAAATACTGCCACACGAAAAGATCACTTCCCCTTCCTTTTATTGACCAAATGTTAGAAAGGTTATCGGGACACATGTTTGATTGCTTTCTTGATGGATTTTCTGGTTATTTTCAAATTCCCATCATTCCTAAAGATCAGCATAAAACTACGTTTACTTGCCCTTTTGGAACATTTGCATATAGAAGGATGCCTTTTGGATTATGTAATGCACCTGCTACATTTTAGCCTTGCATGACCTCTATTTTTGATGACATGTTAGGAGAGTCTATGGAAGTATTTATGGATGATTTCTCAGTGTTTGGTGATTCATTTGTTATTTGTTTGAATAACCTGGAATCCATGCTTAAACGTTGTATAAAATCTAATTTTGTTCTAAACTGGGAGAAATGTCATTTCATGGTTAAAGAAGGAATTGTTTTAGGACATAAGATTTTGCAGAGAGGTATGGAGGTAGATAAAGCTAAAATTGAAGTGATCTCAAAACTACCTCCACCCAAATCTGTAAGGTATGTGAGAAGTTTCTTAGGTCATGCTGGTTTTTATAGGCGTTTCATAAAAATTTCATTAATAGCAAGACCTTTGACCAACTTATTGAGTAAAGATGTTCCTTTCGTTTTTATGAGAAATGCATGAAATTATTTAATAAACTTAAGGAACTGTTAACTACTGCACCTATTATGACATCACCTGATTAAATTTTGCCCTTCGAATTGATGTGTGATGCTAGTGATTATGCAGTAGGAGTTGTTTTAGGACAAAGACATGATAAGAAATTTCATGTAATTTACTATGCTAGTAAGACCTTAATTGATGCTCAGGAGAATTACACAACTATTGAAAAGGAATTACTAGCTGTAGTATATGCTTTCGATAAATTTAGATCTTATCTAGTCTTGTCTAAAACAATAGTTTACACTGATCATTCTGCTTTGAAATAAATGTTCAATAAAACTGATGCAAAACCAAGATTGATTAGATGTGTTTTATTGCTACAGGAATTTGATATAGAAATAAGGGATAAGAAAGGGGCTAAAAATCTAGTTGCAGATCACCTGTCTAGATTAGAAAACCCTGGATTAGGAGCAATAGATGAAACAGTAATATCAGATAAATTTATGGATGAGAACTTATTTGCATTATCTGCTATCTTTTCTCCTCCGTGGTTTGCTGACATTGCCAATTATTTAGTTGCTCAATCTCTCCCGAGTAATATAGATAAGCAGCAAAGAAAGAAATTCTTTGCTGAATTGAAAAATTACTACTGGGAATATCCTTTTCTATTTTGAATTTGTAAAGATCAAATGATCAGAAGGTGAGTCTCAGAAGAAGAAGGATAAAAGATCCTGGAGCATTGTCATTGTAGGCCTACTAGAGGCCACCTGACTGCCACCAACACTACCAGGAAAGTATTGGAGTAGGATTCCTACTATTTTCAAGGATGCAGCAGCATACATTAAGTCATGTGATGCTTGCCAGAGAATAGGTAATATTTCTTCTAGAGACGGTCTACCCCAGCAGGTTAAAATATTCGATATCTGGGGTATTGACTTCATGGGTCCTTTTTCTTCTTCCTTTGTCAAAAATTACATCATAGTAGTTGTAGACTATTTTTCAAAATGGCCTGAAGCACAGGTATTACCTACTAATGATGCTAAAGTTGGGTGCAGATTCCTTAAGAAATTATTTTCCAGATTTGGATGTCCCAAAGCCCTCATAAGCGACAGAGGTGCGCTCTTCTGCAACTCACAATTACAGAAAGTACTCAAGCAATATGGAGTTCATCATCACTTTTCCACGGCCTATCACCCACAGACCAGTGGGCAGGTTGAGGTAACCAATAGAGGTATCAAAAGAATTTTAGAAAAAACTGTAGGAGTTAACCGTAAAGATTGGGCAATAAAATTAGATGATGCCTTATGGGCCTTTCGTACGGCGTATAGAACCTCTACAGGATTTTCACCTTACAGATTGGTTTACAGAAAAGCATGCCATTTGCCTGTTGAACTAGAGCATAAAGCATTTTGGGGTTTGCAGAAATGCAATTTAGATGATAATTTGTCTAAGGAAAATAGGATTTTACAACTCAATGAATTGGATGCGTGGAGGTTTAATGCATATGAAAATTCTCTCCAATTTAAAATGAAGAGTAAAATTCGACATGATAATAGACTTAGATCCCAGAAAAATTTCGCACCAGGTAATAAAGTGTTATTATACAACTCACGTTTGAAATTGTTTCCAGGAAAACTAAAAGGTTATTGGTCAGGTCCTTTTACCATTACAGAGGTGTCCATTTGGAGCAGTCGTCATTGTTGATCAAGATAAAATCTCTCAGAGAGTAAACGGACGATGTTTAAAACCATACCGAGAGCCAATGGACAATCTGAGCAGGTCCTTCTGCTCAACGAGTAAAGGGAGTATATTTATTATTTTTTTTATTGTTTCCATTTCGTGTTTTGATTGTTTTTCTTGCTTTTTGTTTTTCTTAAATTCTTATTTTTAAAATAAGTGTGAGGTGATAGGATATGCATGAACACTGAGGAAAGTGTTAATCTTAAGTGTGGGGTAGTAGTGCACATTGCACTCACGTAAATATTTGCATGTTTTTCCATATTTTTCACTGAAATTGCACCTTTCCAAAAAAATTCAAAATTTTTCACTCTTTCAGACTTCAAAATCAATATTGATGATTGAAGAACTGCTTATGTCTGTGATATATGTTCATTAGAGTGTTATGACCATTAGGAAACAATTTGATTACTTTACTGAATTCATCACTTAGAAGTAGAGAATTCCTAATTTTCTTGAGCACAACTCAGTTTGGATTAGAAAACTCAACCCAATATCTTTTCAAGCTAAAGCCAAATAATATTAGACCGGTCGAGAATGTGTTAGCAACCTTAATGACTAGATGATATTCTGAGCTGAAAGTGTCATAGCTTAAAAGTAAAAAAAAAAGGTAGTTTGCAAGCGTCCTTTGCTACTCGAGCACACCTTCTGGAGGGAATTTAATGCCTGATGCCCTAAGGTCGTGTAGATCTGGGAGTTATCAGGGTGGGGCTCGATACCTAGGTAGTCAAAGTTGATGTGTGAAAGCAAACACAAAAATACCCTAGAAATCAATTTAAACATACACCTAGTGTATTATTTTTATTGGGGATCGTAACTAGAAAGTATTGGCACCAAAGCTTAGAACCCGGAAGGTCGTTTGTTTTGCTATTATATTCAAAAATTGGTCGAATTATGATTTGGTAACTATTTAGGAATGTTTATTCTGAGTTGACAATCTAGTCTAGACGAGTTCACACACTACACCTCAGAAAAACCTTGTGACTAAGCGTAGACCTCAATCAGGTTATTAAATTGTATCAGCTACATGGTCATGACACATTTACCGAACATTTGAGACCTTTCCATAGCAACTCGATCAATCCATGTCTGTTTTCTGAATCATCTGACTCAGTGAGAAATTTTGCAAAAAACATTGCTAAGACTAGTGATTGCACCTATGATTTAGCATTCACTAATTTCATAAAGGTTTTACTTGATGATATGCACAAATCATATCACTTTTTTAGCATGTTTTTAGGCACAAATTAAGGTAAAATGGGAACCAAATCGATCGTAATTGATTGATATTAACATATTTTTGCATAATTTGTGATTTTGGAAGTTTCAAGTGAAATGTGCAAGAAAACAACAATTATTAGGGCAAAACACAATTTTTGGAACTTCTGAGTTCGAGACGGGCGTCCCGAGCAGCAAATTGCTATCCCACATTAGAAATCTAAGAGAAATTCACTCATTTCACCTACTATAAATACCCAGTCCTCCAACTGTTGAAATCATCCCTCATCACTTGATTTGAGTCATTTAGTGACTTCAAGTGTATCTTTTTACACTCGATATAAGTCATTTAGTGACTCAAGTGCATCTTTCTGCACTCACACGAGTAGTTAGCAATAAAAGAGCATCTCGTTTTCTCTGCTTCCTGAGTATTTATCTTAGGTTCTGAGAATTCAACTAGATAGGGTTCATTTTTGGTATTCATAGAATACTTGGGATTTCGTTAGGAGATCCTAAGAGGGCATTAGGTGAGCAAAGAGCTAGTCAACAGGGCATTGCTTAAGCCTAGGATGTAAGGTAAAGCAATCGCTACTAGTCTCTAAGGAAGCGTTCTCCGAAGGTTCTGTTGATTAGAGTCAGGTCAAGCAACCCATGATATACAAGTAGTCGCTCTGCCAGCGAACCTGATAAAGGGTGAATACTTTATGGTGGTGGTCCCTCTCTGTATATTATGCGTTCTGTTTGTCTAAATATGAATTTGAATACTAAACTATGATTGCTATGTTATATATGTTTTGCATGTTGAAGTTATATTCATTTTTCCGGAAAGGTCACCTACTGAATTAACATTATGACTGAATATATGTTTGCTCTTTTAAACTAAATGAACGGTTATAGACAATTCCTAACCATGGTCTAATCATAGCCTGTTTAGTTTAACATGCCATAATTTAGGATAAATTGCATTAAGGTATGTCATATTAGGCAAAATAACTTACAGATCACCATGTTTGTTAAAGTAGCCTAATGATGTTGAGTTTGGTCTTTATGCCGGCATTAGGGTGAGTGGCATGAATTCTTGAGTGACACAGGTTTTCATGAATACCTTTAACTCGAACCATGAGTAGGGTCATCATTAAGGTAGGGTGATTTATCAAGTAACTCAGATGTGGTACACAGGTAAGATATAGTACATAATTGCATTCTAGACCAAGATATATCTAAAATACTTGAAGATAGGTCAATCAACTTGTAGAAACAATAAAACATACATCAGAACATATGTCTATTTGATACTTTTGCATGCTAATTACTTATGTGCTATGTGTGGTTGGGATCACCAACTCATCAAAATTATTGATGAATGATTGATTAATTGCATGATAAGATGAATGTTAGGGTTAAGGGATAGTTACTACTAAGCTGTTACCAGTTCTTTGGCAGTACGATATTAATAAATTAAAATCGTAGATACTTTCCAAAGAACTAGCTACACGATAGGTACTCTGCCTTAGGTTCTGATTGATTAAGTGGCAACAATTATTGCTAAAAGTGACAATTAGTAAGACTCGGTCCTTAATTATTCATAATCAACATAGGTAAATAAATCTTATCTTTTAAGCATGTAAGTTGGAATTGCATCAGATTTTTGGCGCCGTTGCCGGGGAACACTCATAAAATTTTAGGATTTCTGATTAAAATTCTAGAGACTTGTGATAGGTAACGGTAGTAATCTATACTTTAATTAACAACCATTCTTATTCTAATTAGTCAATCCATTTCTTGAAGTATAGGGTTATCATAAATAATTAATCTTAAAAATTATCTAAAATTAAGAAATTTAGGTTAATCAAATTTTAGAAGATCATTCTAAAACCACACTAAGGAAATCAAAAAATATAAATATAAATAAAAATATAAAAATATAAAAAGTTTAAAACAAAACTCTTTTCTTGTTTACAATGTTTTTTAAAAACATTTTGATTTTCTGAAAAATATTATTTTCGAAGAAATAAATGAAATAAACTTTTCCTGTTTACAGCTTTCCTGTTTATTTGTATTTAATTTTTTTTCCTCTTATTTATTTTTTTCCAAAGTTATTCTCTTTGATTTTTTTTTACTCCCCTAACTTTTTGCTCAAACTTAACGTGTGCTTTTGTAGTTTTATGACTCGAACCTCAGAATCTGACCTTGAACCCCCAGTTGAAAATCCCGAAAACCTCATACGTATAGCTAACAGAAGAAGAGCATAAATGGCTGCCGAAAGACCTCCACTATCAGGATTCTTGGAAATCCTCGTTATGACCTTAAGCCAAATGTGCTACAGCTGATAATAAATCGGGTTCAATTTGGAGGAACTGCTGCCGACAATCCTCTTGAGCACTTGACCGAATTTTTGGCTCTCTGCGAAGGTCTTAAAGGAGACAACACTGCTGAGTTAACTAAGCTAAACCTCTTTCCCTATTCACTTAGGGATAGAGCTAAAAGATGGCTGGCACAGTTGCCTACTAACTCAATCACAACTTGGGATGAGTTAAGTAAGGCATTCTTGGAGGAATACTACTCCGCAGCAAGAGTTTTAGAATATCGCAAAGCTCTTTCCAATTTTACTCAAGCTACAGATGAGACGGTAATAGAGGCTTGGGATAGATTCAAGGAACTCCTCAGACTCTGCCCTCAGCACGGACTTACTGAAGCTCTGCTGATCCAACAATTTTATGGGGGTATGACAGAAATAGGCAAGTTCTTGATGGACTCAACCCTCAGTGCGGTTTCAATGGCCTTAACGAAGTAGACGCTAGGAACGCCCAAGAAAGACTCTACAAAAATAGTCACAATTGGTGCAACAAGTGGTCGCACCAAGAAATAAACGATTAATGAGGCTAATGCTTCAATCGATGAACAATTCGAGGCATTCAAAGTTAGTGTCACTAACCAGCTTAATGCCTTCCAACAAGGAAAGAACATTCAGCCCGTATATCAAATCTGCACATTTTTCCAAGGACTGCACTTCAGTGGGGATTATTATGGAAATGGAATATTAACTATTCCAGAAGAAATGGAACAAGTTGAGGTCATTAACTCTGCCCCTATAGGAAATACATACAACCCCAGCTGGAAGAACCATCCAGGGTTTAGCTGGAGAAACAACTTTGGAAATGCGAATTTCCAGAAGCGAGCACCTCAACAAATGCCCTATCCGCAGAACCAGCAAATCGCTTTGCCTGCACCAAGAAACTATGTTCCAATCGACCCTATGCAAGAATTTCGAGACATACTGAAGAGCATTGCGGACTCCAACAAGGAAATGATGGAGTCAAATAAAAAGATTCAAGAGTCTCATGCAGAAAGGATTCAACAAAATGAGAATAGGCAGAAGCAAGCTGAGCAGACTGTCAGAAACACACAAGCCGCCTTGCAGACCTTGGAAAGACAAATAGGGCAGATCCATTTATCTCACATGTCTCAAGGAATACTACTGAGCAACACTGAGACCAACCCACAGAATGAATGCAAGACCATTACTCTAAGATCTAGTAAAGTTCTACCTCCTTCTTCCTCAAAATTTTTTGATCCTCCTATTCTTGTGCAGGAAGAAGAAGAATGCTCCATAGAACCAACGTCGATGGTAGTCGGAACCGAAGTAGCGAGGGAAGAGAAGAAGGAGTCCATCCTTGAGTACTAACCAAGAGTACCTTACCCTGCAAGACTAATGCAAAATAAAGATAAGGAGCAATTTGAAAAGTTTTTCAAAAATTTTAGTCAGATTCATGTTAATTTGCCTTTACTTGATTTTATTTCTGAAATGCCTAAATATGCTAAGTTTTTAAAAGAAATTATTAGTAATAAAAGAAAATTCGACATGGACAAGGTGGTTCTTAATGAAGAATGCTCGGCAGTTCTACTGAACAAACTACCTTCCAAATAGAAAGATCCAGGCTGCTTTACCTTACCATGTACGATTGGAAATATTACTAATATGCATGAATTAGCAGACTTAAGAGCTAGTATCAATTTAATGTCATCTCGTTTATTTGATAAATTAGGATTGAATGAGTTGAAAATGACTAGAATGTGCATACAACTTACTGATAGGGTAGTTAAGATTCCCAAGGGGATAGTTGAAGACCTTTTAGTAAAGGTTGGAAAATTTGTCTTTCCTATGGATTTTGTTGTCATGGATATGAATGGTGAGGGTGGTGTACCCTTGATTCTAGGCTGACCTTTTCTAGCTACCTTTAAGGCATTGATAGATGTCAGCAATGGTCAAATAAAACTAAGGGTAGAAAATGAAGATATCACATTTTATCTAAATGAAACCCTTAAGTACCCCATGCATTTAGATGATATCTGTTTTTGTGTGGATGCTATTGACCAGCTAATTGAAGTTAACACGACAGATCTATGCTCAAACTATCCTATCTTGAAAGAAGACTCTTTGTAATTGGAAAAAACTAATCTTAGTTTTTCCAATTACGAAATTAGCTCTGATAATTTCCCTGAGATAGGTACTCATGAGATGAATAAAGAACAAACATCATTTGAAGATCCACCAGACTTGGAGCTAAAGGAATTGCCAACTCATCTATGTTATGAATTCCTAGATGACAATAGAAAACTTCCCATCATTCTCGCAGCTGATTTGACTGTAGAACAACAGAAGTTGACTGTGGACATGCTCAAAAAGTACAAAAGAGCCTTTGCATACAAAATTGTGGATATTCCAGGTATCAATCCAAGCTTTTGTTCGCATAAGATTCTTTTAGAAAATGAATATAAGCCATGTGTGCAACCTCAAAGGAGGTTGAATCCTAATGTGTGTGGTGTAGTTAAAAAGGAAGTAATCAAATTGTTGGATGCTAGACTTATCTATCCTATCTCTGATAGTGAATGGGTAAGCCCAGTACAGGTGGTACCTAAGAAATGTGGGATAATAGTTGTTAGAAATGAACATAAAGAATTAATTCCTACTAGAACTATTATTGGTCATCGTGTTTGCATTGATTACAGAAAATTAAACACTGCTACACGAAAAGACCATTTCCCTCTCCCTTTTATTGACCACATGTTAGAAAGGTTATCTGGACATATATTTTATTGTTTTCTTGATGGTTTTTCTGGATACTTTCAAATCCCAATTTCTTCGGAAGACTAGCATAAAACTACTTTCACATGCCCTTTTGGAACATTTGCATATAGAAGAATACCTTTTGGTTTGTGTAATGCACTGCTACTTTCCAACGTTGCATGACTGCTATTTTTGAAGACATGTTAGGAGAATCTATGGAAGTATTCATGGATGATTTTTCAAGTTTTGGAAATTCATTTGGGGGTTGTCTAAAGAACTTGGAATCAATGTTAAAACGTTGTATAAAATCTAATTTGGTTATAAACTAGGAAAAATGCCATTTCATGGTGAAAGAAGGTATTGTGATAGGATATAAGATCTCACAGCACGGTATGGAAGTAGATAAAGCTAAGATTGAAGTTATTTCAAAACTACATCCACCCAACTCTGTAAGATCCATTAGAAGTTTTTTTGGGACATGCTGGTTTTTACGCAGATTTATAAAAGATTTTTCTCTAATAGCCAGACCGTTGACCAATCTACTTAGCAAAGATGTTCCTTTCGTTTTAAAAATGTTGGAAAGCTTTTAACAAACTTAAGGAATTATTAACTACTGCACACATCATGACATCACCTGACTGGAATTTGCCTTTTGAATTGATGTGTGATGCTAGTGATTATGCAGTAGGAGTTGTTTTGAGACAACGACATGATAAGAAATTTCATGAGATATACTATGCTAGTAAAACTTTGACTGACGCTCAAGAGAACTACACTACCACATAAAAGGAATTACTAGCTGTAGTATATGAAATTTCGATCTTATTTAGTTTTGTCCAAAACAATAGTTTTTATACTGATCATTCTGCATTGAAATATTTGTTCAATAAAACTAATGCAAAATCGAGACTTATCAGATAGGTTTTATTGCTACAAGAATTTGACATAGAAATAATGGATAAGAAAGGGGCAGAAAATCTAGCTGCAGATCACCTGTCTAGATTAGAAAATCCTGCACTAGAAGCTATAAATGAATCAGTAATATCAGATAAGTTTCCGGATGAGAGTTTATTAGCTTTATATGCTATTTACTCTCCCCCGTGGTTTGCTGATATTGCAAATTATTTGGTAGCTCAAACTCTTCCCCGTGATATTACCACCCAGCAAAGAAGGAAGTTCTTTGCTGAGCTGAAATATTACTATTGGGAAGACCCTTTTCTGTTTTGAATATGTGTAGATCAAATGATTAGGAGATGCATCTCTCAAGAAGGTTTCCAGATCTTGGAACATTGCCACTGCGGACCTACTGGAGGCCATTTAGCTGCAGCTAACACCGCCAGGAAGGTATTAGAGGTAGGATTCTACTAGCCCACAATATTCAAAGATGCTACATATTATGTAAGGTCATGTGATGCCTGTCAATGGGCGGGAAACATATCTTCTCGAGACGGTCTACCCCAACAGGTGATCCAAAGTGTCGAAATATTCGACATATGGGGTATAGACTTCATGGGTCTGTTTCCTTCTTCTTTTGGAAATAAATACATCATAGTAGTTGTAGAATACTTTTCAAAATGGCCTGAGGCACAGGCATTACCTACTAATGATGCTAGAGTCGTGTGCAGATTTCTTAGATAGTTATTTTCTAGATTCGGATGTCCTAAAGCCCTCATCAGTGACAGGGGTACACACTTCTGCAACTCACAATTGCATAAAGTACTTCAACAATATGGAGTTCAGTATTGCTTTTCCACAGCATACCACCCACAGACTAATGGGCAGGTTGAGGTAAACAATAGAGGAATTAAACGGATATTAGAAAAGACTGTAGGTGTAAACCGTAAGGATTGGGCCATAAAACTTGATGATGCCTTATGGGCCTTTAGTACGGCATATAGAACATCTACAGGATTTTCACCATATAGATTGGTTTATGGAAAAGCATGCCATTTGCCTGTCGAACTTGAACATAGAGCATTCTGGGTGGTACAAAATTGCAATATAGATAATACCTTAACTACAGAAAACTGGACTTTACAACTCAATGAATTGGATGAATGGAGGCTCAAAGCCTATGAAAATTCACACCAATTCAAAATGACAAGTAAACTTCGGCATGATAGGCGACTTAGATCCCAGAAACATTTCGAACAGAGAGATAAAGTATTGTTATACAATTCACGTTTGAAGTTGTTCCCAGGAAAGTTGCGAAGCTATTGGTCAGGTTGTTCACTATCACAGAAGTGTCGCCCTTTGGCGCATGTGTCATAATGGATTCTGACGGCACTACTCGAAAAGTGAATGGACAACCGTTGAAAATCTACAAAGAGACATTCGACCAGTCCGAGCAGACTGTTGTATTTTCCGAATAAGGGAATCTTTTAAATTTTTCTTTTCTCTTTGTTTCTTTCCTTTGGATTCTTTTCTTTATTTTCTTGATTTATTTTCTATTTTTCAATTTTCTATTATTTATCAAATAAGTGTGGGGTGATAGGATATGCATGAACACTGAGGACAATGTTAATCTTAAGTGTGGGGTAGTAGTGCACAGTGCACACATAAATATTTGCATGTTTTTCCATATTTTTCACTGAAATTACACCCTTACAAAAAAATTTCAAAAAAGTTCACTCTTTTAGACTTCAAAATTAGTAGTGATTGATTGAATAACTACTTATGTCTGTTATATATGTTCAGTAGAGTGTTATGACCATTAGGAAACAATTTGATTACTTTACTGAATTCATCACTTAGAAGTAGGGAATTCCTGATTTTCTTGAGCACAACTCAATTTGGATTAGAAAAATCAACCCAATATCTTTCCAAGCCAAAGCTAAATAATATTAGACCAGTTGAGAAGGTGTTAGCAACCTGAATGACTAGATGATATTCTAAGTTGAAAGTGTCATAGCTTAAAAGTAAAAAAGGGGATGTTTGCAAGCTTCCTTTGCTACTCGAGCACCACTTTTGAAGGGAATTTAATGCCAGATGCCCTAAGGTCATGTAGATCTAGGAGTCATCGAAGTGGGGCTCGATACCTGGGTAGTCAAAGTTGATGTGTAAAAGCAAACACAAAAATACCCTGGAAATCAATTTAAACATACACCTAATGTATTATTTATTAGGGATCGTAACTAGAAACTATTGACACCAAAGCTCAGAACCCGGAAGGTCATTTGTTTTGCTATAATGTTCAAAACAATTAGTCAAAATATTATTTGGTAACGGTTTAGGAAAGTTTATTATGAGTTGACAATCTAGTCTAGACCAGTTCACACACTACACCTCAGGAAAACCTTGTGACTAAGCGTAGAGTTCAAACGGGTTATTAAACTATTTCAGCTAGATGGTCATGACACATTTACTGAACATTTGAGACATTTCCATAGCAACTCGATTAGTCCATGTCTGTTTTCTGAATCATCTGACTCAGTGAGAAATTTTACTAAAAACATTGCTAAGACCCTTGTTGTGATTGCACCTATGATTTAGCATTCACTAATTTCATATAGGTTTTGCTTAAGGACAAGCAAAAAGCAAAGTGTGGGGTTATATGATATGCACAAATCATATCACTTTTTTAGCATGTTTTTAGGTACAAATTAAGGCAAAATGGGAACCAAATCGATCTTAATTGATTGATATTAACATATTTTTGCATAATTTTTTATTTTGGAAGTTTCAAGTGAAATGTGCAAGAAAACAACAAATATTGGGGTAAAACGCAATTTTTGGAACTTCTAAGTTCAGGACGGGAGTCCCGACCAAGTCAAAGAGTCGGGACGGGCATCCCAAGCTCAGGACATGCGTCCCGACCCGGTCAAAGTACCGAGACGAGTGTCCCGAGCAGCAGATTGTTGTCCCACATCGGAAATCCAAGAGAAATTCATTCATTTCACCTACTATAAATACCCTAGGCCTCCAACAGTTGAAATCATCCCTCATCACTCAATCTGAGTCATTTAGTGATTTCAAGTGTATCTTTTTACACTCGATATAAGTGATTTAGTGACTCAAGTGCATCTTTCTGCACTCACACAAGTAGTTAGCAATAAAAGAGCATCTCATTTTCTCTGCTTCCTGAGTGTTTATCTCAAGTTCTGAGAATTCGACTAGATAGGGTTCATTTTTTGTATTCATAGAATACTCGGGATTTTGTTAGCATTCTTGCATACTAATTACTTATGTGCTATGTGTGGTTGGGATCACCAACTCATCAAAATTATTGATGAATGATTGATTAATTGCATGATAAGATGAATGCTAGGGTTAAGGAATAGTTACTACTAAGTCATTACTAGTTCCTTGGGAGTACGATATTAATAAATTAAAATCGTAGATACTTTCCAAAGAACTAGCTACACGATAGGTACTCTGCCTTAGGTTCTGATTGATTAAGTGACAACAATTACGGCTAAAAGTGACAATTAGTAAGACTCGATCCTTAATTATTCATAATCAACATAGGTAATTAAATTCTATCTTTTAGCATGTCAATCGGAATTGCATCACTTGAGGACAAGCAAAAAGCTAAGTGTGGGGTTATATGATGTGCACAAATCATATCATTTTTTAGCATATTTTTAGGCACAAATTAAGGTAAAATAGGAACCAAATCTATCTTAATTGATTGATATTAACATATTTTTGCATAATTTCTGATTTTAGAAGTTTAAGGTGAAATGTGTAAGAAAACAGCAAATATTGGGGCAAAAGCGCAATTTTTGGAACTTTTGAGTTCGGGACAGGCGTCCCGAGCAGCAGGAGCTTGTCCCATATCGAATTTTGAGAGAAATTCACTCCTTTCACCTGCTAGAGCAAAAGGGCCTGCTCTGATCTGCCAATTAGCTCTTCACCTCAGCCATGTGTTATCGCTGAAGTGTGCTCGACTCTGTAAGCTCTGGATTTGATAATTTTGCAGTGAGCTTTGTATGGAGGGTGTATCTACCCTATCATTCCCATGTTCTGAAGAACAGTTAGGTTGGTGGGAATGGTAGGTTGAGATATCCTCATCAGCTCTGATTCCTCAATGTCGAACGTCAAGTAGTGGCATATCCGTGTGATGAATGGCTCGAGCCCCAAGGACTCCTTCCTCGAATCATTTGCGAAATTTCTCGCAATTAGAGCAACGTGTCCAAGAGGAATGTGTCCAGGAGCGTGATGTTCCATGGAGTGGTATGCCTACCTGCCAATGTCTATGAAGGTATTGCATCTAAGTATCGAAGGGTAGAAAAGATACCTGAAGCTTTGGCGAAGTCGTAATGGTAGGGGGCTCCAGTAGTCACTTAATCAATCAGAACCTAAGGCAGAGTACCTATCGTGTTGCTAGTTATTTGGAAAGTACCTACGATTTTAATTTATTATTATCGTAATCCCAAGGAACTGATAACTGCTTAGTAGCAACTATCCTTTATCCCTAATATCTATGTATTCATTCAATTAACCAATCTGTCATCAATAACTTTGATGAAGTTGTGATCCCATTCACACATAACACACAAGTAATTTAGCATGCAAGAGTATCAAATAAACATGAGTTCTGATGTATGTTGTATTGTTTATATATGTTGATTGATCTGTCTTCGAATATTTTAGACATATCTTGGTCTAGAATGAAATTATGTATTGTATCTTGTCCGTGTACCACATCTGAGTTACCTGGTAAACCACTCTACCTTAATGATGGCCCTACTCACGGTTCGAGTTAAAGGTATCCATGAAAACCTGTGTCACTCAAGAATACATGACACTCACCCTAATGCCGGCATAGAGAACAAACTCAGCCTCATTAGACTACTCTAACAAACATGGTGATCTGTAAGTTATTTCACCTAATATGGTAGACCTTAATGCTTTTTTATCCTAAATTAAGGCCTATTAAACTAAACAGATTATGATTAGACCGTGGTTAGGAATTGTCTATAACTAGAGCTGTAAACAAACCAAACTATTCTCAAACAAAGCTCGTTCGAGCTCGTTTATACTTGTTTCGAGCTGGTTCATTTATTAAACAAACAAACACGAACAAAATTTTAGGCTCGATTAAATTTCAAGCTTATTCAAACATTGTTCGCGAACATACCGGGCGTTTGCGAACAAATTATAAATATTTATATATATTATTAAAAATAAATATTTAATATTTAAATTTTAAAAAATTTTAATTTTTTTTCTAATTTCTAGAGGTGATTCAACTTTGCCAACGTTCTTCAAAGTGTTAAAGCAATTTGTTTCTCTCAGAACCATAAAAAGACTCTTGAGTTCTAACTCAGTCAACTTTCTTTCTATACAAACTCTAAAAGTTGACTGTTCTCCTTTCCTTACCTTTTCAAAGTCCAGACTCAACTGAAAAAATAAGTTTAAAGGTAAGTATATTATATTTTTACCATATTTATTTTATTTTATTGGAATAATTAGATTATATTTGTTTGATATTTTAAATTTTTTGAAAATTATATTATTCTTTATCGCTTTCAGATTTTATTTGAATTATTTTTTCCTTTTCCTTTAACTTGTATATATAAAAATAATGATTAATATATTTAAAAATATTCTTTATATATTTAACATTTTTTTTTTGCAGCCAGAGGATGATGATTTATCTTTCAAAAAATTGTTTTATTTTAGTTTGAAATTTAATTATTTTAATTATTATATTTAGATTTATCATTTAAAAGAATCCTTGCTTTTATTATTATTATTATTAAATAGTTAAATATTTAAATTCTTCTTTTTTTTAATTTTTGAAAAAAAAATTAATATTTAAATTCAAATTTAAATTTGAAATTTTTTTAAACTTAATCGAGCGAACTCGAACTCGAATAATAAAAGAAAATAACCGAACAGACTCGAATAATTTTTTCTGTTTGAAATATTAAACGTGCGAACTCAAACATGCTCGAATAATAATCAAACAAACTTAAAATATCTCATGCTCGGCTCGTTAACAGCTCTATCTATAACCGTTCATCTAGTTTAAAATAGCAAGCAGATAATCAGTCATAATGTATGTCTTAGCTGGTGACCTTTCCGGAAAAATGAGTGTAACCTCAACATGCAAAGCATATATAACAAAGCAATCATAGTTTGACATTCAAATTTATATTTAGACAAACACAATACAAAATATACAGAGAGGATCTAGGGGACCACCACCATAAAGTATTCACCCTTTATCAGGTCCGCCGGCGGAGCAACTACTTGTATATCCTGAATTGCTTGACCTGACTCTGATTAGTAGAACCTTCGGAGAACGCTTCCTTAGACTAGTAGCGATTACGTTACCTTACATCCTGGGCTTAAGTAATGCCCTATTGACTAGCTCGTCGCTCACCTAATGCCCTCTTAGGATCTCCTAACGAAATCCTGGGTATTCTATGAATATAAAAAATGAACTCTATCTAATCGAATTTTAAGAACCTGAGAGGAATACTCAGGAAAAAAAGAAAACGAGACATTGACTCTCTTTTATTGCTAATATACTCGAGTGAGTGCAGAAAGATGCACTTGAGCCACTAATTGACTCAGATCGAGTGATCAGGAATGCACTCGAAGCTACTGATGACTCGTATTCAGTGGTGATGGATCAAATGATCCACTCGAAGCTGAGTAAATGACTCCTATTGAGTGGTGAGGGATGATTTTAACTGAGGAAGGCATGGGGTATTTATAGTAGGTGAAAGGAGTGAATTTCTCTTGGAAATTCGATGTTGGACTTGTATCTGTCACTCGGGACACCCGTCCCGAATCTGTTGACCAGGTCAGGACACCTGTCCCGGTGCTTTGACCGGGTCAGGATGCCTGTCCTGGTCATTTGACTGGGTCGGGACGCCCGTCCTGAACTGAGAAGTTCCAAAAATCGCATTTTTGCCTCAATATTTGTTATTTTCTTACACATTTCACCTGAAACTTCCAAAATCACAAATTCTGCAAAATTGTGTTAATATCAATCAATTAAGGTCGATTTGGTTTGAATTTTGCCCTAATTTGTGCCTAAAAACATGCTAAAAAAAGTGATATGATTTGTGCATAGCAGTGGTGGTCACTAGATCCTCTCTGTATATTCTGTATTGTGTTTGTCTAAATATGAGTTTGAATACTAAACTATGATTGCTATGTTATATATGTTTTGCATGTTGAAGTTATATTCATTTTTCCGGAAAGGTCACCTGCTGAATTAATATTATGACTGAATATCTGGTTGCTCTTTTAAACTAAATGAACGGTTATAGAAAATTTCTAACCATGATCTAATCATAACCTGTTTAGTTTAACAGGCCTTAATTTAAGATAAATTGCATTAAGGTCTGTCATATTAGGCAAAATAACTTACAGATCACCATGTTTGTTAAAGTAACCTAATGAGGCTGAGTTTGGTCTTTATGTCGGCGTTAGGGTGGCATGAATTCTTGAGTGACACAGGTTTTCATGGATACCTTTAACTCGAACCGTGAGTAGGGTCATCATTAAGGTAGGGTGATTTATCAAGCAACTCAGATGTGGTACACAGGTAAGATACAGTACATAATTGCATTCTAGACCAAGATATATCTAAAATACTCGAAGATAAGTCAATCAACATGTAGAAACAATAAAACATATATAAGAACATATGTCTATTTGATACTCTTGCATGCTAATTACTTATGTGCTATGTGTGGTTGGGATCACCAACTCATCAAAATTATTGATGAATGATTGATTAATTACATGATAAGATGAATGTTAGGGTTAAGGGATAGTTAGTACTAAGCCGTTACCAGTTCCCTGGGAGTACGATATTAATAAATTAAAATCGTAGATACTTTCCAAAGAACTAGCTACATAATAGGTACTCTGCCTTAGGTTCTGATTGATTAAGTGACAACAATTATGACTAAAAGTGACAATTAGTAAGACTCGATCCTTAATTATTCATAATCAACATAGGTAAATAAATCCTTATCTTTTAGCATGTCAATCGGAATTGCATCACTTGAGGACAAGCAAAAAGCTAAGTGTGGGGTTATATGATGTGCACAAATCATATCATTTTTTAGCATATTTTTAGGCACAAATTAAGGTAAAATGGGAACCAAATCGATCTTAATTGATTGATATTAATATATTTTTGTATAATTTGTGATTTTAGAAGTTTCAGGTGAAATGTGCAAGAAAACAACAAATATTGGGGCAAAAGCGCAATTTTTGGAACTTCTTAGTTCGGGACGGGCGTCCCGAGCAGCAGGAGTTTGTCCCACATCGAATTTTTGAGAGAAATTCACTCCTTTCACCTACTATAAATACCTCAGGCCTTCCTCAATTGAAATCATCCCTCGCCACTCAATACAAGTCATTTAGTGATTTCGAGTGTATCATTTTCTCTTATCTTTGAGTGTTTATCTCAGTATTTGAGAATTTGATTAGATTAGTATTCAGTTTTTAGTATCACAGAATACCGAGATTTCGTTAGGAGGTCCTAAGAGAGAGATAGGGTGTGTGTTCTTAGTCTAATTAGGGCAATCTGCTTAAGCCCGGGATGTAAGGTAAAGTAATTACTACTAGGTCTAAGAAGCGTTCTCCGAAGGCTCTACCGAGCAAAATATGATCGAGCAATCAGAGACATACAGGAGCTGCAACACCAGCTGGACCTGCATAAAGTGGTGACTACATTATGATATTGGGACCCCTAGACGAGTTTTTATATGTTTATGATTTGTTTTATCTGGATAAATATTTGATACTGAATTCATATATCATACATGTTTTACAATTTGAGATGCTATTCATTTTCCCGAAAAGGTCATAGAGCTAGATTTATCATTATGAATGTTGAACTGTCGTGTCCTTTTAGATTAAACTAAGGTTATAGACAACTCCTAACCAAGGTCTGAATCATAACCGATTTAGTTTAACAGACTGTAAAAGGTCTTCCAAATTAAGAAGAAATAACAAAACAGATCACTATGTTTGTTAGAGTACCCTAATAAAGCTGAATTTGTAAGCTAGGCCAATCCTAGGGTTAAGTGGCATGATACCGAAGTGACATAGGGGACCGTTCATGGATACTTTAATCCGACAGATGAGAAGGGTCATCCCACGGTAGGGGTGAATACACCAGGTAACTCAGATATGGTAAACAGATGGTTACATTTCATAATTACCTTAAAGATCAAGATATATCTAAAATGGTCGAAGATAATGTCAAACAAGTTGTAATAACTAAGCTTATTTGATGAATGCATGTCTACTCTTGAATGCTATTTGCTTGTTATGTGTGATTGGGATCACCAATCAATCTCAAGGATATTGATTAAACGGTTGACTAATTAAATAAATAAGATGAATGTTAGAATTAAGGGATAGTTGCTACTAAGCCGTTACCAGTTTCCTGGGAGTACGATATTAATAATTTTAAATCGTAGATACTTTTCAAGGACTAGCTACACAATAGGTACTCTATCTTAGGTTCTGATTGATTAAGTGACAACAATTAATGCTAAAGTGACAGTAAGTAAGAGTCAGTCTTTAATTACTCATAATCGACATAGGTAAATAAAAGCCTAGCTTTTACCATGTCAATCGGAATTTTCACATCAGTGAGCTGCCCGAGGGACTAAATGAAGCTGTTATTTACTTGTTTCCAAAGTGTACTGCTCTAGAAAATCTAAGTCAATTACGTCTTATATCTCTCTACAATGCCAAGGCAAAGGTGGTATCGAAAGTCCTAGCTAATTGGTTGAAACCTTTTATGTCAAGACTGACAGGATAGTGTCAGACAAGTTTCATACCCAGGCGATCAACAGTCAACAATAGTGTGATTGCTCAAGAGATAATTTACTCGCTTATGAAGAGAAAGAGTTCTAAGGCGGGTTTTGTTTTGAAGGTTGATTTGGAGAAAACCTACTATAGGATGGACTGGGACTTCCTCCATGAGGTGCTAAAATATTCGGGTTTTTGGGAGATTTTCCGAAAACTGATAATGAATACAATTTCTTCGACAACCCTCTCAGTATGCTGGAATAGTATAACACTTGAACATTTCACTCCCTCTCAGGGTCTAAAGCAAAGGGACCCTCTCACCCCGTACTTGTTTGTACTTTGTATGGAAGTTTTGGGGCAACTATAGTCAAGGATGTGGAGGCAAGTTGCTGGAAACTACTGGAATTAATTCCCTAAAGTTCGAGGATCTCGCATCTCTTCTTTGTAGATTATTTGTTGTTGTGTGGCGAAGCATCCTTCTTGAATACTTCCCACCACAGATTTGGGATTTATTTAGGAGTTCTATTATTACCTTTTTTTTTTTTTTTTTTTTTTTGTAAGTGAGTTCTATTGTTACATGGTCGTACTAGAGTACAACATTATCAGGCATTGGTGGAAAGGGCAAAACGTCGGTTAGTGGGCTGAAAACTTAAGGTTCTATCAAAGGCAGCTCGAACTATCTTGATAAAGACGACATTGGCAGCCTTACCCATCTATTCCATGCAAACAACGTTATTGCTTAAGGATATAGTTGGGAAGTTAGAACGTTTATGTAGACAATTCTTTTGGGGCCATAGACTGGAGAAGAGGGGCATCCACACTACTGCTTGGGATAAATTGTGTTTCTCAAAGAAAGAGGGTGGTCTCGGCTACCAAAGGTTGAACTTAGCTAATCAGATTCTGCTTAGAAAATTGGTTTGGAAACTACCTAAGCTTCCTTAGGAAATCAATAGTAGGATATTCATTGGTAAATATGGAGGTTGGACAACACTGGTAACTAGATGCAGGCCAATTTCAGTGTCTAGAGTTTGGAAGGGAATGTTGGAGGCTCTCCCCTTGGTGCAACTCGGCTTAAAGTGGCAGGTGGGAGATGGATGATGTGTTATTTTGGTTGGATTGTTGGCTATGGGAAGAACCACTCTTGGGTAATGTAATTTCTTAGCTGGATCTTTCTCTATGGACAACTACAGTTAGGAGCTTTTGGGAACCAGATGTGAGTTGGAAGGGAAATTTGTTGACATAGTGGTTGCCTCCTACAGTACTAGACCATTTGGTCCAACATCCTCTTTGGAGAAAAATACAAGGAGAAAAATACAAGGAGAAAAATGACATTACCAATACAAAAAAAAAAGGAAAAAAACAAATCAATCATGAGATACTAGAGCTGTATTTAAAAGAAGAAACTACTATACACAAGCACAACAAATGCTGTTTAAAGCATTTTTTTTTTTCTTTGTATACATAAAAGCTTGAACGTGGATCATCAAGGTGGCAAGATGCAGACAGTAATCTCATCCCACCTTGCATTCTTAGGAATATGGGTAAAATGTACATACAAACTCGATCATTTGATCTGTCAGAAACTCTGTAGTATCAATCAATCATCAACAAATGCAAAACCCCCGACAGCCGGTCTGTCACGTGTCTGATCAATCTTCTTTCAGGAATCACTGTACAGTATGTGCTGTCCAAAGAATAACAATACTCTCCTCCTCCAAGAGACATATCTCCACAAGCCAAAAGATTTCTGGTGATCAAGGAAGAGAGACCCAAGAAACAAAAATTGAACTGCTCAAATTTCACATGTTATAATCCCAAACGTAACATATCCCGGCCATAATTACAATTGCTCTTAGTTATAGAAACATACTGCAAAATGGTGTCACCCATTTCTCCAAAACCCAGAAAAATCTTCATTGATTATCTCCCATGACACAGTCCTTCTGCTGCATCCTCAAACAGCAGGCACATTCACTAGTTTCTCTCAAGTGAATTTGCATATATTCAAGTAGAAATCCCAACAAAAGTCATAATATTCCATTCAGAACTCTTTGATAGTAATCATATTGGCGCGTCCGCCATGCATCCAAGCTGCTACTGATTAGAGAAAGCACCAGGGACACACATTGCTGCAAGTAAAAAAAGAAAGAAGATTTTCTATCATAACAAGAAAGTCAAAACATAGCATAGCATGGATGCAGTTATGTAATGTCAGACCTCTTCTGTTAAACTAAGATGAAATCGTTTCCGCAAGTTCTGAATAGTCCTGGGACCTCCCTTGAAACATGGGAAGCCAGAGTCCTGATACAAACAGAAGATAAGAAATTCACCTAAGGTTAGGTGTATACATTTGGTAATAAACTGATAATATTACAATTTGAACATCTGATTCAACCTCTTGGGGGGAAAGAACACATTACTGATGGTGCAATACTTCGTGAAGTTGAAATTGAAGGGGTAAAGAGGAATATGGGGCTAATGAGAAAACTGTTGACACGTCTAATATGAATTTGGCACCCCACCCCAACAGGTTCCCCTGTTTAGCTAGAGAATAATTTTCAAGTAACTTAGTGCGAGTGCTTGACCAGTTTTTAATGCTTGAAACCAGCAGAATCAGCTAAAGTTGTTCCAACCATAAAGCAAAGTTTCAGAAATGGAGACTTAATACCCATTTATTGAATGAAGTACCATGAAAACCATGTGGCTCAAGCAACTAGAATCAATATCAGCAGAGGCCAGGGGAGTGGGTGAGAAAAAGGTGTTTTATAACAAGCTCATAAATCATGTGTTACCAATTTTGTCAGAATAAAAACACCATTTCTACTCCTTTATTTTAATTAATTATTCCCAAATAACTACTATTAATCCACATTTTATCTGGATTTCCTTCAATGGAGTAAAATTGAAACGGATATACATGGAAAACAATGGATTCTCATTTAAAAACTGAAAAAACACAGCTGTTAAATTCAGAATTTCAACCTCTCTAGAGAGAAGATTTCATGTACAAGATAAAGGATAATGCATAAGTAATTCCTCACCCAAAAAAAAAAAAATTTAACAGTCAGAACAGAGAGAGTTGATGGTACACATTATTTACCTGCACCATTTCAACAAGAAGAATTATCCGCTCAGCATGCTTACGACATGTCAGAAAACCTTGAATGCACAAAACCTAAATAGAGGGAAAATATAAAGTATCAAAAAGAGCAAATGAACAAATTTTGCATATGAAGAGAAGCAATACTCACTTTGAAATAATCAAAAAACTCGCTCGGAACTCCCTCAGCATCAGAATCCATAACCTAGCACAGACCAATATCAATAAAAATGGGAATACAGTAGTGTGGGATAAGAAAAATTGCAATCGGCAGCCACAGAGATGAAAAACTAGAATTACCTCAAGAAGTTCACGAGTTAACTTAAATGGTGCACTTTCAAAATTTACACCTCCAGGTGAATTTGAGAGCATGAAGCCAAAATCAATATGTATTATATGACCTTCTTCATCCAACAAGAGGTTCCCATTATGCCGGTCTTTGACCTGCCCATTATACACAATTTAAATCAGTAATTCAAAGACCATCCATCTCTATCAAACTTGAATAACGTTCTTTGTTGGCAGGCTAAGAAAACATGGAAGGATGAACCTTAGACAACGTAAGAACATTCACCATAAAAGAGAACACTAGACCATTTATCTACTCTTCAACATCTACATGTCCTAATCAAAGCATTTTCTTCTTCCATCTCAACTACATTCAAGTCTTAAAACCAAAACAGGAGTATAACTTAAGCTAAACAACCTCTGTTGAGAACCTTATTAACTTCATACCTAACACTGAAGCTACATAATAATAGAGAAATTTTCTTTGAGGGGAAATAAAGATGGTTCACTGGATATAACAGGGATATTTGACAATCTGATAATGTGGAAAAATTATAGTTTGTCAAGCAATACCATGAATTCGAGCATTGTGTAGAGAGAAACGATAGGTATATGTCATAGGATCTGATGACTGAAAAATCTTCAAATTTGGTAACCAAAACATACAAATGCATCAGAAGAAACACAAACAGTTTGGTTAGATTCACATGTAGACGTGATATGGTTTAGAAAGACTGGCAGCCACTAGATTTTGCTCTAAGTAGGCTGGCTTGCAAAAACAGAATATATACTATAATTGTTTGAATGTATTGGGCTTCATAACTGATGATTTCAGCAGTTATCTTCGTGCAACAGGAGATTGGTTAGCAATTATTTGTTAAATGTCAATATTTGCCTTTCATATGGAAGTGAATTGAAAATGAATCCCAATGCAATCTGACATAAATTGAATTGTCTTCTCTAGAGCCATTCTTTTCATGCTCAAGCACGCAAATTGCTCCACAAACCATTTGTTTCAAATTTTTACTCAAGCACAAAAATGTAAACATAAACATAGAGACGAGACACATAAAGGGGAGCACACACATGCACACATATTGGCACAAAGAAATGGGACAGAGAGAAAGGAATTTCACCTGTAAAAGATAACAAACTAAGGAATATCCAGCCATGCTCTCAACAAAGTTCCTCTGCAATTATTCAAGCCAGAACGTTATGTTTAATAGTACTATTCACAACATGTTTAAGTCTACATATACAACCTCAAGATATATAATTATATATAACTAAAAATTCTTCATAATGTTATAATGCATGTGAAATTATGAATACAGCCTTTTCCATGACATAATAAGGATATGGGCAGAGAAAAGGGAAATTCTTCCTCCATATTTTATACACCTGAAAGTTATTTAAAAATATAACATAGTCCTTCATCCTTCATGATGAATTACTTTTGAATGCAACTTATTGTTAACAGAAATAGGAGAAGCCAGTAGAGGACTGCCAGGATTGTTATCTCATTGTAAATATACACGAGTTTCTTTTGTCCTCTCCCTGTTGCAACTAAGAACAGCATATGCTAAATTCAGTATTGGCATTAACCATTTCAGTAGGACCATTCCAACAGGCTCATTACAGACACCAACTTTTCCTATTTTCCATAAACATTATTCGGTGAACAGTTTTTGGAAAGGTTATGATTGACCTGTGACTGAGACCAAATAACAAAGCTAAAAGAACTAGTAAACACGTAGCAAGAAAAATTAATGCAAAAAAGAGATCAAGATAATATGGTCAGCAGGATATAAAGGACAATGAGAAGAAGAGAGGATAAAAATCATATTGAAAGTGACATTGCATGAAATTTCACCATATACCTGTGCAAGCTTATAGCTTGGAGAATTTTCCTGATACTTTGCAGCAAAAAATTGCCGTAAACTGTTGATGTTTGGATATCTACTCTTAATCGAGTGAATTGATGCCTATGTAAAGGATCATTAATGAGGGAAAGAATGGATGAGATACATAAGCAAGAAGTAAGTTTTACTGCTAGGAAGTTCTCGAGTAATAGATGCACAACTTACTGTATCTGGGATTGTTTCAATGAGGGCTGTATAAGAGGAAGTAACCAAAACTTCATAGGGACGTAACCAAAGAGGAAGACCTGCTTCCTGGAATATATCTGGCATTTAAGTTTGAAATGTAGTTAGACTTTAATGGGAAGATTAAAACAAATACTCATTGCTACGCACAGATATATATGACTTTCCAATCCCAAATCAATAAACAAAATTTAAAATTTAAAAAAAAAAGAATTAAAAAAAAATGGAAAATTGATGCAGATCAAGAAGTGAGAGTATATAAGCTTTCTAATACAGACTAATGAATTGGCATGAAGACCCAATTTTTCATTATCAAATGCTGAAAGAAAAACAGTGACAACTACAAAAGCATAGAAGAGTCAAATGAAGCCATCTTCAAGCATAGATACATACCATAAAAGTGAGAGATAAGTTGCACGGCAAGATGCTCTTGCCTACAATCGTCACCACTCTTTACAATTAGCTGCCACAGAGGGGTAAAATTGTTTTTGCTTCAGATAACACACAATTGAATGGTCTCAGGAATGCAGGAAAACAAAAATAAACCAAGCTCACCAGATAAAAAATTGAGTTAGTTCCAGAAACAAAACTGAGCAAAAAGCATACAAGAAAATCTTCAAGAAGAAAAATATGAGGTGTAGAAAAGATATAACAAAAACTTTCAGGCTTTACAAATAAGAAGGTAAATGCACCTCCACAAATATGTCATCTACTGAATACATATCAATCATATGTATATCATGAGTGTTCAAGAGCTAGAAAATCCACTAAATAACACAACATCAAAAAGTAAATAATGATAATAATAATAATAATGAAAGAGTTGATATGAAAACATATGGAGATTAAAACGGCCACCCAAAAAGAATTTGGAATTAAAGAATATTGCCGAAAGCTCCCATGCATGCTCTTGCAAACACAAAAAGAGCTATTTGCATAAACTCTATCCCCATTTTGATACAGCACTTCTTCATCAGCTAAACTCTATCACCATTATGACTATTAGTTTAATTATTAGACTAGAACAGAACATGCACAGCTCATTTTTATTGATTCTACTAAGATCCATTTCCCAACTGAAACTTGATTGCAAAAGGAACCTTAACTTCCAAAATAACCTTCTTCAAAGGTAATATAGCTTGACTGTTATTCAAATTAAATAAAAGAATGCTACAGTTGGAAAACTTGTAGCATAAGCAGACCATGTGACTTTATTATTAGCATGTGTACATGTTAAAATTATTTGACAATAAATTCATCAGTCATTACATTTCAAGATATATGACAAATAGTGAAAAGAACAAAAGAAGATATCAGAGCATTATTAAGGTACAAAGGCTAACACAAACTAGGAGAGAATAGAAATATCCCTTGATCTTTTCAAAATGAATACCAAGATCCATTTCCAACATTTAGACGACCAAGTAGAGGCAATTGAAGCTGAGGTAGCCTAGAAATTAACTTTGAGGAATCACTTGTGTAAGTTAGATACAACCTGAGGTATCCCACCTTAAAACCCCCAAAAACATGAAGCTGACTCCCAATGACAACCGAACCAAAGATTCATAACCTAATATTTCATCAGAAATCAGATTACCATTTCCTAAAACACCCAATTAGACTTGGCTTAAGAAATCCACCACACTAACTAAATGACTTCTAAATCCAACCTAGTCTACGACCAGAGAGAGTCTTGTGTAATTCCTTTCAGCATAAATTAACTCTTCAAAATGGCCATAACAACAAATACATTGTCCATGAGAATTTCAATATAGAGAAAACTAAGCCTGTATTTGCCAATCATGAAATGCAGTACAGTGTTTTCCTTTTTTTTTTTCCCCTTTTATTTAGATATTTTGAAGATATACCTCTACTTAGAGATTGTCCTAACTCGAACTCATAACCTCTTGGTTAACTAACTGAGGAACACCTTGCTACCAGTATAGCGCTTTTCATGTTTAACTATTCACCATCTTATTTGGACAATCATTTTCCATAACACTACTAATTTTATTGCAAAAAAAGTCTAAACATGAATTTAAAGGTTTATAAAGCTGACTACAAAAGAGGATACATAATTACATATCAATATTTTGGTTTTTGATCAGTTAAATTTCTATAATAGTTATGAAAGATAACATATACAACCATATGAACCACACCCTCCCATATCATAAAGCAGAGAAATATTCATGTAAATCTTTGTTTCCTGAAAATGATAATGATAGATCTATTTAGCGTAGCTTATTGCAACTTACACAAGGACAGAGATTAGGGGATAATTAAGTTCAGGCATCGGTCCATGTTTCAAGTCTGGGATATATTAATTCTCAGCTTTCATAAAAGTTTTGCAGTAATTATATTGGTTCCGTGAGCCTCTTCTAATTTCAGTTAGAAACACCGAGTTGTTTGATATAATTAATAGAAGAATCTTACTTCATTGAATATGAGAGGAAAAGTATGAAAGTTTGGACTTGAAAACATCCTACTATTGTAAGCACAGGCAGCAAGGCCAAGATCTACACTTTTGACAACAGTGGAAGACTAAATAAACATGTGCAAAAAAACAATGCAAGCTGAAGTTATCCAATCTAAGGGAATTATTCCACATCTTCCAAAAAACCCCAAGAGAGAGACACTCAGTGCAGCTGTTATATAAGGATAGAACAAAAACCAATGTTCAATAGTGAACAGGACAAAACAAAGTGAAACAATATTAAAGTTCGACAACTTACAGAACGCAAGTCCCAACCAGGCAGTTTTCCATATTCTGAGGCTTTGCGTATTCTTTCTTTCTTTATTTCCCAAAGTTCACCAGATAACGCATCTGTTTCCTTTGGAATACCTCCATTTGTATTCTGTTTAAGTCACATTCACAGTAAAAATATATTAATTCTAGGCCTCAAAAGTAAGACTAATAAATATGTTTCAGGTCTCTACCTTTGGCTCTGCATCTGATGAATCCTGACCAGCTCCTTTAAGAGGGAGGCCAGGAGGTGCTTCTCCTTTTAGTGCAGCAGCCTGCAAAAAAAGCATATTCATAGGGAATGATACAAAATTACTGAAAAAAAATAAGACTCTGGTGTAAAAATTAGTATATGATATACACAGGGGCATATACTAGGTATCAGGGCTCCTTACCAACAGAAAAGGCAAAATATGAACCATACAAAGTCATGCCTTGTGGCAGTAAGGTCAAAAAGTAAAAGAACATTAGTTTTCTCATTGCTATTTATAGAGTGCGCAACAAAACATATGTAATACCCTAATGGGCTTCTTTTATTAAATTATAAACTTCATAACACAAGCCACCAATTGATCATGCTTGAATCTTCATCTAAATTTGTAGAGCAGAATAGCTGCAGATCTAAATTAAGGCTTTATTTGAGATAGACATATTCAAAAGAAGAGTTCTTTATCAAGAAAAATATGACAACATGGAACTCCACCGTCCAATGTATAAGGTGGAACACTTAAAAGAAAAGCTAATATTTCTGATCTGCTGCAATATACTACACCTACACGAAGATTTCTTCAAGTCCACTCTACGTATAATAACCCTTTTATGGAACTATCACCATAGTCCAGAAACACAGTGCAGCATTTACCTCAAATCTTTTTATAGAACTCCAATGGTTACCAATGGTACCAAAACCCATTTTGAGTTATGAAAGTTACCTAAGCTTTGTTGCTTAAATTAAGACAAATTCAGATATTGGAAGTTTATAACATACACAACATTTCTGCCAGAAACCTTCCAGCAATCTCAGCTTAATTCCCTTAATTCCATCCATGGAACTTCAACCTTAAAAAGGTAAAATTATGAAACAACGGGTGAATCAACACACACTATACAAATATCATCCAGGTCAATGCTCCTAAATCAGATCAGAAATCAACAAATACCAGTTTGTTTCTCAAAGGAAATGAACAAGCCAAAGAAAAAATAGAAAAGTTTACAGGGATTTAGTTTGCAAAATGAGTATCCACTACTCAGGTGCTGATGTCAAATAGGTAAATAAGACAATGAGAAAAGCTACCTTAACTTCCTCAATAGCTACTGTGCTTGGAACACGACGATGCTCTTTCCTCCGGGTAGGTTCTTGGTCCACTATGTCATCCATGCTAACCCCAGGATCTGCTGTCAATACAACCTTCACCCATTCCAAATCAGACTCATACTTCAATGGATATCCTCGAGTTAAAACCTCCCTGTTGCTACCACCATTTAAAGAAGCATGTTCAGCGCAAGAAAAATGCTTATCAGTGCCTGCCTGCCTCTCCACTGAAAGAGTTAGGTGCACAAATTTTACTTTGGCCTCCCATATCTGTGCTACTGCCTCATCAATAGCTTGAGAAGTAGAGCTTGACATCCTATCATAACCACCATTGTACATATCGTGCCCAGTCCACAAAGGATAAGCCCAAGGCGGTGGCTTAGGCAACAGTGCATCTCCATTTGCCAAGGGGATACCACCTTTAGAAAGTTTTTGATTGTTCAATGCATCTTTTGAGTTACTATTGCAGGAAAAATTCATGGAAATTATATCAATATATGTCATAAATGTGGATTTTGAAAGCCAAGCCAACTTCAGCTCCAAACTCAGAAAGGTGCTACGATTTACCTTGAGGTTTCACATTTCAGGACTTCAACACAAATCAAGTAAGGAGCTTTTTCTCTTGAATTTAAAAGAACAGCTTCATCTTCAGGAATATGGACCACACGATATGTTCCCTTTCCCATTGGGAAAGAAACTCCTGCAAAGCACTAGCATAAGAATACTGCAACAAGGTCATGATTAAACCTTCTAATAAAAAGTTATAAATGAACATCAATAAACTGAAACAGAATTTTCCATTTCTTTTCCTAACATAATTTTCAAAAACCATTATGTTGTTAAATAATTGGCCTTGCCTATAATTTTCAAGTTTGAACCTTCAACAACAGGTTGAAAATTTTCATGGCATATAACAAACTGAGACACAAAAATAAAATTATCAACTCTACACATATACATATACAAAAATGATAGAAACATATCCATTCAATCATTCAGCCTTATCATTCCAATGGAAGTAGCAAAGACAGTTTATAATTAGTAACTAAAAACACAGGGTAGCAATCTCATTTCTCATTAATTTTGAAACCGCACTGCAGCATTTTTTGATATTTTAGCAGATTGTACCAGGCAAATAATGCTAGAATAATGCATCCAAGATATAGGGGATGCAGTGAATCAAATGCACTTGCATATCATTGCCATACAGCTCTTGAAAATGTGTTAAGCAAAAATAATTGTAGTTAATAAACAGTAAAATTGTACTTGTCTCCGTAATGACCATTACTATAAACAATAAACATCAAATGAACGAGGCAATACCTCCACTACTCTGAGCAGCAGCTATGTGTGTGTTAGTTTCTGCAAGGGACTAGATATGCAAGAATCACCATTTCAGTAAGGAGAATATGATTACAGAGCTAATTAAATAAAAATCTGAATAAGTACTTGAAATAAAACTAGATTTTTCTGAACCTCACGAAGAGCACTTTTACGATCCTCAATCGGGAAAACATCTACTAAGCCATAGGAAGTATCACATAATGATTGCACAAAGTCAAGCGATTTATGATATGCTCCTTTCCGAAACTGTGATGCAGTAGTATTTGGAAGAGGAGGTCTAGCATTTGAATTTTCAGTCTGCTGCTTTGGTGAGCCAGGACATTTCTGTCAATAGACATAGAATTACAGCCCAAACATGAAAACAAAACAAAAGTGACAAGAAAACTAGCTAAACCACCAAAAGTTGCAATTTAAAATGTCAGAAAACGAAGAAGAGAAGTCGAAGAACAAATATTTCATAAGAGTTATAAGCACAAAACAAGGAGATCAAGATAAGCACCATTATATGGTTAGTAAATTATTTTAAGAATTATAATATGCATTTCATTTTAAATACAAATAGGCAGTTACGTGAAGTGTTTGTGCCAAAAGCCACATCAAATAGATCAGTAAAGGCAAATATTAAAATCATACTCCTTTTCTTTTTAATTTATCAACTTTTGAAGTTATATACCTTTTCACTAAAATGTAATTAAGTATAAAATAACCTCTGGTTCTCATTCCTTGATTAAAATTTGATTAGTAAGTAGTTGTTGGAAACCTTTAATTCGAAGTGTACAAGGAACCAAGTCCTCCCTTCTACTCAAACATGTTCTATTTTATTTTTATTGATCTAATTTAGATGTTAATTTACAATAACATTAATGTTTTTATTCCTCTTCTACATTAAAAAGAATGAATGAACAAAGAGAGTAAAAAGTAGTTCCAACAAGAATTATTATTTTTGCTTATGTTAATTGTCAACATTGTAGGACCAGGAGAAGTAATAAATATAGTCAAGGTACATACATTGACAAGATAAAAGAAAGAGAAGAAAATAAAATATATCTCTAGAAGATGACTAAGTTTTAATTACAATGCATTTCAAACATTGCATAACAACTTTCCATTAGCGGCCCACTTCTATCCACCTTGAAATATACATCCAAACCTTGGAACTGTCCCATGCTTTTAGAAGTTCCATACTGTAAACTAATGGACAGAAGATGGTTGGTTATGTAACAGGAATTCTTAATAATGAAACATCTCTACCAGCCCCAAGCTTCCCCGTAATAACATTATAAGCATTTATCAGATAAAAAGCATCTGTCGTACACTAACTATTTAGAAATTGTTCTCCTCTGTTACTACAGAAATTGCTTATAAAAAAACAGACATCAAGATTCAGGAGAATGCATCCCTTTTTTACAACATTTGATTATAAAACCTTTGCAATCAACAATTTGCATCTCCAGCATAATCAATCCATTTTGACTCTTTCCCTGCATTGCATTGGTTTACACAAAGGCCTTAAATTCCCTCAGATCATTATAGTTGAGATTCCCATTAAAGAAAGAAATGATCATAAACCAAAAACTATGTTAGTTCCCAGCACATGAAAGATCCAGTTATTCTCTTTTTCTCACCTCTTGCACTTAGACTCCCCACTCCCTGTTTGATGAACAATATATAGAACTATTCACACACACTAAACAGCAGAAAATGAAGAGCTCACAGGAAGACTGGTTTCAAACAGAAAAACTTATGTTGAAGGGGAAGATTTTTTCACTTATCTCCAATTATGTCTGAGAATATGGGATTGGCTTCTGGACTATTTTAATTGAGTTCTGAAATCTCAATGACTACTAGAAATTATTTTTAATTTGTACAAGTGTGCAACAGTTCAGACTATATAGATTCATGGTTCAGAAATTTGAAGGCAACTCCAACTAAATATGGGATTAGATCATCAATCAGTTCAGGCAAGGAAGAAGAAGTATCACCGGGTATAACCATAATTGTTGTTCAAATGACCTTTTAAAACAATAGGTTCCAATTTAATCTGCCAACAAGCCAATATGTCAAAGTTCACCAGAAGAGTTTCCCTCAAGCTAATATACTTTAGCTTTTACCATAGATATTTGAAACTCAACAAATTTGGCACTTAAAAATATAAAATTAAAATTAAAAACTAAAAAAATAAAAATAAAAACACATTACCACATATTAGAAGAAAGACCCACCATAGGATGTAATAAAACTAAAAGAAAATAAGCTCTTCTCCAGCTTATTAAATTATTATAATCCAATACACCAAAACAGTTATAGTATTTATAAAACTTTTGTGAGTCAATCAATAAACTCACAACCAGGGCCTCTCACATCCACATGCTATCTTTCATTATTCTATGTCATACTGCAATTCAGTGAACTTCTTATATCAGTACTACCTATAAAAGAAATACATGAACAAGATAGCAGCATAAATATAGGAAACAATTTTAATATGGAAGAAACGCTTACCAACGAAAATTATTCAAGAAGAACATTCTTGGAGCATTGTCTATCTAATTTTAATTGCAGGCAATTACCCCTAACTACCAAAAGAATTAGTATATGTGCAGGATGTACTTATTTCTAAATTAGGGAAGCGTAATTGGTATTAGTAGTTTAATTTATCACTATAATTTGCTAAAGACAGCACTTTCAGTTAATCAATGGTCATTCAAACGAAGCAATATTTTGGATAACATGCAAAGAGAAGCTAAAGGTAGATGTTTTACTCCTATCTCCACACGTTGAGATGAAACAAATAAGAAAAACGGATTAAGGTTTTTTCCTGTTTCACCTAAAGTCACGCCTAAAAGAGGCCAGAATCTTTGCTGTATAAAACTTTAAAGATGCTGAATATGTAATATGTATGTAGAAACATCCCAAAACATGGAATCCTCATACATCAACCTAACTTTCTCATCACCAAAAATCAAAAAGCAAACGCAGAATATTCTTGATTCTTATCCAATAAATGACTATAAGTAGACACTGTTAAAATAAGAAGGTCTGGAAGTCAAAATATCACCAATTCCTCACCAGGAATGTAAACTAGAAGTTGAAGTATTCCCAAATCTAGATAAGAAGCTACCATTAACAAGTCACAAAACCAGAAATAGAAAAAACAACAAGGATTAGGAAATCACCTCTTTATGTTTTCTAGAACCAAAAAGTTCTGAGTCTTCTAAAGAGCGATCACGATCCCTAAACAGTTTGCGGAAGAAGTTCTCTGTTCCAGGACTAGCTTCAAGAAAATTCCCACCATTGCTGTTTTCATGCAACCCTGGGGACTTAGGATCCTCAGGATGTACACGAAACAATCTACGAAACAATGAAAATTCTGAAGGCTCATCCTCCTCACCATTTGCATGCCCCTTCCCATCCTCCTCAGCTTTGCCACTGCTATCCTTCTTGTCATCAAACTTCTCTTTAAAAAATTTTTTAAAAAACCCATCTTTATCATCATCTTCAGAATTCCTTATCACTACTTCATCATCCTCATGTGTATCAACAGCGTCCTTCTTCTCATCAAACTTCTCTTTAAAGAATTTGCGGAAAAATCCTTCTTTACCATCATCATCCAAAGATTTTGAGAACACTTTTTCCTCTGCATCATTTTTTCCATCTCGAAACAAACGTTTGAAGAACCCATCAGAGCTAGATGAAACCTCTTCCTCTTCATCCTTACTTTCTCTTAAAAATCTCTTAAAGAACCCATCCCTTTCTGACTCATCATCATCTTTATCCATAGATTTTCGAGTGTCATCATCCCTACTATCCCGAAGCAGCCTCTTGAAAAACCCCTCCTTCTCCTTCTCTCGCTCCTCATCATTCTCCACTGATCTTCTACTATCATCATCTCTACTAAGTAACCTTTTGAAAAACCCCTCCTTCTCATGCTCCTCATCATCTTTATCTACGGATTTTCTAACTTCATCATCTTTACTATCCCTCAATAACCTCTTGAAAAACCCCTCCTTTTCTGATTCTTCATCATCTTTCTCCGCTGATTTCCTAAATGAAAAGGCATCACGCATTTTTGGGCCAGGAATGAACTTCTTAAAAATCTTGTTCTCATCAGGTGATGACACCTTACTAGCACTATTGTTGCAACTCCCGCCACCATCCTCTTGCTGTAGATTATTACCTGAAGAGGGGGATAGGGAGACAGACCGATGTAATGCAGGTGGTGATGATGTCAAGGACAGGAGCTTTTGCTTTGATGAAAGCAATTTATTAAGGACCTGATTCTTCCCAGTTGGATTCGATGAAGTAGCATTTTGTAACCTAATCAAAGGTTGCCACTGACCCATCAATGTTGCTGCAATCTGACACTTCTCTTGTATTCTACTAATCCCTTCATTATCATCAGAGTCCTCGAGTTCCGCCATTAAAAACCAATGTACTTTAAGTGCAATTTGGAGTGATTTTGAACACATATCAATAACAAATTTATCCAATGAAGGGCTGGGCTTGTGTATAAGCATATAACATATCTGAAACAAGTAACTTTCAATGCCCGAAAGGGGCAAAGTATACATTCTATTACATAAGTAGTCCCTAACCCCTGCATGATCATGCTTGTATAAGTAACTAACAGCAATCCACTCACAGAAAAAAGAGGAGTCGAAGAAGCGGATCAACCATCCACTCTCTCCAATGTTGTCACTCGTTGGAATAGTTCTAGTTATTTCCCGAGGCGACTCAGCTGATTCCCCAACCAGTTTCGCTAATCCCAATAACCTCACCATTTTACCATCTCCATAAAACCTTAAAACTGATTTTCACACCATTTTCTGTTCATACATCTGCCCCCAACCTAATATTACATAAACAATCGGAAACCCTAAGAACTGCAATACACTGAAAAACAAACTAAGTTACTAAATTCAGCAAATTTTGTTTATTTAATTTGAACTTTTGATTCTCTGAAGTAAGTTTCCGGGCAGAATTGAGATTGAAAATCTGGAAGAAATTTGAATTCCCCCGCCCCCTTGTTTTTACCTATTCAACAAAAAAACAAAAAACAAAAACCGAGATCGGGAAGAATTGAAGAATAAGACTGAGAAGAAACCGATGCAAAGGCGTTGATCACTTCGTTCCTGGGTTGCTCCGAATTGCAATCGTCTCCGTCGACGGCGATGGAAGAAGGTTTGGTGAAAGGTGGGTAGTTGAGCTGGCGATTGGAAGCGTAATGTAAAAAATTTGAAGTGAAAAGAATGGGAAATTTTTTGGTCGAGGACTAACGTGCGCGAGTGGGGTTGGTGATGATGTGGCTTCTTCTTTTGTTTTGTTTTGTATTTTTTTTTTTTCGTTTAAATCCGTCCAGATACTTGCAGCGTTAGCAAAGAGGGCAAATGCACTCTTCTACGTTTTAAATTTTCAAAAATTCTTCTTTTCCTTTTTTGTCCTTTTTATTGGGATTTCATATACCTAATTTCAGGTTCTTCCTTTTAATAATTTTTTTTTTGTTAATAGAAAATTAATTTTTTAACACTTAAACTTTTTAAAAATTTATTTTTACTTTGAATTAACATTTCAACTATAAAATATCACTTCACTTGCCCTTCGTCTAAAATTTTTGTCAGACTTCATTTTCCATCGAATTCTTAGGAGCATTTTCGTGTTTTAAAATCATTAATATTTTAAAATTATTAAAGTTTTATTTTTATAAATAATATTATCTTTTCATAAAATTTTCTTAAACCCTCAACCACACAAATGACAAAATCATATTAATCCACTAGAGCAACTATTGACATGTTATCTTGTATGGAAGATATATATTATATTGGATACAAGATGATGTCAAAATAAATTTAACATAATTATATTTGTGAATCCTAAATTTGAACTACAACCGTATAAACAATAAATAAGCAATTACATTTCGACAAATATAAAAATTTATATTATTTGAAAATTATATTAAATATAAAGATTCTGAAAAAATATTATCCAAACAACACAATGTAAATCATATGTCTTCCTATCCATTCCCTTCTTCAAACTTTGAAAAAAAAATTAACTTTAAATTCGTTACAAAATACAAATTTTGAGTTTTTCTTTACAATGACATTATTACATTATTAGTATCAGCAAAGACAATGTTCTACAACGAATTCGAAACAAAATAGTTGAAGAAGAACTTCAGTGCAAGGTTTGAGGGAGGTGACAACAACAAAAACTTGTGGTTTGAATTGTGTCATTTGATAATATTTTTTTGAGAATGTTTATATTTAATATAACTTATATTTAAAATATAAAATGTAATCGCAATATAAAATGCGTATTTATTATTTTTGTAATTATAATATAAAATATAAGTTGCAAATAAATTAATATATTTATAGTTGTCTCAATGGGTAGATATGGTTTAGTTAGGCGCGTCTTTGTAAGATCAAACCTTTAGATTATAAAAAAGTATTTTTCAAATTTTTAATAATAAAATGAAATGGCAAAATTACCCTTGAAAATAAAACCCTCCTGAAAATTGGACGGAAAATAAAATATGACAGAAATTTTGGACGGAAGGGCAAATTATGTGATATTTTATAGTATCAGTTCAAAGCAAAATAAATACAAGTGCAAAAGCTGAATTTTAAAAAAATTCAAGTGTTAGTAGGATAATTTATCCAAATTATGTGATATTTTATAGTAAGTGTCAGTTCAAAGCAAAAATAAATACAAGTGCAAAAACTGAATTTTTAAAAAGTTCAAGTGTTAGTAGGATAATTTACCTTTAAATATATATGACTATTCAAAAAAATTTAATTATTCATCACAAATTAGGTGCAAAATATATTTGTTGTTAAAAAAAATTCTTACTCAATTAGTAACACCTCATTTATAACTTTAAAAGATTATGAGTTCGAGATAAGATCTCTAATTTTAAAATATATATACTTTTGGTAGTCGTCTCTCTTGTAAGGGTATATAATTTTGTTCTACATATATGAATTCATACTTTTATCTGATACATATTAAACTATTAAAATAGTATTAAATCACTTTAATAGAGATTAATAAATTTATAATAGCAGTAAATGCACAAATAACTAATATGTATGTTTTATACTACAATTTTTTAAGATGGTGATTTAAAGTAGTGATTATGATATGAAACTAAATAAGCAAAAATCACATTTATGTTACTTTAAGAACGAATTAACATGCAACTGGGCAGAATACCCACCATATAGTATATTAAAGTGGTAGCATTATCTATTTTAAATTTATAAGATAAATCATTATAACCCAAAAAGTTTGGTAGGGATTCACATAATACAAGAGTTAAACCATAAAAATCAATCTAGAATTCCAAAACAAAAGATTCAAAAGAGTAGATCTAAACTAAATATAATCTAAGAAAGCAAGTAAATGACATTTAAAGTAGAAATGTAGGATCTCCATGTTTAGCCCAAATGAATTTTGGAAAGATCTTTCATTCGAATATCTCATCATATTAAGAAATCAAAGTGTGATCCAATGGTGGCTAGATTAACTTTAGTGAGTTCTCTCTTGGCAGTCCCACATCCAACCATATATTTTGGCCTAAACCTATGATTGTCACACATTCATAAGGATAAATCAAATAGAGAATGATGTAAATCATTGAAAATAGTAATATGGAAACACAAAAATACTCAAAGGATGATCAATGAAATAATTCCCATAAATTCACTAAAGAAACGTAGAAGGGAGAATCCTATTGGGAATTGTTTACTAGATAAATCAAATACAAGGAAAAGTAGAACAAATGTTAGGGAAATGTACAACAAAAGAATGCTTAGCCCTATTCTTCAACTCCTTAACACTTGAGCAATGAAGATCTTGTAGGATTTTTTCACCAAACAACTTCAATCCTTTGAATATCTAACTTCTTATGGTGGATACAACTATTAATCCCTCTTAAAGTAGCAATGATAGAAATCAATCAAAAACTATAATACAATATATCTAGATCAAAGCCTTTCTTATGGTGGAGACAATATCTTAATCTAATTACAAAACACCATAGAAATTGATTAAGAAAAATTGAGAAATGAAAATAATAGAGTTTCTTTAAAGCCTAAATAACTCCTCCCATAATCTGTAAAATTACAAGTATTTATAGATAAATTAGAGCATAGTAAAAATAGAATTTCACAAAATAAGAATTTGTGATGTGGTGCTTGACGGGCGTCAAGGTCTTGTTCTTGACGGTCGTCAAGCTTGACACTCGTCAAGGGAGCTAGATGTTAAATTTTCCAAATTTTACAATTTAGCCCCTCAACTTATTTTTTTTGTGTATTTTGCTCCAAAAACTTTCTATAAAACGCTTATATAAAAAATCAAGTCAAATGAGGGTCAAAAGTGTTCAAATTCATAACCATCACTAAGAAATAAAGCACAAACTATTCCTATAATAATGGTATATTTTAGTGTTATCAATGACACATATGTCCCATAATTTATTAAAATAAATCCAACAATCTCCCACTTCGACTAATGTGTCACAAACAAATGTGTATTATAAATTTTTAAGAATACTCAATCTTTTGCTATTATTATTGTATGCATCTTTAGTCAAGTCGGTCCATCAATCACATCAATATAGAACCAAAGGGGCATTCATCACAAAATTGTAATTAAACCAACAACGATCACATTCATCAACACAACTGAATGACATGAATCAAGCAAGGTATGTAGCATGGAAAATACATGAAATATGATCTCCACATGTCAATTTTCAACAAGTCCTCTTTATTCTTTAATGAGATCATACTAAATATAATCTGAGTGGTATAAAATAAGTAAAACTTTAATACAACTACAATAAATCTCAAAATTATGAAACAACAAATTCCAAAATCATGAAATAATAAATCTCAAAATCATAAATTATGTCTATAGAAAAATACAAACTCCCACCAAACCAATATATCATTAATCAAGTAAGACACCCATATGAGCAAGATGGTCTACCTTGGGTGTCAAAGATTTAGTTAGTTGATCTACAATCATGGAGTTTGTCCCAATATGTTCTATAGATATCAAATCACTTTGAACTCTTTCTTTAACAACTAGGAACTTGATGTCAATATGTTTTGATTTTGATGTGCTCTTATTGTTATTAAAATAAAAGACTCTTGAGTTATTGTCATGGAAGAACTTCAATGGTCTTTCAATACCATTTACAATTTGCAGCTCAGTGATAAAATTTCTTAGCCATATTTCATGGTTGGACGTCTCATAACAAACTACGAATTTTGCTGTCGTAGTAGAGGGAGCAATGAGTGATTACCTAACACTCTTCCAAGAAATTGCTCCTCCAGGAAGTATATAGATATAGTCTGAGGTGAATTTAAAACTATCTTGGCATCCAACAAAATTAGAGTCGGAATACCCAATGATCTCCAATTGATCTGATCACTTGTATATGAGCATGTACTCTTTTGTTTTCTAAAGATATCACATTACCCTTTGGCTGATATCTAATGATCCATTCCAACATTATGTAAATATATGTCCAACACCTCAAGAATCTATGCAATATTTGGATGCGTACAAACTTGAGTATACATCAAACTTCCTATTATCGAAGCATAATAAATCTTTTGTAGTTATTTAGTTTCAAGATTATTCTTTGGACATTGTTTGAGATAAAATTTATCTCCTTTAGCAATAAGATATAAAGTGATTTGCAATCTTTCATACCAAAATCTCTTTAAAACTCTTTCGATATAGCTCTTTTGTGATAACCCAAGAATACCTCGAGAACGATTTTGATGTATCTAAATTCCAAACATAAAAGATGCATTATCAAGATCTTTCATATCAAAGACATTCGACATAAATTTCTTAATTTGTCTAGGAGTAGGTGAATTTTTTATTCTCCATTTCTCTTCCATGATCCATCATAGAGCTCTTTAATATTATTTTCTTGGAATAAAGATTTCTTGATGGTACCTTCTAGCGTTAGGGGAGGTTTCTGTTACCAATTAATCTTCTAATAGATTAAATCTACAAACAAATAGTTTCGAAAGATGTGCTATAATTGAATGTGAATTATTGCTTCTATTTAGTCACATAACCTGCAAAAAGAATTGTGCAATCTTATTCTTGAATAATAACAATTTGTTAATTTTATTAGAACAATTTTTAGGTGTTTGAGGCCTCCAAATTAAATATTTATGGAGCATAGTAGTTGTCAAAGGTAATAGAAGCTTCTTCATGATTGTATTTGTTACTAGAAAAGAAAATTCATCTTTTTCATGGTTGCTAATGGATATCGGACATTCTCAAGTTCTTAAATGGTTGACCTATGATTTATCTATGGGTAGGAAGAGAATGACAAGGTCAAGAAAACAGATATTCAACGTACAATTATTATAATATTTCAGGTTGGCTGATTATCAATGTTTTTATTTTAACACATAAGAAAACTATCATGTCAAAATAAAATTAATTTGGAGAAAGGTAAAGGTGCATGCAAGGTGATTATGCTTTAGTTGTTAGAAAAGTTACAGAGTGCAAATTGAATGAAATTTGTTTGCTTTCCAAAGCTTTCAATTATTAAAAGTTAATTATCATCCAATCTGAATTTGTATGTGTTAGATTTTAATGAATTATGTGAGCTTATGTGTCAATTATGTATTTAAGGCTATCATATTTTATTTCGTCATATTAAAGTTTATTGGATTAATATACATCAATAATAAATATGGACCCACGTATATAGATACTATATTCCTAGACTATGATGGGTTGGCTAGAAATATTATTATTATAATATATTGGTTATGGTTCTGAGAGTTTATTAAGAGTGTCTATTCTATATCCCATCAATAAAACAAAATCTTAATTCCAATAGATCTCTTGAAAGGCTATGATCTACTTTTAACAGGTTACGAAGAAAGAGTCTGCTAGGATTCTTAAACACTATGTTGGTGATACAAGATTAAATCAGGTATGCTTCTGCAATTCAGTTTTTTTTGTTCTTAATAATCTGACATACTAGGTCTTATACAATTAGGTTAAGGAACATATAGAAAATATTTGTATTTTACTCTAACAAGTGGTATCATAGCCTATATGTTAGATTATTAAAATTTTTTTGGGTAATTCATAATCAGTTAAACAATTAAACCTTTTAAGTTTATTTAGTAAGGAACTCAGAAAAGATTGCATCTTTAATTATGTAATTTTATGAAATCAATTAATAAATTAATGATTAGGTTTTCTAAAATTTTAAAGATTACGTTTGGATCTTTATTGTGAAAAGTGTAACTTTTAAAGATATATATTTTTTAGAAATTCTAGATATATTATTATTTATTTAATAATATAAATTTATATATTGAAAGGAAAATAATATCCACCAAGGATAAAAATGTCCACACAACAAATAAAAACCACATACTGCCATGAATACTACGGTTTGACTCAAAGTCAAACCCATCACGCATAAAAAGCGGAACGAACGAATCACTCAATCAAAACGTGGATCTCCACTCTCCCACTAACATGTACCGTTTCTCCACAACGGTAACTGCTAACAGCCCACGAGCTGAACCTACACGATCCCTCTACCGCATCCTTATAAAAGGAAAGGATCAGACGAAGGTAAGGGCAAGCCAGATATTCTTAAACAATTACCAATTTGATACCAAACTGACTTGATCGTCGGAGAGTTCACGGGGATCCACGCCCCCCCCCCCCCCCGAACTTTCTCTGTTTTGCAGGTTACATCAAATCAAGGATTTCTCCAAGATTCTAGGAGTCATTTTTTACTCTTTTACCCTTAATATAGCCGTACCAAATTTTGACGAATCAGTTTGGTTCCGTTACCGGGAAACATAAAATATCTTACATTCCCATTTCTGAACTCAGAATGTCACGAAGATCGAGTGAGCGGAGGGGCCGCCCTGACACGGTCCCCATATCTCACTATGAGACTCCCGCGGTCTGAGCCGTCAGACTCCCGCGGTCTGAGCCGTCAGACTCTCGCGGTCTAAGCCGTCAGACTAGGGGCCGAATCGCCGCCCCAAAGAGGCCAAGCGAAGTAGGCGAGAGTCAACCCCGTCGAGCAGACAGTCAAGGAAGAACAAAAAAAAAAGAAAAATGGATTCCTTCGAAGAGGACTTCGATACGACACACAGTGGATCGGCAGCAGAGATCGTGGATTCATCGGCGCCGATAAATCCACCGTACAACGATATTAATGGCGGATACAACGTGGACGAATACAACTTCAATGCTGCTGCACCTCCACCGATCATGACAGAGCAAGAAGATTTCGGAAGTCGATCGCCACCGCCGAGCATAGACGACTTTTCCATGCCGATAATGGATAACATTAATAACGCGCAGCCGACCGATAACTACGGGTTTAACTCTTGGCCGACTGGTAATCCTGAGGCGGATGACATTCATTAGGCTTTCGAGTTGAACGACAATGGGAAAGGTTACGATATTGGGGCTGATACTGATATTCTCGTCTGCTCCTGCTGATAGCCCTCTTCTCCCTGATCCTGTTCAACTGAGAGAGGAAAATACTGCTTTCCGTGAATGGCACCGCCAAAATGCCATCCATATCGAGGAAAAGGAAAAGAAGGAGAAAGAAATGCGAAATCAGATACTTGAAGAAGCAGAAGAATACAAGAGATCCTTCTATGAGAAACTAAAAGTCAATCGTGAGACAAACATGGCTCATAATAGGGAAAGAGAGAAGCTATACCTGATCAACCAAGAAAAGTTCCACAAAGAAACATGGTCGTGCCGTGAAACTGCCCGAAACCCACTTGTGAAGGACTCAATGGATGATATGCTTGGAGCTTTGGTAATGATTCTGCAGTTTCAAAGTGAAGCATCACTGGATATGGCCTCTGGTGTAGCTGCAAAGATGGTCAATGCGTTACCGAGTTCAATGTTGCAATCACATCCCCTGCATGTCACAACACTTTCTCTGAACGTCTAACAAAAGGAGAAGAAGGTTCTGGTGGTCATGGCGACGAGCCTGCCATGGCATCCTTTGCGACCTCCGACAACTGTGCGTTTTTGTTCACCAAATCACAACCAACATACCTACACCGCCGGCTACCGACGGTCCAAGCTTTCAGGCGAAGCGACTTCGATAGATTCGCCAGGCGTATAACCTCCAGTGAAACGTAGAGGGACGTGTGGCGGAGCGCTAACAACAGCTTCGAGCAGCTAGCGTATGAGACAAAGAAGACGGCCGAGCACATCGACCGCCGGTATTCTGTCTCGCAGCGGCTTTCTTCGGTGGCACAGTCCGCCGCCGACCGCGCTCGTGTACTTGATCGGGAATTCGAGCTTACCCAGCGTTGGCGGACTTTCTCTCTTGATTTCAGCAGGAATTGGCCAAGGTACAGAAAGCAGTTCAATGATTTTCTTGAAACTTCACTGGGGAGAAGTTTTGCTACAATCTTCTTTCTTTGGTTTGCTCTATCGGGATGGTTATTCCGCATTTTGATATTTGCCACATGGGTGTTGCCTTTTGCTGGACCTCTTTTACTAACTGCTATCGCCAACAATCTTATCATTACGGGGGCATGTCCCGCTTGTAAAAGGCAATTTGTTGGGTACAAAAGCGAGACAATTCGTTGTACAAACTGTGGAAATATAGTGTGGCAGCCACAAGCAGATTTCTTTTCAAGAGGTGGCCAAGGGACCAGTGCCTCTTCAAAATCTGAGCCAGATATTATTGATGTTGAATATGAGGAGAAGAAGTGAGATCATTAAGTAACCTTTCTATCAAATAAGCATGGTATTGTGCATCTTTTGCAGATTGGAAATGGTTGATATCCATATGCTCAATTCCTTCTCATCTTCAAAAAGCAACTTAAGTGTTCCATTCTTTGTCTTTAAACTGAGGCAGAAGTAGCCCTCGCTTTCTATGGTATCCTCAATAGACAACACCTTGTCTGCAAAGGACACAGATGGATTGAGCGAAGTAACCATCCATTTTGACTTCCACGAGGACCAAAACACGGGGCAACCTCAATTGATTGAAGATGAATCATGTGCTACCAAGTCCCTCGTATTATGGGAGAATCACAAGCCTGAGAAAGGCAGTGACCAGCACTCGATGCCTACTGGTTCTCAGGGAATTTCAAAGCCTAAAAGAAAATATATCAGGGTAAGAATAAGCTGAATGACCACAAAGCTTTTCTAATGTCCCAGCCAACCCATGCATGGACACTTGATCAGAAGCAGATGGGTGAATTTCAATTATTTCTTTAATTATATTTACTATAGAAATAATGTCATCTTCTCGGCCATCATCTCCTACAAGTTCTCCCAAGCAATCAGCACCTTTGTTGAACAATTTTAATAAACAGCCGCGGCCGCCGCCGCTACTGGCAGCCTCCGCTGCCGCCGCCTGGTGGAATTAGTTGGCACTTCAATTGGAAATGGTTTCTTTTCAAAAATAATAAAAAATAATAAAAAAATAATAAAAAAATAATAAAAAAAATAAAAGTTTCAGAGAAGAGTCAAATTCAATTGAATGGAACCCATCCTTTGACAGCATTTCCAATGATTCTATTGCCTTCTTCACTCCCTCACCGCCAATCCCGTCTGTGGATTTTGCTACTATGAGAATATCTTGACAGTCAAAGTCCGTAGGACTCTCCTACAAAACCCACCAAGAAGTTCAAATCATATTCTCCAATAATCCAATTATATGAATCAATAGAGATCAGTAATATGTACCAATTCGGAATGGTTTTCGTTGAAGGCTATAATATCAGCTAATGACCTCACAGGAGATGTAGTCAAGCCTTTGAGGTAAATAGCCAGGATATGCTTGAATTCAGACAACAATGCAACCATTTCACCACTTTGAAAAGGATCTAAAATGACGCCTACATTGGATATCTCCAAATTATCAATTACAGCAGCGCCGCTCCAAGATCTACACCTACGAAGCTCCATGGCACACCTATGCCATGAATTGGAGTGTCCGCCAAGACAAGAAATATCGTCTCGCTATCGCCAGCCTCATGGAACAGAGCCCTAACCGCGTCGAGATTGCTCAGCTCGACGATTCCAATGGGGAGATTTGTTCCGACTCCAAACTCCGATTTGATCATCCCTTTCCTCCTACAAAGGTTATCTTCGTTCCCGACAAGGAGTGCCAGAAGCCCGACCTCTAGCGACTTCATACGCGTCTGGCGAGTCGCTGATGACGGCAGTCACGTTGAGATGAAAAGTTTGTTCAAATAACAACCAGAATAATTGCTCTTACTTGAAGATTCAAAGATTAAAATGGAAGATGACGGTGCTGGTTTAGCAGATGGCACAAGACAGTCGAAGCTGGATACATTTGATAATAAATGGTAAAGGTGATTGCGGGTCTATCAAATCTGCAAACAGAACAGTACTGTGCTCAAATTCCAGGCTGCTTTGCTCGAGCTTTAAGGGGGATTCAATTGGCTCCCTCCATGACATTCTTGTATCAACCAGAAAGTGTCGTGATCATCCTTTTCTTGTGGATTAGTCTCTGCGAAGTGTGGTGTTAAAAGAAATCGAAAGACGAGGGCTGAGAGTAGTCATACTTTTCCAGTCACTAGGCGCCTCAGGAACAATTTCTGTAGGAGATATTCTGGATGATTTTATTTGTCAAAAATTTGGTGAAGATACTTACATACGTATAGATGGAAATATATCTCGTCCAACGAAGCTGGCGACCTGTGATATGTTCAACATTAAAGACAACGAGAAATTTATTTGTGCCTGTACTCCTGGCATTAAACCTTCATCTATAGATGCAATCATCATATTCAACAGTGACTAGGATCCACTGAATGATATAAAGTCATTGGAGAAAATCTCTATTGATTCAAAGCTTGAGGAGATGAATGTCTTCCGTCTATATCCTTCTGTGGAAGAGAAAGTACTGATTCTTGCTAAGGAAGGAAGTTAAATGCCTCTACTTAATTTATGGCATCTTCTTTGGAGACAACGAACACTGCTGCATCAAGTCCTTTTGGGACATCAACTGTTTCTCCTGCTAGTGGTTCTGGTGGTACCACTTTTGCCGCCGCATCGCCATTTTCTACTGGTCTTTTTAGTTCGACCTCTTCTATATTTAGAGTTTCACCTCTGTTTCAGCTGCAACTGTGCCTTCTTTTCCTTCATTAGGGACTTCAGCTAGTACAGGTTCTAGATCAGTTGCTTCTGCACCCGCGTTTTCAGCTACATCTGCTCCAAAACCTAGTTTTGGTACTACCAGTTCACCATTATTTTCAACTGTTACTACTACAACCAGCGCTCCAACACCAGCTGCGACTTCTGCTAGTACTGGTGTTACATGATTGGCTCTAAAGCCCACTCAGGGATATGCTGCATGAAGGTAGTGCTGCAAGTGATACCATCGGGGGACTGCCTCATGGTTAAACGAAGCCTCATGATTAATATAAGTATCGAGCTACGGCTTGGGAAGACTTTCGAATTTCATAAGTACCAGGCTACGGCTAGGGAAGATTTCTAAATTAATATAAGTACCAAGCTACGGCTTGGGAAGATTTTCGAATTTCATAAGTACCGGGCTACGGCTAGGGAAGATTTCTAAATTAATATAAGTACCGAGCTACGGCTTGGGAAGATTTTCGAATTTCATAAGTACCGGGCTACGGCTAGGGAAGATTTCTAAATTAATGTAAGTACCGAGCTACGGCTTGGAAAGATTTTTGAATTTCATAAGTACCGGGCTACGGCTAGGGAAGATTTCTAAATTAATGTAAGTACCGAGCTACGACTTGGGAAGATTTCTGAATTTCATAAGTACCGGGCCACGGCTAGGGAAGTTTGTTACTTTACCATAAGTGAAAACTGTGGTTGAATTAATTTAAGTACCGGGCTACGGCTCGGGAAGATTTCGAATCACCATAAGTGAAAATTGCGGTTAAACGAAGTACCGGGTTACGGCTCGGGAAGAGTTATAAAATTACCATAAGTGAAAACTATGGTTGAATTAAAAAAAGTACCGAGTTACGACTTGGGAAATTACAAAAATTACCATTGAGGGAACGCCTCGTGGTTAAGCAAAGTACCGAGTTCCGACTCGGAAGAATACAAAATTAATGGTTACGAAATCCTATAGCCCACTGGAAACTTCAGAAATCAAGTTATCCAGCGAAGTACACCATGAGGCAGTGTTATACTTCACTGAGGGGCCACTGAAAGGAAAATAATATCCACCAAGGATAAAAATGTCCACACAACAAATAAAAACCGCATACTGCCATGAATACTACGGTTTGACTCAAAGTCAAACCCATCACGCATAAAAAGCGAAACGAACGAATCACTCAATCAAAACGTGGATCTCCACTCTCCCACTAACATGTACCGTTTCTCCACAACGGTAACTGCTAACAACCCACGAGCTGAACCTACACGATCCCTCTACCGCATCCTCATAAAAGGAAAGGATCAGACGAAGGTAAGGGCAAGCCAGATATTCTTAAACAATTACCAATTTGATACCAAACTGACTTGATCGTCGGAGAGTTCACGGGGATCCACGTCCCCCCCGAACTTTCTCTGTTTTGCAGGTTACATCAAATCAAGGATTTCTCCAAGATTCTAGGAGTCATTTTTTACCCTTTTACCCTTAATATAGCCGTACCAAATTTTGACGAATCAATATATTTTTGGAAGATTATAGTATATATATACACATTAATGTTGTTTGTTCATACATGTATATATATATTTTGGTCTTGTTGTGATGTGTTTATATATATAATTTTCAGCTTCTAGTTAGGAATATATATATATACACACGCAAAGAAACCGTACTAGAATTATATATATTAGTTTTGGTACACATGCATAAGAAATTACAGAATTAAGTAAAATTAAGGAATTAAACTTCAATTAAGATGAAAACTTTTTAGTTTTCCATTTAATTCGATTTTGGATAAAGTCAATTTATAAAATTGATTTTTTTAAAAGATTTTTGCTTTTTTTTGAAATTCAGAATTAAAGAATTCATTTTTCATCCAAAATTAAATAATTCAGTTTTCATCCATAATTAAAGAATTCGATTTTCATCCAAAATTAAAGAATTTTGTTTTCATCCAGAATTAAAGAATTCGGTTTTCATTTAGAATATGATTTTTTAAAAAAGATTTTTCCTTTTTTTGGAAATTCAAAATTAAAGAATTCATTTTTCATCCAAAATTAAAGAATTTGGTTTTTATCCAGAATTAAAGAATTCGATTTTCATTTAGAATTTATAAGGAATAAGGATATTTTTCTTTTATTGTTATAGTGCCCATGAGTTTATTATAAATCCGGTGGGTAATTTATTAAGGTGGAATTTTGTGGCATTTGGTTATGCTATGTTTTTTTAAAAAAATATTAAGTATTACGTTTTTTTATGTATATAGGTTTTTTTAATGGCTATATATATAGTTTTTATATATAATTTAATATTTGGCCATTATAGTTTTTTGTTCTACTAGTTATACCTATACATGTAGTTTTTTTAATATTTTTAAAAAATTAAAATTAACTATATATATTGCTAGTTTTATTATTATTTTATCTTTATGAATTTTCAAAGTTTTAAGGATTTGAATATATATTTATATTTTATTATTATATATATATATATATATATATATATATATATATAAAGGATTTGGAATTTAGTTGTTATATAAGTTAAAGTTTTTTTAGTTTTATATATGTATATCTTATGGTGGGACCATGTTACGTGAGTATTATACTTTATTTTAAAGTATAAATATATTATTATTTTGGGATAAAGAATATAGTATTAATGTTTTCTTTCCCGTAAATTTATTTGAAGCATTTTCTTATTGTTTTTATTTTATTCATGCAATTAGGATTTTGTCATGCATAATTTAAAACACTACAAAAATTAAAAGTTTTATAATAATACTTTTGTATGATTAAGAGAATGTAGAAACAATTATGAAATTTTTTTATCGAATCTTGTTTCTATAAAATATAAGAATAATGAGAATATTAGGGAGTGCTTATGGAAAAGATTTCACCTTCATTTGGAGTTAAAAGCACTAAAGTTAAAAATTTTAAGAAATCACCGCATTTGTTTTTTTTATCTCTCTTCTAATATAATTCAGTCAACTTATGAACAATTATAAATTATAATTGATTAAAGGAGAAAATGACTCTTAATGAGTTAATTTCATATTTTTCTTCAAGAAAAAGAGAGATAAAGCAAGATGAAGTGTTAGTATTCTCATTTGAAATTTACTGGCAATGGTAAAGGAAATCAAATATAGAATATAAAGAAGTTTGAGGCTTTGGTCCACATAAGAAATAAGAAAATGGAACAAATTAAATTAAAAAATTGTCTCCATATTTTTGCATGGAAAGACTTTGGATAAGGATAAAGAATAAATACGTCAAATATCATATTTGATGTTTGAATAAGGGTTGTCTAAATTATAGAAAATTCAGTGGTGGTAAAAGATTCATCTACTATGGTGAATGGAAAACTGTTAAGGTAATAAAGACGTTTATGGTATCCTTTGAGAATGAAATTATTTGGATTTAGATGGAATTCGATTTCTATTTATGGACAAATTTGGTTGTTCTTGTTCATTTAGAAATAGAAAATTTAGTCCTTTATTATTAATTCCAAATTTGTTAATTTCGATTCTCTATCTAGACTTGATGATTTGTATTTGTTAAAAATAATTATATCATCTAATGAACTTTCAAGAAAGGAGAAAGAAAAAGTAATGCACATAATTAAGATTTGTGTTACATTAACATGAAATAATTTACTGGTATCATCTTTGATGATTTTAATTATATTGCGCATGTTCAGTTATTTTATAATTTAAAATAATCTAGATTATGGGTTGGTTATGTATACCAATTTATGATTCCTTTTCTGAGGAATAAAGTTATTTGTTTTTTCTTGATAATCTTAATTTTTAATTTATGGAATTCTTTTTAAGTTTGATATTTTTTTGACACTTTGATTCTTGATCTATGATGCATAAAGATATCGTAATTCTACTTATACTTGAGTTTTATTTTGGAATAAATAAATTGTGGGAAAGCATGAATGTGGAACAACTTATATATATAATTCCACATGAATTATAGTAGAATTAATAAGAATTCCTTATATATATATATATTTGAATTGTCTTTTGTGATATATATTTTTGAATTCAATTAAGTTACTTATATTTTTAGATGATTATTTGAGGCTTAAATGCTACCAAAGTAGTTTTTTGTGTAAATTAATTAATTTATAATATAAGGTTGGTCATGTGTGTTTGAATTTCATGCGAATAGTAATTGTCCCAAAGGAAAGTTATTGTTTGGCAGACATTTAAACATACATGTGGTCATATCACTAGAAAAAACAATTTATGAGATCTTGATTAAATTCAATTTTGGTTAGGTTACTTATATTTTATATTGATTAGTTGCTGGAAATTTAATGTCGCCACAGTGACTTATGTGAAAATTGATTGCTCATTAAATATAAGGAAAGTTGTTTGTGGTTAATTTTTCATGCGAATAATGATTGGCCCAAAGGAAAGTTGTTATTTGACAGAAATTTTAAACACATTGTGGTAATAAAATGTGACAGTTATTCGGTTATTTTCTTCCATGTGAATAATTCGTCGGTCCAAAGAAAGACTTATTATTTGACAGGAATTTATTGTCAATATTTGATTACTACGTTGAGAGTACCACTTACAAATTGACATTTATGTTCAAAGACTAAATATCAGTGTTGTGCTAGGTATCTTGTGATGAGTTTTACCATTTTTTTTGAATTACCTTGGTCAATTTAATTTGGATAAGTATTGTGAGTTCAATTTTACTTTTTTTTAAAGTAAATTTTTGTTCTCTATTCAATTAATAGTTTTGTTGCTTTGGTATCTACCAACTTTAATTTTATGGTTGTACTAAATGGTACAAATTATTTAAAGATTTGAAAGAAATATTTTCATATTTCATAATTGGATGAATCTTAAATCATGCTATTCAGATTGAGAAACCACTTATTATTACAATTTTTAGTTTCTCTGATAATAAGAGAAATTGAAATAAGTGGGAGTATTCAAATTGCATGAGTTTTATGGTAATAGAATATGCAATTTCAAAAGGATTTGGGGTATTATGTTTAAAGAATTTATCATGCACAATTATTTGGTGACAAATGAAGTCCAAGTGGGAGAATTATTAGATTTATTTATTTAAATAAATTATGTGTACTTATTTGTCAATTATTGTGTACTAAAGATTTAAAGACTATTATGAGGTAACCTCAAGTTTCTATGGGGGATAAATGTATCTGAATGAATGCCCTAGTAAAGTGTTTTATTTGAAATTATCAAATTATAAATTTTTATGTACATACTTGTGTATGCATTTAGACATTGTGTACATTATTAAAGTATTTGACAGATGTTTAAGAGATCCATGAACTTAAAAGTTGATGTGATATTTTAAGAGAACAAAATCAGATACTCACATACACATGTGGTTAGATTAGTGGGAGATCATTAGGTATTTTGATTCTGATTTTAGGGGATGCCAAGATAGTTATAGATTTACTTCTAACTATATCCATCTTATTTATGGCATTGAAAGAATAATTTCTTCAGTGAGTGTTAAGTAAAACACTCATAACTGTTTTACTATGGTAATTAAGTATAACATATTATGAGGCATCCAATCATAAAATATAGCTAAAGAATTTGTCAATAAATTGAGAATTGAGAATTTTGGATAATGTCTAAAGACCATTAAAGTTATTAAGTGACAATAATTTGGTTTTGCTATATTCTAATATAATTTTAGAGTGGTTTGATGTTTATAGAACATATTGAGACAAACTCTGTGATTGTGGATCCATTAATTAAAGTCTTACCACCTAAGGTCTTATATGAGTATGTTACTTATATGAGTGTTATATGATTTATTGATATGATATATGAGTTCAATGGGAGTTTGTATTATAACTATAAATATGCATTACAGATTTGGTATTTATTATTGCAGTATTAAAGTATTAAGTTACACTCTATTCATATTCAGTATGATCTCATTAAAGAATAATGAAGAGATCAGTTGAAAATTGGCATGTGGAGATCAGATTGCATGTAATTTTCATGCTACATATCATACTTGATCCATGTCATAAAGTTGTGTTGATGTATGTGATCATTGTTGGATTTAGTTACGATATTGTGGTGAATGCCCCTTTGGTTCTATGTTGATATAATTGATGGACCAGATTGGTTAAGGATGCATACAGTAATGATAGCAAAATATTGAGTACTCATAAAGATTAACGATACATAATTTTTAGACAGATTAAGCCCAAGTGGGAGATTGTTGGATTTTAATAAATTATGAGGGTTTATGTGTCAATTATGTATTTAAGGCTATTATATTTTATGTATTACATATCTTACTACCATGAAGTTTAACATATCTTTCTGATTACGGTTATTTATTTTCTTTTGATTTTATTTTTATTTATTTATGAATAGTGAGCACGTTTGTCAACGATTTATATGGATTTATAGGTCTTACTCCCTGCCTAACCACTACGCGACTTGGGTAACATACCACTCACTATGCATCAACTAACTAATCATAAAATTAAAAGAAACAGGTGAACAGATCATCAGGAAAATATATTTCTTCATGCTAGTAAGACATGTAGTTAATTTAAACACAAATTAGAACCAACATTGGCTCTGATAGCAAATAGAATAACCCATCGGTAAAAAATGCCGAATTCTCATAATTCCTCAATGAGGAAGAAACTCTAAATAGATGGACAATTCCATCTGTTCCTGCCAAAAGAATCTATGAAATTGGCACATTTGATTTTAAAAGTCATCAATTAATTAAAACTGTTGAACAAACAGTAACTCTTGAAGGACAAGAACAGAACCTTCAATTATTAACAACAAATGATCTATCTCATTGTAGATCTAAAGGATTCAACTATATTCATATAGGATTGGTGCAAATTGCACTAAAACCACTCACACTGGCTGGACTCAATGCGTCCGTATTAGCCATCTTAAGAGATGCTAGGTGTTTAGATTGGAAACCTTCATTAATGGGCATAATTCAAACAAGTTTGAGTCATGGTCCGATATACTTTAATGTATATCCCAATCTGAGCCTATCGCTCAGTGACCCAAATATTCTAAGTGCTTTAAGTTTAAAAGTACATTCACTTGGATACAATTTTGTACCGGGAAGTGAAACAATTGCAATAATATATCGCATACATTTTAAAGTATTAAATACTTTATGTCCAAGAGCAAAACATAGCAGTTTTCTAGGACAAATAGTCATGATTCAATCAAATCTTATGACAACGAAAATAGCAACAAATAAATTGTTAAAATGGGATGATATTCAATTCCCTGAAACATGGGTTTTACCTGAGGTTGTGCCTCCTAGACCTATTATTAATTCTAATATTGAACAAATAGTTCAACATGACAATGGGGAAATCGAAGTATCTTTTACTCCTTCACATATAATCAAGTTATCTACACCTTTACAACGAGACTCTTATAGGGTATCTGAACTGGCATCTTCCATACATTCTGGAAGAGCTTCGACATCTGCAGTTCCTACCAGATTGGAAGGAATTTCAATATCTACCCAACAAATTCCACATGGAATTTATAGAACAGAGTCTGAAAGACTTTCTCCGACTCAATCAAAAATGAGTTTTCAGGTATAATTAATGTCTACATCCATTAATCTTGAAATAGATGAAGTACTAGTTACTTCAATTCCATATCTGGCTCTAACCAAATTTGGTTTTAAGCCCAATGAGAAAAAAGACATTTCTCCAGGAAGTCCTATAAGGCAATTCCTTTCAAATGAATTTATGAAACCAGAAAATAAATCGTTCAGGGACTAGTATTTTTCTAGGTTTGATTCAAAATTCCACCAAGAATGGAAAAATCGATACTATGACCATTTGAAAAAATACAATACAATTTTGTATTTTATTCCATGGTTTACAACGTTTTATACATACGAACAACAACGTAAAGTTCATATGATTAAAACATGGACTTTAAAAAATGGGCAGACTAGAGCCCAATCTTTCCCTCCAACTGATCCCTTAATATTAAGACAAGGGCCAGAAATATTGGAAGCTTCGACTTTTATGAAAGTCCGACCTGAACAAGAAACAACCTTTAAAGATTTATCTAATCTTTATATGCAGCTGAATTATACAAATTTGTATCTTCAGCACCTTGGTTCACATGTAAAACATCTTTCGAGATACATAGTCAAATTACCACAACCTTCTTTATCCCCAGAAGATTTACCTACACCAAGTTTAAAACCTCCTACGGAAGTTACTAATTTCCAAATCCAGGATAATCAAAATACTTTTGTTAAAATTTTGGAAGAAAAATTAGCAAATTTAAAATTACAGACTCTTAATGTAAAAAAAGAAAGAATAATTTCAAAGTCTAATACAAAACCTGATCAGAAAATTGAATCTGACCAAGATAGTGAGTCTGAATTAGACTTACCCTCTAATCCTGATTCGGATGACATTGAAGAATTACAAAATACTTTTACAGAACCAATGGAATTAAATAAAATAGTTCCATCTAGAAAAAATATCCTCTGAGAAGGTTGGATCACCATTATTATAATCGTCCAACTCCAGTAGATATTCTAACTGAAGAGAAAGACAATGTCTATATCTCCAGTTTTGATAGTAAATCCATTTATGAATGGAACTTAGATGGATTAGCCGATAGTAAAATCCATAATATGTTACATCGTATGATGATGTATTCAACAATTTGCAAAGTGGCCAATAATTCTGAAAAAGGAATTGTTGGAATGATTACTGGTGGATTCATAGGAACACTAAAAAGATGGTGGGATAATACACTCACTGACATACAAAAGCAGGAAATATTTTCCATACAAAAATTAAACAGGAAGGGTCGTCAACACAACCCATTGCCGTAGAAGATTGTGTGTACACTTTAATATGCACAGTCTTAGAACACTTTACTGGTCAAATAACAAACCAAAATGAAAGAATAAGAACATTATTGCAAAATGTGCTATGCCCCACCTTAATAGATTTTAGGTGGTACAAAGATGTGTTCCTAGCAAGAGTAACACATTTACCGGACAATGCTCATGAGCATTGGAAATCCAAATTTATTGCTGGATTACCTTACTTGTTTGCAGAAAGAGTTAGAAAGACTTTGCGAATAGCCCATAATGGTATACGTATCCCTTATAGCCAATATACATATGGAAACCTTATAGGTATCTGTGTTTAAGAAGGTTTACAGATATGTCAAAACCTTAAGTTGCAAAGGCAACTTAAAAAACAAAGAATCACAGAAAAGGAACAATTAGGGGCCTTTTGTGATCAATTTGCTTATGATCTCCCTCCTTATAGGAAAATAGAGAAAAAAGGAAAAACTTTTTTAAGAAAAAAGAAAAAATATTATACGCAGGAAACAACTCCTCCTAAGAAACCTAAGAGGCAGAAATATGTTATAAAGAATCTGTCATCAGTTCAATGTCACAGATGTGGCAGAATGGGTCATTACGCTAATAAGTGTACGATAAAAAAGAAATTAGAAATAATAGAAGACAATAATCTTCGACAATAATTAAGTCAGGTATTACTAAGTGATACTTCATCCAAAGTATCATCATCCGACGATGAAGATGTTTATACATCTTCTAGCTCCGAATCAGAATGTAATTGTGCAAACAATCAATGTTTTGATCTAGGTTATTTCAAAGAAATAGCTGAAATGGTTAGGACAATTAATATGCTATCAACCACACAAGAAGATTTGATCAAATTAATTGACCAAGTATCTGATCCAGAGCTTAAGAAATCTCTGATTGAAAAATATCTTTAGATAAATCAGGAAATACCTGCTCAATCTGAAAAAAACTTTCAATGAAGTCTTTACTATGGCCGAAGTATATCGAAGATTACATAAAGCCAAAGAAATTCCAGTTACTATTCACGATTTAAATCGGGAAGTAAAGCTATTAAAATCAGAAATATCTAGTTTAAAGCAACAAAACCAAGATATTCTTGGTAGATTACAACAATTAGAAAACCCGCAACAAATAGTTGCAAGTACGTCTCAGGCATTAGATCCTGAGCCATACTTAAACATTTTAAACCAATTAACCAATCAAAAATGGTATGTTAGATTAACATTATTGGTCAATCAGGAATATATTATTCCTAATCTAGTTACTCTAATTGACAGTGGTGCAAATATGAACTGTGTCACTGAAGGGATAATTCTGACTAAATATTTTGAGAAAACATTTCAATCCTTACAGTCGGCAAGTGGTAATAAACTACCAATTAAATACAAATTAACCAAAGTTCATGTTTGTCTTAATGAAGTATGTATTCCCACTTCATTTTTATTAGTCAAAAATTTATCCCAACATATGATATTAGGAACTCCTTTTATCAATGAATTATTACCAATGTCAGTAGATAATTCTGGGATAATAGCTTCTTATAAAGGAACTCAAATTAAATTTGAGTTTATTAATGATCCTCAGACAGTTATACTTTCTGAATTAAAAAATGTTTTATTAAAACAAAACCAAGTTAATTTCCTAAAACAAAAAATTAATACAATGACTTTACAACAACAATTACAAAACCCTCAAGTAAAGTCTAAAATAACTCAAATTGAGTTAGATTTTAAAAATCAAATTTGCAGTGAACTCCCCAATGCCTTTTGGGCTAGGAAAAAACATATGGTAACTTTACCCTATGAGACTGGTTTCCAAGAAACTAGTATTCCGACAAAGGCAAGACCTTGTCAAATGAATTCAGAATATCTGAATTTATGTCTAAAAGAAATACAATCACTATTAGACAAAAGTTTAATACGACCCTCTACTTCTCCATGGAGTTGTACTGCATTTTATGTAAATAAAAATGCAGAAAAGGAACGAGGTGTTCCTAGGTTGGTAATTAATTACAAACCATTAAATAAAGTCCTAAAATAGATTAGATACCTCATTCCTAATAAAAAAGACTTATTAGATCGGCTAAATACGACCTTAATTTATTCAAAATTTGATTTAAAATATGGATATTGGCAAATCCAGATACAAGAACAAGACAGATATAAAACTGCCTTTGTGGTACCTCAAGGTCATTACGAATGGAATGTAATGCCATTTGGGTTAAAAAATGCACCATCTGAGTTTCAACATATCTTAGATGATATTTTAAAACCCTATTCAGACTTTATAATGGTCTATATAGATGACATCTTAGTATACTCGTCCACACTGGATGACCATTTCAAACACTTAAAATTGTTTAAAAATATAATCCTTCATAATGGATTAGCACTATATGCCCAAAAACTCAAGCTATTTCAAACCACTGTCAGATTTTGGGGTCATCATATTTCCGGGGGAGATATTATCCCCATAGAACGAAGCATTGAATTTGCTTCTAAATTTCCAAATGAAATAACTGATATAAAGCAGTTACAAAGATTTCTAGGAAGTCTTAATTATATTTCTTCATATTATAAGAATCTACCCCAAGATTCAGCAATCTTGTATAAAAGATTAAAAAAGAATTCTGAACCTTGGACAGTAGAACATACTAAAGTTGTCCAATTAATCAAACAGAAAGTGCAAACTTTACCATGCCTAAAGTTAGCTAATCCTCAATTTTTCAAAATAGTAGAAACTGATGCTTCAGATATTGGTTATGGAGGAATATTAAAACAAATAAACCCCATAACAAAAATAGAAGAATTAGTCAGATATATTTCTGCCAAGTGGAACGAAACTCAAAAGAAATACTCTACCATTAAGAAAGAAATGCTTTCTATTGTTAAGTGCATTACAAAAATGCAAGATGATTTGTTAAATCAAAAATTTCTATTAAGAATTGATTGCTCTGCAGCTAAACAAATCATAGAAAAAGATGTTAAACATTTAGTAGCAAAACAAATTTATGCAGGCTGGCAAAGCCAATTGTCTATGTTTGATTTTGATATTGAACATATTGCAGGTACATATAATTCATTGCCTGATTTTTTGACCCGTGAATTCTTGCAGGGCTCAGGACCGATGGACTGAGGAAGAAGATAAAGAAAAATAAAATGTATCGAGGAAGAGGAAAATCATCTTCTTCAACAAAAGGAACATGACGTGGAGATATATCTCCAAAGTCTAAAAGGGAAAAAGGATCCTCATCAACAAGACGAGGACATGGAAGAGGTCCAATGGACCTTGGAAAATTGATTAGGTCACCAGAAGATTCGAAGAAGACTGATAATCAATCACAGTCCTTTGAATCACAAGGAAGTGGAAATAATCCACTAACTTACAAAGACATAATGGGTGAGCAAGAATATTACCAAAGCCCAGTCACAGAAGATATTCTGCCAATAGAGCAGGAAGATCTGACATGGATTAATGATCCATGGTATATAATGAAAAAATATTTAGATACCAAAGGATATCTAGCCAGAAAATACAAATGTCGCATGTATTATGTGACGATACTGGAACAAACAGGTTCTGTTGAGATAAAATCATTTCCTCATAACAACAGTACGGATGCCATTGCTTATAGCAAATGTGCCATTCTAAAAGTCCTCAATTTAATAGATTGGGGCATGGATGCATCCAATGCTAGAACCTTGAAAAATCCCAAAGGAATACAATTTACCTACAATTACTGGGATTATATTGATGCATGGAAAAATGCATTCTACTATGAGAATCCTCGTAGAAAACATTCTTGGTTCTTTCAGATTGATAAAACTTTTCTTATTGAAAGTAAAGTAATACCAATCTGGTGGTACCAGTGGTGGTCATTATTTGGACCACAACTATCATTTCTGCCTGAGATAATTTTAGGGCAAGTATATGAGAGCCGGTGCGATCATCATCCAGTTCTAAAGAAACTAACATAATACGTTGAAGGTCAGTGTACCTTATACTATTTTGCTGAATTTAGTATCCCATGGATATGGAAATGGGGATTAAAAACCGAGAAAAATGCTCAGAGTTTTCACATGTTAAAAAGAACAATGTTCTTTAGATGGTGGGCCCAATGGCCTGTTCACAAAACTTTGGAAGAAATAGTCCAAGCTACAAGGAAGTATGATGAAAATACATCACAACAGGGTTTGAATACAAATAAGTATGACTTAAAAAATATACGAGCACAATTGCAAAGACAATTCCTGCATCTGATTCCAGACGAACTGATGATCAAGTGTTTAGAGCAAATCAAAGAACAAATGGAGGATGCATTTGCAGACACCAGCACCCAAGACAATATGTCTTTAACATCAGAGGATCTACAGGATGCTCAAGATCCTAACGAATGCAATATGGCAGATTATTGGGATGCTATGATCAAAACTGCCCAAATACTGGCAGAAAGGAACAAGAAAGGAAAAGAGAAGGCATAAACTGTCTAGCCCCAAAGAGATTGAAGGCATATACTGTTCAATCCCCAAAAGTTTAGGACAATGACCTAAAAAAACCATATCGGCCAAAATGCCAGTCATTATCAAGCCACGGGTGAGGCTACTTATTGTGTCGGTCACTTTGTCGGCCATATATTTTATATTTTAATTAAAAGTAGTGTCGGCTAGTCAAAAGTTGTTTTGTCGTGTTGCGTCGGCTGATACCAGCCAAAGTTAAAAGTTGTTTTGTCATGATGTGTCGGCAGAAAGTATGTCGGCCATATGTTGTAATAGTTTTGTAAATTATTATATTCCTCTGTTATAAACAGGGGCTTGTAATTCTCTATAAAAGCAAAGTGAAATAAAATAGAGAAGCCAAGTTTTTGGTTTTCCTTTATATATAATCTTTCTCTCTCTAATATATATATTCGGAAGAACACCACTGGAACAAAAATCTATCGAAACTGAAGGTAAGTAAAAGAAGTTATTTATTTGTTGAAGAAGATGATTTTCCTCTTCCTCGATACATTTTATTTTTCTTTATCTTCTTCCTCAGTCCATCGGTCCTGAGCCCTGCAAGAATTCACGGGTCAAAAAATCAGGCAATGAATTATATTTACCTGCAATATGTTCAATATCAAAATCAAATATAGACAATTGGCTTTGCCAGCCTACAATAGAAAGCATTTCTTTCTTAATGGTAGAGTATTTCTTTTGAGTTTCGTTCCACTTGCTAGAAATATATCTGACTAATTCTTCTGTTTTTGTTATGGGGTTTATTTGTTTTAATATTCCTCCATAACCAATATCTGAAGCATCAGTTTCTACTATTTTGAAAAACTGAGGATTAGCTAACTTTAGGCATGGTAAAATTAATATGCATCAAGAATAAGTATGGACCTACATATGTAGATACCATATTCCTAGACCATGATGGGTTGGCTAGAAATATTATTATTATAATATATTAGTTATTGTCCCCGAGAGTTTATTGAGAGTGCCTATTCTATATCCCGTGAGTAGAATATAACCTTAACTCCAATAGATCTGTTGGAAGACTATGATGTGCTTTTGATAGGTTATGAAGAAAGCGTATTCTAGGATTCTTAAAGACTATGTTGGTGATACAGGATTAAATCAGGTACGCTTCCGCAATTCAGTTTTTTTGTTCGTAATAATCTGACATACTAGGTCTTATGAGATTAGGCTAAAAAACATATAGAATACATTTGTATTTTATTGTAAGAGTATGCTTTTCTTTCTTAGAACAGAAAATTATTGAAATTTTCGTGCATTAGTCATATTTGATCTCAAACATATTTAGGCTAGCTTTCTATCCTATCTCAAGGGTGATTGGAATGATGCATGTGCTCATTGTAACTAGCAGGTTTTCCCTTGTTTGCAAGTCCAAGAATTTCCAAAGAATTTTCTTTTTCTTTTTAGTACCATGACTATGAAAAATGGAGGTTATGAAGTAATTAAGAAAGCTCGCATTAGGATGGTTGTAGTCTTTGTAACAACAAAGAAAAGAATTTATAATATGTTAATTTTATTTATATATTATATATATTATATGATTTATAATGTTTGTTAATTTCTTTTTTCTTTTTAGTGAATTTTAGTTCCTTTTGTTTATTTCATTTAATACTAATTTTATTTATAAAATTGTAATAAATTAATTCAAAATATTAATTACAAAGATAATATTCTATATATTTTTGGTGGTAAGTGTTACCACTAATATATATATATATATATATATATATATTATAATAATAATATATATATATATATTCTATTATTAAACAAATAATAATATATCCAAAATACCCAAAACACACACACACACACACATATATATATATATATATATATATATATATATATAATATATAATATGAAATAACCTTAAAATTACATGAAATAATAATATATCCAAAATACCCAAAACACACAAACACACACACACACACACACACACACATATATATATATATATATAACATGAAATAACCTTAAAAATTACATTTTTTTTTTCACAATAAACCATCAATTTATAAGCGAATCATCAATTTATAAATTGATTTCATAAAATTGTATAATAATATTAGTAACCGGACAATATTTTCTGAATTATTTATAAAAGGGTAAACTATCCCAGATACACCTCTTAAATGTCAAAATTCAGCTTTTGCACCTCAAAGATTTTTTGTACATATATTAACGTTTCAAAACGTCCCATTACATGCACCTCTGTTAAGTCAAACCGTTAATTCTTTAATTTTTCCGTTAGTCAACATTTTTTCACTGTTTGGCACTGTTCCCGTCACGGGCATTCTTGTCCAATTTTTCTTTTTTTTCATTTTTTAAATTTTTTTTCTCTCTCCTTCTTCTTCGTCTTTTCTCTCTCTCTCCATTAATTTAATTTTTTTTTCTCTCTCTCTTTCTTTTTCCTTTCTTCATTCTTCCCATTTATATTTACAACTTCTGTACTCTTCCGAAAGAGAGAAAGAGAGAGGGGGACCTTCTTGATTTTTCTGTTTATGTGTGTGTGCTTTCACTATGTGGTTGTCCTAAAATCTTGAAATGAGGTCATTTTCCGGCGGATTTTCTGGTATTACTGTATATTTTGGTTACATTCTGTGTTTTTACCTTTTCAAGATAGTTCTAGCTACTGATTTTGATTTCGGGACGTTGACTTTAACTTGCCTTAAATTGCTGGGAGATACCCATTTGAGTAATGGCAGTGTTAGACTCACCAGAGACCTTCCCGTTCCTAATTCTGGCATCGGGAGAGTTTTGTACTCGAAGCCCATCAGATTCCGCCAGTTGGGATCGCAGAATCCAACTACCTTCTCTACATTCTTTTCTTTTTCAGTTTCTAATTTGAACCAATCATCCATTGGCAGAGATCTAGCCTTCGTTATCTCCCTCGATGACGTGCTCGCCGGAGACGCCGGTGGGTTCCTCGGAATCATGGACGCAAACTGTGCCCAGAACGGCGTCGTCGCTATCGAATTCGACACTCTGATGGACATTGAATTCAAGAATCTTAATGGGAACCACGTCGGTTTGGATCTGAACTCTATGATATTAGCACAAGTGGGAAATTTAGAAACTGTTGGCGTCGATCTCAAAAGAAGAAAAATTTGGAAAGAGAGAGAGAAAGGAAGAAGAAAAAGAGAGAGAGAAAAGAGGAAGAGAGAAAAAAAAAATAAATTAATGGAGAGAGAAAGAAGGAAGAGAGAGAGAAAATAATTTTAAAAAATGAAAAAAAGTTTTAAAAAAATTGGACAAAAATGCCCCTGACTGGAACAGTGACAAACTGTGAAAAAATGTTGACTAACGGCAAAATTAAAGACTTAACGGTTTGACTTAACAGATGTACATGTAGTGGGATGTTTTGAAACGTTAATGACACTCTATATACAAAAAATCTTGAGATGCAAAAGTTAGATTTTAACATTTAAGAAATGCAACTGGGATAGTTTACCCTTTATTAAATAAACCTAAAATGTTTAATCTTTTAACTGTAAAATATTAAAAGAGCAGATTAACCCATTAAAATATTATTAGATCACTTTATTAGGATTTAATAAACTTACAATAACACTAAATACACAAATGACAGATATGCCTACATGATTTATTGAAATAAACTCAATATCTCTTTCTTCTTCTTCTTTCTTCCTATATTTTGTCTTCTTCTTTCTCTCATTTTCTTCTTTTTCACTAATTCTTCTTCTCCCGCCAATTCGTGTTCTTCTTCAACCCATTTTTGTTATTTTTCTCTTTCTTTTTTCTTCTTTTTATTCAAAAATTTCAAGAAAGTTCCTAAAATCCAAGAAGCAGAAGAAGAAAAAGAATTTCAGAGAAATTTCTGAAACTCACGGGAAGAAAAAGAAAAGAAATTTTGAAATCCAAGAAAAAGAAGGGAAAAAAAAGAAGAATTTCAAAGATGAAAAAAGTTTTCTGCTTTCTCTCTTTCCCTCTTTCCCTCTTTCCCTTCGATTTCAACATTGTCAGTCGACTTTCCATCATCAGAGGCAGTGGTGGTAGTGGCAGTGAGCAATAGCGGCAGTGAAATTTTTTTTTTAACTAGAAAAAATGACAGCACTTCTGTATCATTCGTAGATTAAAAAAAGACAAATAGAGCGCTATATTTCAGATTTGTCCCTTCCTCAATTGATATTGCTTACTCATATTTTTAAAAATTTTAATTAATGATTTTTTTTTCAGTTTTTGAAATTTTAATGATATTGGATTTAGATGAATTCAGGGAAAAAATATTTTAAAATTAAATTGACCGTCCGTTGATATTTTTTTTTTTTAGTTTTTAGACAAAATAATCCATGAACATATAAATTTTGGGAGAACACTTTCATTCAAGAAGAAAGAATGATTAAAATTTTGAAAGAATGGGAGAGAAAAAGAAGAAGAAGAAAGAGAGTGAAAAAAACTTATGACTTTTATGTTTATTTTTATTTAAAGTTATAAAATTAGTTTTTATAAAATTTAGAGTTTATTTTTTTAAAAAATAATATAAAACTTGGAGTTTATTTTTTTAAAATAATATAAAAAAATGTTCTTGCTCAAATCAGTAAAAAGAATTGACTAACACTTATTATCTGCTTAAAAACAAAAATTAGTGAGACTTTTTTAAATTTGAACTAAATTTTAAAATTTAAAAAGTATTATTAGAATAATTTACCCTTAAATTTTTTATATTATTCTAATCTTATGTTAATAAATTTGGTAAGTATCTTTCCCTTAACAATTCATACTATCATATCATTTGTTTTTAATGAAATAAAAAAACTTCTAACAAAGCTTTAATTTTTTATTTATTTTAAATGGAAACGTGTGTGTAATTTTTTTTTTTATCTTCTCAAAGTCTTTTTCTATTTTCAAATTCATTTTATAAATATTAAAAATACCAATATTTTAGTTTTTTACTTTAAATTTTCATCATTATTTATGACAAGATATGAAGACACGTAGCTAATTAGCAGTATATTACACTTAATTAATCTAATTGAGTAGCATCAAATCATGACCTACGAGGTATTGTGCATAGCGAAGTGTGGAACATGCAAGTTATGAAGGGCAAGGACTTAGCAAAAAAGGTCTAGTAGATAGGTACAAAGATGTGACGAGGATGTGATTGGAAGGTTGTTTACAGGGAACAGTCAAATGATGACCGTGGGCCCGCACCAAATCTGGTTGCAAATCAAAGGCTGCATGATCACAGTAGAACAAGTGGCACACATCTAATGACATTTTTCACTAAAAAGATAAGTCCCCCCCTATTTAGAACAAAATAAACAAATTTTATATAGTCCTTTAATATAAATCCATATATCGATATATTAAATTATTAAGAATATGGTAAATTTAATTGTGAAAGTGTACTTGATTCCACCCCATATCACCAACAAGTATTTAAAAATCCTATAAGACGCTTTTCTTTTTAAGATGTGTAAAAAATTACAGCTTTCTAAGAGATCTATTAGAGTTAAGTTTTTGTTCTACCAACATGATATAGAATATGAACTCTCAATATTTTTTCGGGGACAATAACCAATAAATATATTATATTTCTAATATAATATATGAATGCTTTGGAGTATTTCAAGACCCATTTCAAGTATGAGAAGAACCCTAAGATTAAAGAGGCGATTCCACAAATTTACCGAGTATTTGAGGCGTGCTGAGAAGATTCGCGCTGTTTTAGATGAAGGTGGTGGTGGCAGAACCGAGTCTAATGGGGATGCGACTGTGGCTACCAGACCTAAGGATGGGAAAGAAGGGGGCGACGATGGTGAGGATCCTGAGCAAGCGAAGCGAGGCTTAGGGCTAGATTGAACTCTACGACTATTAAGGAAAAATTAAATATTATGTGGAAGGATGTGGCTGGATTGGAAAGTGTTAAGTAAGAAGTTGTAATCTTGCCCGTTAAGCTTTAATTGATGTGCTAGTTTCAGTTGATTTTTGTGGATCGTGGTTTCTTGGTTGATAATATATCCGGTGTTCGGTAAAAAGAAGGCAAAAAATGAGTGACGAAGCCAAGAGAATGGTGAGTGGAGCTATTTTGTCAAAATCTCTGGCAGATGATCGGAAGCCCTTGTCCGATGAGCATAAACCATGTCGGGTTCAAGAGCAACGACTTCCACATATAAGAAATTCATCATCAAAAGTGCTGATATGAAGCATAAAGAGGATATTGATATTGCCATTGATGCGTTTGAGAAGCACAATGTGGAGAAGGACGTAGCTGAGTACATAAAGAAGGAGTTTGATCAGAAGCACGAACCAACTTGGCATTACATTGTCGAGAATTGTTTTGGTTCATATGTATCTCACGAGACAAACCACTTCGTTTACTTCTATTTGGATTCAAAAGTTGTACTTCTGTTTAAATCAGGATGATTCTAGATGAAGTTAACCGTGACGGATGCCATACCTTGATGTATGTATTTCCTTTCAACTTGTCAAAGTGTAAAGTATTTAGTGGAAGATTCTATGTTCTTCCCCTCTCTCTCTCTCTCTAAATTTGCAGAAATTTCGCGTAAAGTGGCTTAATTATTACTCCTTTTATCGGTTAGAATCACACGAGATGTTAAATTTTAAAATATTTTGAGGAAATTTGCAAAAGTGAACGAGTGTTACGGTTTTCCTTTTTATTACTCCTTGACCCATTTTTCCCTCTTCTTTAGTTGGGCTAACTCATCACAGTTTAGGAATAAGAGTATCTACATATGTAGGTTCAACTTTTATTTGATGCATATTAACCCTTAAAACATTATTAGATCACTTTAACATGGCCTAAACTATAATAGCACAAAATACACAAATGACATATGCGCCCACATGATTTATTGAAATAAAAGTTTGCGTTGAGAAGATATGCTTCAATAAATAGAAAGATATCATCAACAAAGTGAGTATGTAAAATATGAGGACTAGTTGGAGTTATTGGGATAGGAGTCCATCTGTCAACATCTCGCTATCAGTGGCGAAGATATTGTGATAGTCAAATCTATCACAAATTTGTTGCAAAAGCTGATTTGCGACAGATTTGGCCGTCGCAAAAATATATTTTTCTAGTATTGACTTAATACCTCGTAACTATGATGATGCTTACTATAATCCAATTGATTTGAACCACATATTTTAAGATGCTGACATTTTGGAATAATGGGTTAGAGAAAATGAACCACCGACATTGACTGAAAATGATTTAACTTTGCTAGATGAAGACATTCACCATAGTGAACATGATGAAGATATTGGTAATGTTCCTCTATCCCAATTTATGCGTAAAAATTTAAAGAGGTCTATTGGGGAGACATCCAAAGAAAAGGGAAGAGATAAGGGGAAAAATGAAAATAAATTGAAAAACAAGCTTTTATCATTTTCAAGGGCTAAAATGATAAAAGCAAGAAAATAACTGATGATAGCACCTAGCCCTGAGAAAGATGAAGAAAATACGAGCAACGAGAGTAATAACAATGGCGGTGGACATGGTGGTGGTACAAATAATCAACCTATTACTGGTAAGACATGCGCACAAGGTAATGAAAGCTTTTATGCTACTCAAGATATTGATCATGAATTTCGTCGGAATAGAATCTCAACGTAATTTTTTGAATAGTTTGTCTAATTCGGATGGTAACAATCAAGATACTTACCCTGAGGCTAGGAGGTATGGTAGAGTTTCTCAATATTTACAAGATTTACAACTGGATTCCAGATTTGGTACTGATTACTCAAATAAAAATATGAGTATTGGATTAATTGGACATCACCATAATTATGCTCAAGATTATGGATATGGACTATTTGACCCACAATCTTATGTTGAGAGATATAATATTAGTAGTACTAATGATGCACGTGGACAATCACTAAGAAGAAATAGTGTTTCATCTAGTAATCCTAGTGATGATGTTCATTGTCCAGGTTTTAGTTATTACGCACAAAGGGAAGAATCAACATTTTATCAACTACCTCCAGATCCATCTTTGTATTACCATTCTAACTATTAGAGATCAGATTCTCAAGATGATTTTGAGCCTCCTCGTAATTCTACTTGGTACTAAAAGGTAAGGTACGTCATATTTTTATTTTTATTTATTTCAATTATGTTTATATATGTTTAATTTAATATTTTTTTATTTTCTATTTAAAAAAATATTTATGTATTTATTAATATTACATGTTGATTATATGTACGAGAATTAGAAATATAGACAAATTCAAAATTTTATATTTTGTTATTAAATATGTTATTAGATATAAATACTATATATTTTATCAAATTTAATAATTTAAAACCAATAAAATTATTGTAATAATAACTCATTCTACATGGTTAGTATTCAGAATGTATATGGTTCAGTCAAGCTTGAGTGTTTGATGCGTTCCGATCGACATGCCAAAACATAGAATTTATGTATCTATTTTAATTATGAATAATTAAGGACCGAGTCTTACTAATTGTCACTTTTAGCAATATTTATTGTCACTTAATCAATCAGAACCTAAGGCAGATTACATATTGTGTAGCTAGTTCTTTAGAAAGTATCTACGATTTTAATTTATTAATATCGTACTCTCAGGGAACTGGTAACAGCTTAGTAGTAACTATCCCTTAACTCTAACATTTATCTTATCATGCAATTAATCAATCATTTAATTAATATCTTTGAGATTGACTGGTTGTCCCAACCACACATAGCAAATAAGTATTTAGCATGCAAGAGTATCAAATAGACATAAGTTCTGATGTATGTTTTATTGTTCATACATGTTGATTGACCTATCTTCGAGTAATTTAGATATATCTTGGTCTAGAATACAATTATGTATTGTATCTTGCCTGTGTACCACATTTGAGTTACCTGATAAATCACACTACCTTAATGATGACCCTACTCACGGTTCGAGTTAAAGGTATCCATGAAAACCTGTGTCACTCAAGAATTCATGTCACTCACCCTAATGTCGGCATAGAGAATAAACTCAGCCTCATTAGATTACTCTAACAAACATGGTGATCTATAAGTTATTTCACCTAATATGGCAGACCTTAATGCTTTTTTTATCCTAAATTAAGGCATGTTAAACTAAACAAGTTATGATTAGACCATGGTTAGGAATTGCCCATAACCGTTCATTTAGTTTAAAAGAGCAAGCATATAATTCAGTCATAATGTAAATTTAGCAGGTGACCTTTCCGGAAAAATGAACATTACTTCAACATCCACAACATATATAACAGAGCAATCATAATTTGGTATTCAAATTAGTATTTAGACGAACACAACATAAAGTATACAGAGAGGATCTAGGGGACCACCACCATAAAATATTCACCCTTTATAAGGTCTGCCAGCGGAGCGACTACTTGTATACTCTGGGTTGCTCGACTTGACTCTGAACAGCAGAACCTTCGAAGAACGCTTCCTTACATTACATCCCAAGCTTAAGCAATGCCTTGTTGACTAGCTCTTCGCTCACCTAATGCCCTCTTAGGATCTCCTAACGAAATCCCAGGTATTCTATGAATACCAAAGACGAACCCTATCTAATCGAATTCTAAGAACCAGAGATAATCACTCTGGGAACAAAGAAAACAAGACACTCTTATATTGCTAACTACTCGTGTGAGTGCAAAAAGATGCACTTGAGTCATTGAATGACTTATATCGAGTGTAAAAATATACACTTGAAGTCACTAGATGACTCAGATCGAGTGTTGAGAGATGATTACAATTGAGGAAGGCCTGAGGTATTTATAGTAGGGGAAATGAGGGATTTTCACTTCCATTTCCGATGTGGGACTACTTCATCACGCTCGGGACGCCCGTCCCGGTGCTTTGACCGAGTTAGGACACCTGTCCCAGTGCTTTGACAGATTTAGGATGCTCGTCCCGGTGGTTTGACTGGGTCGGGACACCCGTCCCGAGTTTGGGACGCCCGTCCCAGTGGTTTGACTGGGTCGGGATGCCCGTCCCGATCTCAGAAGTTCCAAAAATTGCGTTTTTGCTCCAATATTTGCGATTTTCTTGCACATTTCACCTAAAACTTCCAAAATCATAAATTTTGCAAAAATATGTTAATATCAATCAATTAAGATATATTTGGTTCCAGTTTTGCCCTAATTTGTGCCTAAAAACATGCTAAAAAGTGATATGATTTGTGCATATCATATAACCCCACTGATATGCACAAATCATATAACTTTTTAGCATATTTTTAGGCACAATTTAGGGTGAAATTGGTGTTAAATCATTATCAGTTGACTGTTATTAACTCGATTTTGCAGTTTTTGTGATTTTGGAAGTGTCAGGTGAAAAGTGCAAGAAAATGGCAAATTTCGAGGCAAAAACGTGATTTTCAGAAGTTCGGAAGTCGGGATGGGCGTCCAGAACCCAGGACGGGCGTCTTGACCTGGTCAACAGACCAGGACGGGTGTCCAGGACTTGGGACGGCTGTCCTGACCTAGTCAACAAGCCGGGATGGGGCGTCCCGAACGCCTGGTCAAAGTCCCACATCGAATTTTTGAGAGAATTTCACCCAATTCCCCTGCTATAAATACCTCAGGCCTTCCTCAGTTGAAATCATTCCTCTCCACTCGATCTGAGTCATTTAGTGACTTCAAGTATACAGTTTTCTATAGTATACAAGTCACTTAGTGATTTCAGGTTTTAGTATAGGTATATTTATTAGTTTTAGAGAGAGTCTCGTGTTCTTCGTTTTTGAGAGTTTGTCTCAGATCTTAGAATACGACAAGATAGGTTCATTTTTTGTATTCATAGAATACTCGGGATTTCGTTAGGAGATCTTAAGAGGGCACTAGGCGTTCAAAGAGTCAGTCAACAAGGCTGTGCTTAAGCTGGGTATTAAGGTAAAGCATAGCTACTAGGCTGAGGAAGCATCCTCTGAAGGTTCTGTCGAGTAGAGTCGGGTCGAGCAGTCCAACATATACAAGCAGTTGCTCCATCAGCGGACTATATAAAGGGTGAATACTTTATGGCATCGGTCCCCTTGTCCATCTCTTTATATGTCTGTATTGTGTTCGTCCAAATAATTATTATGAATATCAAATTATGATTTTATGAATATGTGTTTTGCATGTTGAAGTCATTTATATTTTTCCCGAAATGGTCACCAGCTTAACTATCATTATGACTGCATGTCTACTTTAGTTTCTTTTAAACTAGATGAATGATTATAGACAACTCCTAACCACGGTTTAATCATAACCTGTTGATATGCATAAATCATATCACTTTTTTAGCATGTTTTTAGGCATAATTTAGGGTGAAATTGATAGGAAATTGGTCTTAATTGATTGTTATTTACTCAATTTCACAATTGTTATGATTTTGAAAGTGTCAGGTGAAAAGTAGACGAAAACAGCAAATTTTGGGGCAAAAATGCAATTTTTGGAAATGCTGACCTGGTCAACGGGTCAGGACGGGCGTCTTGACCCAGTCAAAGCACCAGGACGACCGTCCAAATTTTTGGAGATTGGCACTCCATAAAGCTGCTATAAATACCCCAAGCCTCCAAGAGTTGAAATCATCCCTCTCCACTCGATCTGAGTCATTCAGTGGTTTCCAGTGTACAATTCTCGAGTACACAACTCACTCGGAGACTCAGATTTCAGTATAAGTTTTCTTTCTTTCCTTTTTGTGTTTCGTTTTTCTTAGTTTCCAAGAATTAGTCTCAGATCCTAGGGTTCGATAGATAGGTTCGTTTCTGGTATTCATAGAATACCCGGGATTTCGTTAGGAGATCCTAAGAGGGCTCTAGGCGTTCGAAGAGTCAGTCCACAGGGCTGGGCTTAAGCTGGGTATTAAGGTAAAGCCCAGTTACTAGGCTGAGGAAGCGTCCTCCTAAGGTTCTGGCGAGCAGAGTCGGGTCAAGCAATACGACATATACAGCAGTACGCTCCATCGGCGAGACTTCGTAAAGGGTGATTTCTTTATGGCATCGGTCCCCCTGTCCCTCTCTTATATGTTGTTATTGTGTTTGTCCACATAGTAATTGTGGATACTGGATTATGATTGTTATGGATATTTGTTATATATGTTGAAGTTATTATGTTTTTCCGGAAATAGCCACCTCCTTAAATATTCATTATGTCTGCATGTCTAATGTAGTTTCTTTTAAACTAAAATTAGGGTTATAGACAATTCCTAACCACGGTCTATTCATAACCTGTTTAGTTTAACAGGCATCAATTAGTATTGGTGTCTGCCATACTAGATAAAATAACCTGCAGAACACCCTGTTTGTTAGAGTAGTCTAGGTAGGCTGAGTAGAGTGTTATGCCGTCAGTTATGAGCCAGCGGCGTGATTCCCGAAGTGGCATAGGGTTTTCATAGCTGACTTTAGTTCGAACCGTGGGTAAGGCCGTTTACCTTAACGATGGGGCGGTAGCATAGAGACTCAGATGTGGTACACTTTAGACTCAGAACATAGTTGCATTCCAGGCTAAGATATATCTAAAACACTCGAAGATAGGTCAATCAACATATAGGAACAATATAACATAGAATCAGGACTTTGTCTATAAACACTTTTAGGCCTGATTAGACTTAAACCTAGTGAAGAATGGATCACCCTCTCATCAAGATTATTGATGACGATTGCATAACTGGATCATAAGATAAGAGTTAGGATAAAAGGCTAGCTACTACTAAGCCGTTACCACTTTCCTAGGAGTACGATAATTATTTAATAAAATCGTAGATACTTTCCAACAGACTAGCTACACGATAGGTACTCTGCCTTAGGTTCTGGCTAATTAAGTGACACCTTAGAGACTAAATGTGACAATTAGTCAATCACAATCCTTAATTACTCATAATCAACATAGGGTAAAATAACCCTATTTAGCATATCGGCTGGAAACCCAATAGATTTTTGGCGTCATTTCCGGGGAAATATCATAATGAATTTAGGATTAAAGGCCACAATTCTAGAGACTTATGATAGGTAGCGGTAGTAACCTAGACTTTAGACCTACACTTATCTTATGCTAGTTAGACAATCACTTTCCGAAATATAGGATTATCATAACTAACTAATTTTAGACATTATCTAAAATTAAGACATTTAGGATAATCAAATTTTAGAAAATCATTCTAAAACCATATTGAGGAAATTTAACTGCTTTCGAAAAAAAAAGAAAAACAAATTTTTAAAATTTTAAACCCGAAAAAAATGTATTTTTCTTGCTCAATCGTTAGTTGTTCTTTTCCCTATCTCTTGTTCTTTCTTAGTTGTTTTCTTAATTGCTCTTTTTCGTGTTATTTAATTTCGAAGAAATAAAAATGGAAATGAGGATAAAATATATTTTCTTCTGAGTTGTAAAATTTTGGCTTAGATTTTTATTGGGAAGAAATTCCATTTTAGAATTTTCTTAGAGTCATGTCGGCTTTATTAGGACGAGTTATGAAATAATTTTTCCTAAATAGCCAGACCTTTGAATGTTCTATTGAAAAAAGGATGTTCCTTTTGTTTTTCTGAAAATTGCACGAGATCTTTTAAACCAAAAGGAATTACTGCACCCATTATGGCATCACCTGATTGAAATCTGCTTTTTGAATGAATATGTGATGTAATGATGTAGCAAGAATTGTTTTATGACAGAAACATGATAAGAAAGTTCATATATGAGATATTCCGATCTTATCTAGTCTTGTCTAGAAACAATAGGTTACACTGATCACTCTGAGATATCTGTGTTCAATAAAACTAATGCTGAACCATAATTGATTAAGTTAAGTTTTGTTGTTACTTGAATTTGATATAGAATGAAGGGATAAGAAAAAGGGTTGAAAATCTGGAAAGCAAACCATTTGTCTAGATTAGAAAACCCAGAGTTAGAGGCTATTGTAATACTGATAAATTTTTGATGAAAACTTATTTGCATTGTTTGCTATGTATGATAAGTCTCATATGTGGTTTATTGTTGTTGCAAATTATCTAGTCACTAAATGAGTTCCAAGTAATGTGACTTATCATCAAAAGAAGAAATTCTTCACTGATTTGAAATATTACTACTGGGCAGATTTCTCTTCTATTTCAAATTTTTGTAGATTAGTGATAAGAAGATGTATCTCGGAAGGCGAAGGCCACATGATTTTGAAGTATTGCAGGAATCTATGGGAGACCAATTAACTGCTATCAACACTGTCCGGAAAGTGTTGGAAGTAGAATCTTATTGATCCACCATATTCAAGGATTTTGTATCTCTGATACAGTCCTGCGATGCTTGCCAAATAACAGGTAACACCTCTTCTAGAGATCGCCTACCCCAGCAAGGTATATAGAGTCTTGAAATCTTTAATATCTGAGGTATTGATTGAATCCTTTTCCCTTCTTCCTTTGAGAATAATTACATCATAGTAGTCATGGAACACTTTTCAAAAATGGCCTGAACCATAGGCATTACCTACTAATGATGTTAAAGTCATGTGCAGATTCGATGAGAAGTGTTTTCCAGATTCAGAGTGCCAATGTCTTAGGAAGAAACGTTCAGTCTGTGTATCAAATTTGTGAAGTCTTCCAAGTGCCACACTTTAGCAGGGATTGCTATGGGAATGAAATACGAACCATTCCAAAAAGAGTTAGGAGTAGGTTACTGCAGAATGCTACTCCAATGGGAAATGCATACAATCCCAACTGGAGGAATGATACGGGATTTAGTTGAGGAATAATTCGAAAGCTGGAAACTTTTAGAAGATACCACCACAGCAAAACCCCTACCCGCAAAATCAACAGATGAGATACTGGCAACAATTAAAGTCAGACTAGTGCAAGCAAGTGATCTACCAAGTGATATCGAACGGTCGAAGGATATAGATGAACTTGGGGTTGTACCATGAGCATAGCAATGGAGGAGCTTGTATCCCCTGCATACAATCAGCTGTGAGAAACTTCCCCCGAGGAAGTCTCAAATACTTGGGCCCAGATCTACACCACTGGAGCCTCCTACCACCACGGCTTCACCAAAGCTTCAAGTATCTTTTCTACCATTCGAAAATTGCATGCAATACCTTCACTGACATTGGCAAGTAGGCACACAAATCCAAAGAAGTCTCATTCCTAGACACGTTCCTTCTGGACACGTTGCTACGATTACGAGAAACTTTGCAAATGATTCGAGGAATCAGTCTTTGGGGCTCGAGTCATTCATCAAATGGACATGCCACTACCTGGAGCTCGACATTGAAGGATCGGAGCTGACGTCATCCGTTCTAGTATCTAGAGCTTGCAGAGTCAAGAACACCTCAACAATAGCACATGGCTAAGGTGAAGAGCCAATTGACAGATCAGAGAAGACCCTTCTACTCGCGACATGAAGGGAGTTTTTCTAATCCTCATATTCCTTTTATTTTATTTGTTTGGTGTTCTGTTTTGCTATCCTTCTTGTTTTGTTGCCTTATTTTCTCTCTTACCCTTAGTTAGTCGAATAAGTGTCGGGTAAGAGTTCTCTGTCTTGTTCTTGAGTTCTTTGTTTTGTTTTTGTTCTTGTTTTCAAATAAGTGTGAGGTAGTTTAGCTATGCATGAACACTGAGGACAGTGTCAGACTTAAGTGTGGGGTAGCAGTGCACGGTGCACTATAGTAGTTTGAGAAAATATTTGCATGATTTTGCTTGTTTTCCCTGTAATTTCACCCTTCCAAAAAAAATTTAAAATTTTTCATTCTTTCAGACTTCTAAATGCAGTATGATTGGTTAAACATTGCTGATGTCTATGATATGTATGTAGAATGTTATGGTTAGTAGGAGATGATTTATGGCTATTTTGAACTTATTGATTAGAAATAGGGAATTCCTGATAACTGAGCACAACTTAGTCTGGAGTAGAGACCTCAGCCAATTACCTTTTCGAGACTTAACTAGATAAAATTAAGACCAGTTGTGGATGTATTGGCAATTAGAATGACTAGGTGAGACTCTGAGCTAAAAGTGAAAAGAAACAGAAGAAAGTTAATCAAATAAGGGTAGTTTGCCAGCGGCCTTCACTACTCGAGCACCACTCCTTCGGGGAATTTAAAGCCTGATGCCCTAAGGTCGTGTAGGTCTGGGAGTCATCGGAGTGGGACTCGCTACATGGGTAGTTGAAGTTTACGTGTTCTAAGCAGACTCAAAATACCCTGAATCTATAAAGAAAAAATCAATAAGTGCTAAATCATTAAAAATCTGATCACCAAGGCTCAGAACTTAGAAGGTTGTTTGTTGTCAGTATGTCTAGCGACGGGTCGAAGTGTTATTTGGTAACAGTCAAGACGAGAGTTTATTGTGTTGACTATCTGGTCTAGACTAGTACACACACTACATCAGGAAAACCTTGTGACTAAGAAAAGAGTTCAACCTAGTTGTTAAGTTGTTTTTCTCCTTGATCATAACAATCTACTAGAGACATTTGAGACCTTGTCATAGCAACCTAACCAGTCAGACTTGTGTTAAGAATTGTCTAAATAATTTTTGGAATAAAAACATGACTAGGAATTTAAGTGACTACACATATGATTTAGAATCACTAACTTTAGGTAGATTTTGCTTGAGGACAAGCAAAGAGCTAAGTGTGGGGTTATCTGATATGCATAAATCATATCACTTTTTTAGCATGTTTTTAGGCATAATTTAGGGTGAAATTGATAGGAAATTGGTCTTAATTGATTGTTATTTACTCAATTTCACAAGTTTTATGATTTTGGAAGTGCCAGGTGAAAAGTAGACGAAAACAACAAATTTTGGGGCAAAAACGCAATTTTTGGAAATGCTGACCTGGTCAACGGGTCAGGACGAGCGTCCTGACCCAGTCAAAGCACCAAGACGGCCGTCCCAATCCAGGACGGGCGTCCCGAAGCACCAGAAGTTGTCCCACATCGAAAGTTTTGGAGATTTTCACGCCAGAAAGCTGCTATAAATACCCCAGGCCTCCAAGAGTTGAAATCATCCCTCTCCACTCGATTTGAGTCATCCAGTGGTTTCCAATGTACAATTCTCGAGTACACAACTCACTCGGAGACTCAGATTTCAGTATAAGTTTTCTTTCTTTCCTTTTTGTGTTTCGTTTTTCTTAGTTTCTGAGAATTAGTCTCAGATCCTAGGGTTCGATAGATAGGTTCATTTCTGGTATTCATAGAATACCCGGGATTTCGTTAGGAGATCCTAAGAGGGCTCTAGGCGTTCGAAGAGTCAGTCCACAGGGCTGGGCTTAAGCTGGGTATTAAGGTAAAGCCCAGTTACTAGGCTGAGGAAGCGTCCTCCGAAGGTTCTGGCGAGCAGAGTCGGGTCAAGCAATACGATATATACAGCAGTACGCTCCATCGGCGAGACTTCGTAAAGGGTGATTTCTTTATGGCATCGGTCCCCCTGTCCCTCTCTTATATGTTGTTATTGTGTTTGTCCAAATAGTAATTGTGGATACTAGATTATGATTGTTATGGATATTTGTTATATATGTTGAAGTTATTATGTTTTTCCAGAAATAGCCACCTGCTTAAATATTCATTATGTCTCCATGTCTAATGTAGTTTCTTTTAAACTAAAATTAGGGTTATAGACAATTCCTAACCACGGTCTATTCATAACCTGTTTAGTTTAACAGGCATCAATTAGTATTGTTGTCTGCCATACTAGATAAAATAACCTGCAGAACACCCTGTTTGTTAGAGTAGTCTAGGTAGGCTGAGTAGAGTGTTATGCTGGCGGTTATGAGCCAGCGGCGTGATTCCCGAAGTGACATAGGGCTTTCATAGCTGACTTTAGTTTGAACCGTGAGTAGGGCCGTTTACCATAACGATGGGGCGGTAGCATAGAGACTCAGATGTGGTACACCTTTAGACTCAGAACATAGTTGCATTCCAGGCTAAGATATATCTAAAACACTCGAAGATAGGTCAATCAACATATAGGAACAATATAACATAGAATCAGAACTTTGTCTATAAACACTTTTAGGCCTGATTAGACTTAAACCTAGTGAAGAATGGATCACCCTCTCATCAAGATTATTGATGACGATTGCATAACTGGATCATAAGATAAGAGTTAGGATAAAAGGCTAGCTAATACTAAGTCGTTACCACTTTCCTGGGAGTACGATAATTATTTAATAAAATCGTAGATACTTTCCAACAGAATAGCTACACGATAGGTACTCTGCCTTAGGTTCTGGCTGATTAAGTGACATCTTAGAGACTAAATGTGAAAATTAGTCAATCACAGTCCTTAATTACTCATAATCAACATAGGGTAAAATAACACCTATTTAGCATATCGGCTGGAAACCCATCACCTGTTTAGTTTAACAGGCATTAATTTAGGACTTCCCGTCGAAAGTATTAATGTCTACCACATTAGATGAAATAACCTATAGATCACCATGTTTGTTAAAGTAGTCTAAGTAGGCTGAGTCTGTGTGTTTATGCCGGCATTAGGGCGAGCGGCATGATCTCCTGAGTGACACAAGACTTTCATGGATGCCTTTAGCTCGAACCGTGAGTAGGGCCGTCATTAAGGTAGGGTAGTTTATTAGGTAACTCAGATGTGGTACACAGGTAAAATAAGTACATAATTGCAATCTAGACCAAGATATATCTAAAATACTCAAAGATAGGTCAATCAACATGTAGGAACAGTATAACATAAAATCAGAACATTATCTATAAAACACTCTTTTAGGCTTAAATAGACTTAAACCTAGTGGAGAATGAATCACCCTCTCATCAAAGAATTTGATGAATGATTGCATAACTGGATCATAAGATAAGAGTTAAGGTAAGAGGATAGTTACTACTAAGCCGTTACCACTTCCCTGGGAGTATGATAATTGATTAAATTAAAATCGTAGATACTTTCCAACAGACTAGCTACACGATAGGTACTCTGCCTTAGGTTCTGATTGATTAAGTGACAACGTAGAGACTAAATGTGACAATTAGTCCTTCTAAGTCCTTAGTTATTCATAATCGACATAGGGTAAAATAACACCTATTTTAGCATATCAGTCGGAAGCCCATCACCCACACTTAGCTTTTTGCTTGTCCTCAAGCAAAACCTATGTGGAATTAATGAAAGCTCAATCATAGGTGCAATCACACAAGGATCTTAGCAATGTTTTTAGCAAAATTTCTCGCCGAGTCAGATGATTAAGAAAACAGACATGACTGATCGAGTTGCTATGGAAAGGTCTCAAATGTCCTGGTAAATGTGTAATGACCATGTAGCTAAAACATTTCAATAACCTGATTGAACTCTACGCTTAGTCATAAGGTTTTCCTGAGGTGTAGTGTGTGAACTGGTCTAGACTAGATTGTCAACATAGAATAAACTTTCCTAAACCGTTACCATATAATAATTCGACCAGTTTTTGAATATAATAGCAAAACAAACTACATTCCAGATTCTGAGCTTTTGGTGCCAATGCTTTCTAGTTATGATTCCCAATAAAAGAATACGCTAGGTGTATTTTTGAATTGATTTTCCAGTGTATTTTTGTGTTTGCTTTCACACATTAAATTTGACTACCCAGGTATCGAGCCCCACTCTGATGACTCCCAGATCTACACGACCTTAGGGCATCAGGCATTAAATTCCCTTTAGAAGGGGTCCTCGAGTAGTAAAGGACGCTTGCAAACTACCTTTTTTTTAACTTTTAAGCTTTTACACTCTCAGCTCAGAATATCATCTAGTCATTCAAGTTGCTAACACATTCTCACCCGGTCTAATATTATTTAGCTTTGGTTCGAAAAGATATTGGGTTGATTTTTCTAATCCAAACTATGTCGTGCTCAAGAAAATTAGGAATTCCCTACTTCTAAGTGATGAATTCAATAAAGTTACCAAGTTGTTTCCTAATGGTTATAACACTTTACTAAACATATATCACAGACATAACTAATTCAATAATCAATACTGATTTTGAAGTCTGAAAGAGTGAAAAGTATTTGGAAGGGTGCAATTTTAGTGAAAAGTATGGAAAAACATGCAAATTTTTACTTGAGTGCACTGTGCACTACTACCCCACACTTAAGATTAACAATGCCCTTAGTGTTCATGCATATCTTATCACCCCACACTTATTTGAAAAATAATAGAAAAATTGAAAAACAAAGAAAATAAAACAGTAAAATCAAGAAAATAATCTAAAGGAAAGAAACAAAGAGAAAAGAAAAACTTGAAAAATTCCCTTATTCGAAAAATTCAACAGTCTACTCGAACTGGTCGAATGGCTCTTTGTAAATTTTCAAGCGTTGTCCGTTCACTTTTTGAGTGGTGTCGTCTAAATCCATTATGACACACGCACCAAAGGGTGATACTTCTGTGATAGTAAACGAGCTTGACCAGTAGCTTCGCAACTTTCCTGGAAACAAATTCAAACGTGAATTGTATAACAATACTTTATCTCCTGGTTCAAAATTTTTCTGGGATCTAAGTCGCCTATCATGCTGGAGTTTACTTGTCATTTTAAATTGGTGTGAATTTTCATAGGCTTTGAGCCTCCATTCTTCCAATTAATTGAGTTGTAAAGTCCAGTTTTCCTTAGTCAAGGTATTATCTAGATTGCATTTTTGTACTACCCAGTATGCTATATGTTCAAGTTCAACAGGTAAATGGCATGCTTTTCCATAAACCAATCTATATGGTGAAAATCCTGTAGATGTTCTATATGCCGTTCGGAAGGCCCATAAGGCATCATCAAGTTTTATAGCTCAAACCTTACGGTTAACACCTACAGTCTTTTCTAATATCTGTTTAATTCCTCTATTAGTTACCTCAACCTGCCCATTGGTCTGTGGGTGGTATGTTGTAGAAAAATGATGTTGAACTCCATATTGCTGAAATACTTTCTGCAATTGTGAGTTGCAGAAGTGTGTATCACTGTCACTAATTAGGGCTTTAGGACATCCGAATCTAGAAAATAACTATCTAATAAATCTGCACACGACTCTAGCATCATTAGTAGGTAATGCTTGTGCGCCATTTGGAAAAATATTCTACAGCTACTATGATGTATTTATTTTCGTAGGAAGAAGAAAATGGACCCATGAACTCTATACCCTATATGTCGAATATTTCGACACTTTGGATCACCTGTTGGGGTAGACCGTCTCTAGAAGATATGTTTTCTACTCTTTAACAAGCATCGCAGGATCTTACATAAGATGTAGCATCTTTGAATACTGTGGGCAAGTAGAATCCTGCCTCTAACACCTTCCTGGCGATGTTAGCTGCAGCAAATGGCCTCCAGTAGGTCCGTAGTGGCAATGTTCCAAAATTTGGAAACCTTCTTCTTGAGAAATGCATCTCCTGATCATTTGATCTACACATATTCGAAACAAGAAAGGGCCCTCCCAATAGTAATATTTCAGCTCAGCAAAGAATGTCCTTTGCTGGGCGATAATATCTTGGGGAAGAGTTTGAGCTACCAAATAATTTGCAATATCAGCAAACCACGGGGGAGAAAATATAGCAAATAAGGTGCACAAACTCTCATTTGGAAACTTATCTGATATTACGATTCATTTATAGCTTCTAGTGCCAAATATTCTAATCTAGATAAGTGATCTGCAGCTAGATTTTCTGCCCCTTTCTTATCTCTTATTTCTATGTCAAATTCTTGTAGCAATAAAACCCATCTGATAAGTTTTGGTTTCGCATACGTTTTATTGAACAAATATTTCAATGCAGAGTGATCAGTATAAACTATTGTTTTGGACAGAACTAAATAAGATCGAAATTTGTGAAAAGCATATACTACAGCTAGTAATTCTTTTTCTGTGGTAGTGTAGTTCTCTTGGGCTTCAGTCAAAGTTTTACTAGCATAGTATATCACATGAAATTTCTTATCATGTCGCTGTCCCAAAACAACTCATACTGCATAATCACTAGCATCACACATTAATTCAAAAGGCAAATTCTAGTCAGGTGATGTCATGATAGGTGTAGTAGTTAATAATTCCTTAAGTTTGTTGAAAGCTTTCAAACATTTTTCATCAAAAACGAAAGGAACATCTTTGCTAAGTAGATTGGTCAACAGTCTGGCTATTAGAGAAAAATCTTTTATAACTATGCGGTAAAAACCAACGTGTCCAAAAAACTTCTAATAGATCTTATAGAGTTGGGTGGAGGTAGTTTTGAAATAACTTCAATCTTAGCTTTATCTGCTTCCGTACCGTGCTGTGAGATCTTATGTCCTAACACAATTCCTTCTTTCACCATTGATAACTCTACGAGAGTAGAGTTATTTGCATTTGTTTTGCCTATTTTCTAACTCGGTTTGCTTGACTTGTCTATGATTTTGAGTTAGATTTTGTTAATTTGCATAAGTCTTTTCTCAATTTTAATTTTGTGGATTAATTGTTAAAAGGGGCCATTTTAATTTAAGAAATTCCTAAATTTTATTATGATTAAATTCCATTGTTAAAATTTAAATTTGTGCAGGATTACACATAAAAGATGATGGAATTTTTGGATTCAATTTCCAAGGGTAAAAAGGGAATTTTGCTGGCTGAAATTGGTAAAAGGAATTTGGATAAAAGTTATTCGATTGAGGAATGTACCATTGGAATAAATTGAAAATTAGTTGGATGATTCATGAGAGGGAAAACGGGAAATTAATTCCAGAATGCATCTATATGTATGTATATATATATATATGTGTGTGTGTGTGTGTGTGCGTGTGTGTATATATATATATATATATATATATATATATATATATGCACACACGCAGAATTTACAATTTAAAATCCAGCTGGATACTTCGGGTACTTTATATATATCTCTTTTGTCCTATCCAATTATATATATATATATATACAAGATTAAGTCAATTCCAGCTGGAGATAAAGCCAAATTATAGTTGAAAAATTGGGTGGTGCTCTTTGGATATATATAACAAATTCTGGATTTTAGTCCAACTTACACTATGACTCATCAAGGAAAGAGCAAACAACAAAGCAATTGACGGACAACTGTAGGTTGGTGGAAAATTCTGAAAGAGAAATGGAAAATTCGGGAGAAGAGAAACAAGTATAAATACCTCAAGAAACCCGTGGGAATGATGAATCTTGGTAGAGTCGGTAGAGAGAAAATACTCCAGCAGTCGACAGTAGTGTTTAGGCCTTTTCTTTTAGCTTAGATTAGCTTGTTTTAGGGAGAAAAACCGAAGAGGAAGAAGGGTGACTTGCTGAGGAATTACGAGCTGAGCAAAGAACGAAGCTGCAACATAATTCGGAAGAGGAAAAACCAGTGGGTTTTGTGATTAAATCGATTTGGGGCAGAAAGTGATCTAAGACCATAGTAACTTTCTCTTCATTTCTTCATTTTATCTACTGTTTTGTTATGAATTTATGCTTGAATTTCGGGTATGAGTTTGAGAAGAACTTGGTTTAATTAAAATTGTTTTGGATTAGAACTACTCGCTAAGACATTAGGGGTTTCTTATTCCATTACTTTAATCCAAGTACTTCGTTAATTCCAGCTTTGTAATGCACATTTGTAATCTGAATTTGCTGTGGGTTAGTTAAGTATAAACAGATTTTTACATTGTTTTAAATGTTGATGAATATACTATGATATTGTACTCGATTTTTGTGATTAATGCTTGTATGGGGCATGCTTGATTTACTCACTTGATTACTTAAATGGTTTAGTGTAACTTGCGGTTACGACTATCCAATTTGCACATCGAACTAGTGTCCATCATTCTAACCGAAAGGGAGCTAGTTGACAAGATAATTAAGTGACATTAGCTTGAGTAGCATGACCATGCGCTCAATACTGCAGGAGACATGACCAAATCCCCTGACTAATGTTGCTTTAGACCACGGTAAGTCGTACTCCATGAGACGATGTTATTCGTGCTCTAAACTAGTACATCAAGTAATCTGGCTGTAACCAGATCGCTGTAGCATCGATCTGAAAACTGAGGCCATTTCTAGTATGTTTTGATTCACTTCTGGATTGTACTTACAATTTAGGCTTGTATGCCCCCAACATTTCATTACTTGTATTACTCTTGTGGTTATCTCCAGTAGGATAGCATTTAACTGTTAGTTTAGCTTTGCCATAGCATTAGATCACCCCATTCATCATTCTTTTGTTTGGTTTGATAACCAATTGTACAATCATATTTGCATTTTTAATTGGCATACGTAGTCCCTGTGGGATCGATAATCTTGTACTTAGGTACTGATAACTCTAGAATAATAGAGTTATTCACATAAGCTTTGCCCATATTTTGCTATTAAATGATTGAATTTGTGCGTGAATCAGAGTCAAAATGCATCTAGTTGTGATTTTCTCCCTTTTTACAAAGAATATGGTTTTAATATCAATAAATCAATTTAATTGAAGTAATTTCCAATTTTTGTTACGAATTGAATTTATCTTATTATTATTTGGGAATTGATTAAAATTGATTTATTGTGACACGGGTAAAAAAGGGAATGAGGTGAAGGAATTAATTAACCGATTTATTTTTCAATTATTTTCAGAAATTATTAAGATATATTTTAATTAAAATATGTGGCAGCTGCAGCTTAATACTCGGGAGAATCCAGCAGCAAGGAGGAAAAAGACAAAGAAATCAGAAGGCAGCTGAAAATAATTTTTGGATTATTCACATTATAATTACTGGATATTAAAAGAAATTTCAAGAATTCTGGACAGCTGGCGGGATCAAGTGGACTTCGAGAGCAAGGAGAGAGACTATAAATACTTCAAGAAACTGAGAGGAGAGAGATTGGTTTTTACTCATTTTTAGATAGCACAAAAGAAAATCGACAGTAGTTTTTAGTGTTCTTTCTAGCGTAGATTAATTCTGTTAGGGAAAAAACCCAAGAATAAGCAGGGCGACTTGCTAAGGATTCATTAGCTGAGTAGAAGAAAAGTCGTGGCATCAGTCAGAGGAGGAATAACAGTGGGCAATCTCGATTAAACTGATCTAGGCAGTAGGGTGATCTCAGACCCGAGTAATTCTCTACCCATTTCCTCATTTTGTTCATTGTCTTGTATAAACTCTTACTTGAATGTTGGGTATGAGTTGGAGACGAATTTAAGGATTAATTAAACTTGTTTTGTAATAGAATTACTCACTATAGCCATAGGAGCATTTTATTCCATTACTTTAATTCTTGAATTTCGTTATTCCCAGTACTGAATGTGTATTTATAACCTGAAGTTGCTGTGGTTTAGTTAAGTATGAGCATGTTGTTTACACTGTTTTGAATACGATGATGAATATGTTGTAGCATTGTTATCTATTTTTATGATTAATGCTTGTATGGGGCATGCTTGATTTACTCATTTAATTACTTAAAAAGACTTAGGATAAAATTGCCGTTACGATTGTCCATTTATACATCCAACTAGTATCTATCATTCTAACCGAAAGGGAGCTAGTTGACAAGATAATTAAGTGGCATTAGCTTGAGTAGCATGACCGTGCGCTCAATATTGCAGGGGACATGACCAAATTCCCTGACTAGTGTTGTTTTAGACCACAGCACTTCGTACTCCATGAGACGATGTTATCAGAGCTCTAAACTAGTAAGTCAAGTAATCTGGTTAAAATCAGATCGCAGTAGAATTGATCTGGAAACTGAAAGCATGTTTTGTATGTTTAGAATCATCTCTGGTTTGAACTTACATTTTGGGCGTGAATGCCGCAACATTGTATTACCTGTAGTACTCTTGTGGTTATTTCCAGTAGGCTGACCCTTAACTGTTAGTTTAGCTTTGCCGTAGCATTAGCGTTGCCGTAGCATTAGCGTTGCCGTAGCATTAGACCAATCTCTATTCATTATTCTTTATTCTTTTATTTTTTGATAACCAATTGTACAATCGTATTTGCATTTGTAATTGGCACATAGTTGCTCTACCCTATCATCCTCAAACCAACGGACAAGTGGAATTGTCCAATCAGATCATTAAAGGTATACTTGAGAATGTGGTTAATCCTAATAGAAAAGATTGGTAAAAAAGGTTAGATGATGCTCTATGGGCTTATAGAACATCTTTCAAAACCTCAATTGGAATGTCTCCTTATAGACTTGTTTTCGGGAAGGCTTGCCATCTACCAGTGGAATTGGAGCATAAGGCATACTGGACATTGTAGCAGCTTAATCTAGATATGAAAGCTGCCAGAGACAAGAGAATGCTGCAGCTTTCAGAATTGGATGAGCTGAGATTTTTTTCTTACGAAAATGCCAAATTGTACAAGGAAAAAACTAAAAGGTGACATGACAAACACATCCAAGCAAGAAACTTTGAAATTGGACAACAAGTTCTAATATTTAATTCAAGGTTGAAATTATTTTCAGGAAAATTAAAATCAAGATGGACAGGGCCATTCACGGTTGAACATGTATATCCATATGGAGTGGTCTTGGTAGCAGGCAAAATGGTGTCAAATTCAAAGTTAACGGACACAGATTAAAACTTTACAGGGACGGTGATCTCGAGCAAGATTTTGCACGTTTATCATTGGTCACTGCTAAATAATTAGGCAGACCCAACACGTGCACAAAATTCCAAGTGAACACTTTACATTTTTGTTTTATTTTATTTCTGCTTTTATTTCTGTAAGTGTGTTTTTGGCAAAGTCGGGTATTTCTAGTACCCGACCACTTTCTTTCTTTTTGTTTTTGTTTTTATCATTTTTATTTCTGTGTTTTGAATTAAGGTTCTGGGTGTATTACTTACACAATTCTTGTATGTATCTGTAAGTATCAAACACCAAGGAACACGGCATTTATGAGGCAGACTGGTTAAGTAGAAAAGTCAACCGTCATTATGAGTCTCGGGAAGAGGAGCAGAGTCAGGTCTGGGGAAGGAGGCTCGTCAGGAATAAAGGTGTCCTCTTAGTCTGACAAGACATTTCCAAGACAGACAGCAGGTAAGGCATTCATTATTATTTTTGGTTTAAACATAGATAAGGAAACAAACAGACTGGGAAACCGAAGGGACCAAGAAACACTTACATTTTCGAACGTCTCTGTGAATTTGAGAGTTAGAAATTTTTGTAAACAAATTGCTTCGGTTACACTCTTCCTCTTCCAAATAACTCCCATTGCCACTCAAACTCTTCTATTTTCCTACAACTGCCGAGAACAAGAAGGTACACAAAGAATTTTTTTTAGAGCAATGTTTTCAAGAGTCATAAGGATAAAAGGTATGCTCCTGATTCTGTATTTTCTTTTTGTGGAGTGATGCGTTCCGATTGGTATGCTAAAAGATAGGCTTTATTTACCTATGTCGATTATGAGTAATTAAGGACTGAGTCTTACTAACTGTCACTTTAGCATTAATTGTTGTCACTTAATCAATCAGAACCTAAGGCGGAGTACCTATCGTGTAGCTAGTTCTTGGAAAGTATCTACGATTTTAATTTATTAATATCGTACTCCCAGGGAACTGGTAACGGCTTAGTAGTAACTATCCCTTAGTCCTAACATTCATCTTATTTATCAAATTAGTCAATCGATAATCAATACTTTGAGATTGATTGGTGATCACAATCACACATTGCAAGCAAATAGCATTCAAGAGTAGACATGCATTCATCAATTTAAGCTCAGTTATTACAATTTGTTTGACCTTATATTCGAACATTTTAGATATATCTTGATCTCTAAGGCAATTATGAAATGTAGCCATCTGTTTACCATATCTGAGTTACCTGGTGTATTCACCCCTACCTTGGGATGATCCTTCTCATATGTCGGATTAAAGTATCCATGAACGGTCCCCTATGTCACTTCGGTATCATGCCACTTAACCCTAGGATTGGCCTAGCGTACAAACTCAGCTTTATTAGGGTACTCTAACAAACATGGTGATCTACTTTGTTCTTTCTTCCTAATCTGGTAGACCATTTACAGTCTGTTCAGACCTTGGTTAGGAGTTGTCTATAACCCTAGTTTAATTTAAAAGGACACGATAGTTCAACATTCATAATGATAATTCTAGCTCAATGATCTTCCCGGGAAAATGGATAGCATCTCAAATTGTAAAACATGTATGATATATGATGCGATTCCGGTTGACGTGCTAAATAGGTGTTATTTTACCCTATGTTGATTATGAATAATTAAGGACTGTGATTGACTAACTGTCACATTTAGTCTCTATGGTGTCACTTAATCAGCCAGAACCTAAGGCAGAGTACCTATCGTGTAGCTAGTCTGTTGGAAAGTATCTACGATTTTATTAAGTTAATTATCGTACTCCCAGGGAAGTGGCAACGGCTTAGTAGTAACTAGCCTTTTATCCTAACTCCTATCTTATAATCCAGTTATGCAATCTTCATCAAATACTTTGATGAGAGGGTGATTCATTCTCCACTAGGTTTCAGTCTAATTAAACCTAGAAGTGTTTTATAGATGAGTCCTGATTCTATGTTATATTGTTCCTATATGTTGATTGACCTATATTCGAGTATTTTAGACATGTCTTGGCCTGGATTGCAACTATGTTCTGTGTCTAAAGGCTACCACATCTGAGTTTTTACGCTACCGCCCCATCGTTAAGGGTAACGGCCCTACTCACGGCTCGGACTAAAGTCAGCAATGAACGGTACCCTATGTCACTTCGGTATCATGCTGCTCGTCTCATAACCGTCGGCATAACACTCTACTCAGCCTACCTAGACTACTTTCAACCAACAGGGTGTTCCGCAGATTATTTTATCTAGTATGGCAGACACCAATACTAATTGATGCCTGTTAAACTAAACAGGTTATGAATAGACCGTGGTTAGGAATTGTCTATAACCCTAATTTCAGTTTAAAAGAACGGCAATAGACATGCAGACATAATGAATATTTAAGCAGGTGGCCATTTCCGGAAAATCATAATAACTTCAGCATATAAAACAGATATTCATAAGAATCGTAATCTGATATTCAAATTAATATTTAGATAAAACAATTCGTAAACATACAGAACCTCGTCTAGGGACCCACTGTCATAAAGTAATCACCACTCTATGCAGGTCCAGCCGGCGCTGCAGCTCCTGTATGCTCCTGACTGCTCGATCCTACTCTGCTCGGCAGAGCCTTCGGAGAACGCTCCTCAGACCTAGTAGCAATTGCTTTACCTTACATCCCGGGCTTAAGTAAATTGCCCTAATCTGACTAAGAACACGCACCCTATCTCTCTCTTAGGATCTCCTAACGAAATCCCGGTATTCTATGAATACCAAAAACGAACCTATCTATAAAAACCTAAGATCTGAGACTATTTCTCAGAAACTAAAACAAAACACTAATAAGAAAGAAAACTGAGATCCGAGTCTCTGAGTGAGTTGTGTACTAGAGAATTGTACACTGGACACCACTAAATGACTCAGATCGAGTGGAGAGGAATGATTTCAACTCCTGGAGGCCTGGGGTATTTATAGCAACTTTCTGGAGTGAAAAATTCCAAAAAATTCGATGTGGGACAAATTCTGGTGCTTCGGGACGCCCGTCCTGGATTGGGACGCCCGTCCTGGTGGTCTGACTGGGTCGGGACGCCCGTCCCGGACCGTTGACCAAGTCAACATTTCCAAAAATTGCATTTTTGCCCCAAAATTTGCTGTTTTCGTCCAATTTGCTCCTGAAACTTCCAAAATCGAAATTTAAGCAATATTATGTCAATTTGATTCAATTAAGATCAAATACATTCAAATATGGCCCTAATTTATGTCTAAAAACATGCTAAAAAGGGTATATGATTTGTGCACATCAAATAACCCCACACTTAGCTTTTTGCTTGTCCTCAAGCAAAGTCTACCTGAAGTTAGTGATTTTAAATCATATGTGCTGTCACTTAAATTTTCTAGTCATGTTTTTATTCCAAAAATTATTCAAACAATTCTTAACACAGGTCTGACTAGTTAGGTTGCTATGACAAGGTCTCAAATGTCTCTAGCAGATTGTTACAATCAAGCAGGAAACAACTTAACAACTAGGTTGAACTTTTTCTCAGTCACAAGGTCTTCCTGATGTGTAGTGTGTGTACTAGCCTAGACCGGATAGTCAACACAATAAACTCTCGTCTTAACTACTACCAGATAATATTTCGACCCGTCGCTAGACATACTAACAACAGACAACTTTCTGAGTTCTGAGCCTTGGTGATCATATTTTTAATTATTTAGCATTTTATTGATTTTTTCTTTTATAGATCTTTCAGGGTATTTTGAGTCTGCTTAGAACACGTCAACTTCAACTACCCATGTAGCGAGTCCCACTCCGATGACTCCCAGATCTACACGACCTTAGGGCATCAGGCTTTAAGTTCCCCGAAGGAGTGGTGCTCGAGTAGCGAAGGCCGCTGGCAAACTACCCTTATTTAATTTACTCTCTTTTGTTTCTTTTCACTTTTAGCTCAGAGTCTCATCTAGTCATTCTAATTGTCAATACATCCTCAACTGGTCTAATCTTATCTAGTTAAGTTTTGAAAAGGTAATTGGTCGAGGTCTCTAATCCAGACTAAGTTGTGCTCATTTATTAGGAATTCCCTATTCCTAATCAATAAGTTCAAAATAGTCATCACATTGTCTCCTACTAACCATAACATTCTACCTACATATCATGGATATAAGCAACGTTTAACCAATCATACTGCATTTTGAAGTCTGAAAGACGGAAAAAATTTTGAAAAAAAAATTTGGAAGGGTGTGAAAATACTGGGAAAACAAGCAAAATCATGCAAAAATTTTGCCAACTGCTACAGTGCACCGTGCACTGCTACCCCACACTTAAGTCTGACACTGTCCTCAGTGTTCATGCATAGCTAAACTACCCCACACTTATTTGCAAACAAGAAGAAATGAAAACAAAACAAAGAACTCTTACCCCACACTTATTCGACTAACTAAGGGTAAGAAGGAAAATAGATAAGACAAAATAATAAGGGTAATAGAAATACTAACACAAACAAGACAAAACAAACAAAACATGAAATGAAGATAAAAATAAAAGGGCAATAAAATGAAATAAAAGTAGAGGAAGATGAAGATTAGAAAAACTCCCTTCATGTCGCGAGCAGAAGGGTCTTCTCTGATCTGTCAATTGGCTCTTCACCTTAGCCATGTGCTATTGCTAAGGTGTTCTTGACTCTGCAAGCTCTAGATATTGGAACGGATGACGCCAGCTCCGATCCTTCATTGTCGAGCTCTAGGTAGTGGCATATCCATTTGATGAATGACTCAAGCCCCAAGGACTGTTTCCTCGAATCATCTGCAAAGTTTCTCGTAATCGTAGCAACGTGTCCAGAAGGAACGTGTCTAGGAATGAGACTTCTTTGGATTGGTGTGCCTATCCTGCCAATGTTAGTGAAGGTATGGCATGCAAGTCTCGAATGGAAGAAAAGATACCTGAAGTTTTGGCAAAGCTGTGGTGGTGGGGGCTCCAGTTGTATAGATCTGGGCCCAAGTAATTGAGACTTCCTCGGGGAAGTTTCTCACAGCTGATTGGTATGCAGGGAATGCAAGCTCCTCCATTGCTATGCTCCTGATACAATGCTAAATTCTTCTATATCCTTCGACCGTTCGATACCACTTGGTATATCACTTGCTTGCACTGGTCTGGCTTTAATTGTTGCCAGTATCTCATCTGTTGATTCTACGGGTAGGGGTTTTGCTGTGGTGGTGCTTGGCAGACTTCACAGATTAGATACATAGACTGAGCATTTTTTTCTTAAGACATTGGCATTTTGAATCTGGAAAACAACTTCTCATAGAATCTGCACATGACTTGAACATCATTAGTAGGTAATGCCTGTGGTTCAGGCCATTTTTGAACAGTGTTCTACGACTACTATGATGTACTTATTTTCAAAGGAAGAAGGGAAAAGGATTCAATACCCCAGATATTAAAGATTTCAAGACTCTATATACCTTGCTGGGGTAGCCGATCTCCGGAAGAGGTGTTACCTGTTATTTGGTAAGCATCGCAGGACTGTATCAGAGATACAAAGTCCTTGAATATGGTGGGTCAACAAGATCCTGCTTTCAACACTTTCCGGACAGTGTTGATAGCCATCAATTGGTCTCCCGTAGATTCTTTAGGGCAATGCTCCAAAATCTTGTGTCCTTCATCTTCTGAGACACATCTTCTGATCAACTGATCTGCAAAAATTTGAAATAGAAGAGAAACTGCCCAGTAGTAATATTTCAAATCAGCAAAGAATTTCTTCTTTTGCTGATAAGTCATATCACTTGGAACTTATTCAGTGACTAGATAATTTGCAATAAACCACAGATGAGAATTATTATACATAGCAAACAATGCAAATAAGTTTTCATCCAAAAATTTATCAGTATTATACTAGCCTCTAACTCGGGGTTTTCTAATCTAGACCAATGGTTTGCTTTCTAGATTTTCAACCCTTTTTCTTATCCCTTTATTCTATATCAAGTTCAAGTAACAATAAAACTTAACTTAATCAAGTATGGTTCAGCATTAGTTTTATTGAACATAGATATTTCAGAGTGATCAGTGTAACCTATTGTTTTTAGACAAGACTAGATAAGATTAGGATTTATCATACATGAACTTTCTTATCATGTTTCTGTCCTAAAACAATTCTTATTACATCACATATTCATTCAAAAAGCAGATTTCAATCAGGTGATGTCATAATAGGTGCAATAATTCCTTTTGGTTTTTAAAAAAAATCTCATGCAATTATCAGCAAAACAAAAGGAACATCCTTTTTTTCAATAGAACATTCAGAGGTTTGGCTATTAAGAAAAAATTATTCCATAACTTGTCCTAATAATGCCGGTATGACTCTAAGAAGATTCTAAAATGGAATTTCTTCCCAATAAAAATCTAAGCCAAAATTTTACAACTCAGAAGAAAATATATTTTATCCTCATTTCCATTTTTATTTTTTCGAAATTAAATAGAAGAAAAACACGAAAAAGAGCAACTAAGAAAACAACTAAGAAAGAACAAGAGATAGGGAAGAAGAACAACTTACCGTTGAGCAAGAAAAATACATCCTTTTTGGATTTTAAATTTTTTAAATTTTTTTTTTATGTTTAATTTCGAAAGCCATTAAATTCCCTCAATACGGTTTTAGAATCATTTTCTAAAATTTGATTATCCTAAGTGTCTTAATTCCAGATAATATCTAAAATCAATTAGTTGTGATAATCCTATATTTCGGAAACTGATTGTCTAACTAGCAGAAAATAAGTGTTAGGTCTAAGGTCTAGGTTACTACCGTTACCTATCATAAGTCTCTAGAATTGTGGCCTTTAATCCTAAATTCATTATGATATTTCCCCGGCAACGGCGCCAAAAATCTGATGCGATTCCGGTTGACGTGCTAAATAGGTGTTATTTTACCCTATGTTGATTATGAATAATTAAGGACTGTGATTGACTAACTGTCACATTTAGTCTCTATGGTGTCACTTAATCAGCCAGAACCTAAGGCAGAGTACCTATCGTGTAGCTAGTCTGTTGGAAAGTATCTACGATTTTATTAAGTTAATTATCGTACTCCCAGGGAAGTGGCAACGGCTTAGTAGTAACTAGCCTTTTATCCTAACTCCTATCTTATAATCCAGTTATGCAATCTTCATCAAATACTTTGATGAGAGGGTGATTCATTCTCCACTAGGTTTCAGTCTAATTAACCTAGAAGTGTTTTATAGATGAGTCCTGATTCTATGTTATATGTTCCTATATGTTGATTGACCTATATTCGAGTATTTTAGACATGTCTTGGCCTGGATTGCAACTATGTTCTGTGTCTAAAGGCTACCACATCTGAGTTTTACGCTACCGCCCCATCGTTAAGGGTAACGGCCCTACTCACGGCTCGGACTAAAGTCAGCAATGAACGGTACCCTATGTCACTTCGGTATCATGCTGCTCGTCTCATAACCGTCGGCATAACACTCTACTCAGCCTACCTAGACTACTTTCAACCAACAGGGTGTTCCGCAGATTATTTTATCTAGTATGGCAGACACCAATACTAATTGATGCCTGTTAAACTAAACAGGTTATGAATAGACCGTGGTTAGGAATTGTCTATAACCCTAATTTCAGTTTAAAAGAACGGCAATAGACATGCAGACATAATGAATATTTAAGCAGGTGGCCATTTCCGGAAAATCATAATAACTTCAGCATATAAAACAGATATTCATAAGAATCGTAATCTGATATTCAAATTAATATTTAGATAAAACAATTCGTAAACATACAGAACCTCGTCTAGGGGACCCACTGTCATAAAGTAATCACCACTCTATGCAGGTCCAGCCGGCGCTGCAGCTCCTGTATGCTCCTGACTGCTCGATCCTACTCTGCTCGGCAGAGCCTTCGGAGAACGCTCCTCAGACCTAGTAGCAATTGCTTTACCTTACATCCCGGGCTTAAGCAAATTGCCCTAATCTGACTAAGAACACGCACCCTATCTCTCTCTTAGGATCTCCTAACGAAATCCCGGTATTCTATGAATACCAAAAACGAACCTATCTATAAAAACCTAAGATCTGAGACTATTTCTCAGAAACTAAAACAAAACACTAATAAGAAAGAAAACTGAGATCCGAGTCTCTGAGTGAGTTGTGTACTAGAGAATTGTACACTGGACACCACTAAATGACTCAGATCGAGTGGAGAGGAATGATTTCAACTCCTGGAGGCCTGGGGTATTTATAGCAACTTTCTGGAGTGAAAAATTCCAAAAAATTCGATGTGGGACAAATTCTGGTGCTTCGGGACGCCCGTCCTGGATTGGGACGCCCGTCCTGGTGGTCTGACTGGGTCGGGACGCCCGTCCCGAATTCGGGACGCCCGTCCCGGACCGTTGACCAAGTCAACATTTCCAAAAATTGCATTTTTGCCCCAAAATTTGCTATTTTCGTCCAATTTGCTCCTGAAACTTCCAAAATCGAAATTTAAGCAATATTATGTCAATTTGATTCAATTAAGATCAAATACATTCAAATATGGCCCTAATTTATGTCTAAAAACATGCTAAAAAGGGTATATGATTTGTGCCCATCAATATATAAATTCAGTATCAAATCAATATCCAAATAAAACAATTCATAAACATACAGAACCTCGTATAGGGGACCCACTATCATAAAGTAGTCACCGCTTTATGCAGGTCCAGCCGGCGCTGCAGCTCCTGTATGCTTCTGATTGCTCGATCCTACTCTGCTCGGTAGAGCCTTCGGAGAATGCTTCTTAGACCTAGTAGCAAATACTTTACCTTACATCCCGGGCTTAAGCAAATTGCTGTAATCTGACTAAGAACACGCATCCTATCTCTCTCTTAGGATCACCTAACGAAATCCCAGTATTTTGTGATACCAAAAATGAACCATATCTAGTCGTAATCTAAGATTCTGAGATAAACTCTCAGAAAGCAAAGAAAACGAGAAACTCTCGTATACTAAACTACTTGAATGAAACACCTGAGATCACTCAATGACTTGTATACTGTAGAAAAATGTATACTTGAAGTCACTAAATGATTCAGATCAAGTGGAAAGGGATGATTTCAACTCTTGGAGGCCTGGGGATTTATAGTAGCTTTCTGGAGTGAATTTCTCCAAAATTTCCATGTCGGACAACTTCTGGTGCTCGGGACGCCCAGCCCGAGCTTCGGATGGCCGTCTTGGTGCTTTGACTAGATCGGGACGCTCGTCCCGAACTCAGCATTTCCAAAAATTGCATTTTTGCCCCAAAATTTGCTGTTTTCATGCAAATTACTCCTGAAACTTCCAAAATCAATATTTAAGCAATTTTATGTCAATTTGATTCAATTAAGATCAAATACATTCAAATATTACCCTAATTTGTGTCTAAGAACATGCTAAAAATGGGATATGATTTATGCATATCAAATAACCACACACTTAACTTTTTGCTTGTCCTCAAGCAAAGTCTATATGAAATCATTGACATTATAAATCATAGGTGTAATCACTTAGAAGTCCTAGCAATGTTTTTAGTAAAAAAAATTAATCACTGAGTTAGGTGATTCACAAAACAAGCCTGACTGGTCAAGTTGCTATGACGAGGTCTCAAATGTCGTAGAAGATTATCATGGTCATGCAGGTTTAACAATTTAATAACTAGATTGAACTCTACTCTTAGTCACGAGGTCTTCCTGAGGTGTAGTGTGTATTAGTCTAGACTAGATTGCAACACAATATAGTCTTCTCTTAACTCTTACCAGATAATACTTCGACCAATCACTGGACATAACAGCAACAAACAACCTTCTGAGTTCTGAGCTTTGGTGTCAAGGCTTTTCAATTGAAATTTTCAATAAAAGAACACATTATGCTATGTATTTTTAGATTGATTGTTCAGGGTATTTTTGTGTTCGCTTTCACACATCAACTTTAACTACCCATGTAACGAGTCCCACTCCGATGACTCCCAGATCTACACGACCTTAGGGCATCAGACTTTAAGTTCCCTTAAGGAGTAGAGCTCGAGTAGCAAAGGACGCTTGCAAACTACCCTATTTATTTAACTTTTTCACTTCCAGCTCAGAGTATCAACTAGTCATTCAAATCGCTAATACATCCTCAACCGGTCTGATATATTTAGTTAAGTCTCGAATAGGTATTTGGTTGATGTCTCTAATCCAAACCAGGTTGTGCTCAATTATCAGGAATTCCTTATTTCTAATCGAGGAATTCAGTAAAGTTATCAACTTATTTCCTACTAATAATAATGCCCTACTCACATATATCATAGACATAAGCATTTCTTAAACCAATCAATACTGCATTTTGAAGTCTGACAGAGTGAAAATTTTTGAATTTTTTTTGGAAGGGTGCAATTGTAGTGAGAAATAATGGAAAACATGCAAATATTTGCTATAGTACACTATGCACTGCTACCCTACACTTCCTCAGTGTTCATGCATATCCTATCACCCCACACTATTTTAAAAATAAGAATCTAAGAAAAACAAAAAGCAAGAAAAACAAACAAAACACGAAATGGAAACAAATAAAATAAAAAAATAATAAACATACTCCCTTTACTCGTTGAGCAGAAGGACCTGCTCAGATCTGTCCATTGGCTCTCAGTATGGTTTTAAATGTTGCTCGTTTACTTTCTGAGAGATGTTATCTTGATCAACGACGACGACTGCTCCAAATGGCGACACCTCTGTAATGGTAAACAGACCTGACCAATAACTTTTTAGTTTTCCATGAAACAATTTGAAACGTGAGTTGTATAATAACACTTTATCACCTGGTTCGAAATTTTTCTGGGATCTAAGTCTATTATCATGTCGAATTTTACTCTTCATTTTAAATTGGAGAGAATTCTCATATGCATTAAACCTCAACTCATCCAATTCATTGAGTTGTAACATCCTATTTTCCTTACACAAATTATCATCTAGATTGCATTTATGAAAAGCCCAAAATGCTTTATGCTCTAGTTCAATAGGCAAATGGCATGCTTTTCCGTAAACCAATTTGTAAGGTGAAAATCTTATAGAGGTTCTATACGCCGTACGAAAGGCCCATAAGGCATCATCTAATTTTATGGCCCAATCTTTAAGGTTAACTCCTATAGTTTTTTCTAAAATTCTTTTGATACCTCTATTGGTTACCTCAACCTGCCCATTGGTCTGTGGGTGATAGGCAGTGGAAAAGTGATGATGAACTCCATATTGCTTGAGTGCTTTCTGCAGTTGTGAGTTGTAGAAGTGCGCACCTCTGTCGCTTATGAGGGCTTTGGGACATCCAAATATGGAAAACAATGTCTTAAGGAATCTGCACACAACTTTAGCATCATTAGTAGGTAATGCCTGTGCTTCAGGCCATTTTGAAAAATAGTCTACATCTACTATGATGTACTTTTTGCCAAAGGAAGAAGGAAAAGGACCCATAAAGTCAATACCCCAGATATCGAATATTTCGACACTTTGTATCACCTGCTGGGGTAGATCGTCTCTAGAAGAAATATTACATGTTCTCTGGCAAGCATCACAGGAATTAATGTATGCTGCTGCATCCTTGAAAATAGTAGGCCAATAGAATCCTGCTTCCAACACTTTCCTGGTAGTGTTGGTGGCAGCCAGATGGCCTCCAGTAGGTCGACAATGACAATGCTCCAGGATCTTATATCCTTCTTCTTCTGAGACACACCTTCTGATCATTTGATCTTTACAAATTTGAAATAGAAAAGGATCTTCCCATTAGTAATTTTTCAATTCAGCAAATAATTTCTTTCTTTGCTGCTTATCCATATTACTCGGGAGAGATTGAGCAACTAAATAATTGGTAATGTCAGCAAACCACGGAGGTGAAAAGATAGCATATAATGCAAATAAGTTCTCATCTGGAAATTTATCTGATATTACTGTTTCATCTATTGCTCCTAACCCAGGGTTTTCTAATCTAGACAGATAATCTGCGGCTAGATTTTCAGCCCCTTTTTTATCCCTTATTTCTATATCAAATTCCTGTAGCAATAAAACTCATCTTGTCAATCTTGGTTTTGCATCAGTTTTATTGAACAGGTATTTCAAAGTAGAATGATCAGTGTAAACTATTGTTTTAGACAAGACTAGATAAGATCTAAATTTATCGAAAGCATATACTACAACTAGTAACTCCTTTTCAGTAGTTGTGTAATTCTCCTGAGCATCAGTTAAGGTTTTACTAGCATAGTAAATTACATGAAATTTCTTATCATGTCTTTGTCATAAAACAACTCCTACTGCATAATCACTAGCATCACACATCAATTCGAAGGGCAAACTCCAATCAGGTGATGTCATAATAGGTGCAGTAGTTAACAGTTCCTTAAGTTTATTAAATGATTTCATGCATTTCTCATAAAAACGAAAGGAACATCTTTACTCAATAAGTTTGTCAAAGGTCTGGCTATTAATGAAAAATCTTTTATGAAACGCCTATAAAAGCCAGCATAACCTAAGAAACTTCTCAGAGATCTTGCAGATATGGGTGGAGGTAGTGGAGTAATGTAGATTTATTTGAAGGAAAATATTGGAAAACAAGAAAAAGTAGCATAAAGAACTAACATAGGAAAAGTAAAAGCACATTTTTTTCTATTTTTTTTATAGAAAGCAAGTAAATTTCCTTAATACAGTTTTAGAATTATTTTCTAAAATTTGATTATCCTAAATATCTTAATTTTAGATAATTTCTAAAATTAATTAGTTATGATAACCCTATATTTAAGGAAAGTGATTGTCTAACTAGAATTAAAATAAACATTGGTCTAAGGTATAGATTACTACCGTTACCTATCATAAGCTTCTAGAATTGTGGCCAATAATCCTAAAATTTTATGATATTTCCCCGACAACGACACCAAAAATCTGATGCGTTCCAACTGGTATGCTAAAAGATAGGCTTTATTTACCTATGTCGATTATGAGTAATTAAGGACTGAGTCTTACTAACTGTCACTTTAGCATTAATTGTTGCCACTTAATCAATCAGAACCTAAGGCGGAGTACCTATCGTGTAGCTAGTTATTGGAAAGTATCTACGATTTTAATTTATTAATATCGTACTCCCAGGGAACTGGTTACTGCTTAGTAGTAACTATCCCTTAATCCTAACATTCATCTTATTTATCTCATCAGTCAATCGATAATCAATACTTTGAGATTGATTGGTGATCCCAATCACACATTGCAAGCAAATAGCATTCAAGAGTAGACATGCATTCATCAATTTAAGCTCAGTTATTACAATTTGTTTGACCTTATCTTCGAACATTTTAGATATATCTTGATCTCTAAGGCAATTATGAAATGTAACCATCTGTTTACCATATCTGAGTTACCTGGTGTATTCACCCCTACCTTGGGATGATCCTTCTCATATGTCGGATTAAAGTATCCATGAACGGTCCCCTATGTCACTTCGGTATCATGCCACTTAACCCTAGGATTGGCCTAGCGTACAAACTCAGCTTTATTAGGGTACTCTAACAAACATGGTGATCTGTTTTGTTCTTTCTTCCTAATCTGGCAGACCATTTATAGTCTGTTAAACTAAACCGGTTATGATTCAGACCTTGGTTAAGAGTTATCTATAACCCTAGTTTAATTTAAAAGGACACGACAGTTCAACATTCATAATGATAATTCTAGCTCTATGATCTTCCCGGGAAAATGGATAACATCTCAAATTCTAAAACATGTATGATATATAAATTCAGTATCAAATCAATATCCAAATAAAACAATTCATAAACATACAGAACCTCGTCTAGGGGACCTACTGTCATAAAGTAGTCACCGCTTTATGCAGGTCCAACCGGCGCTGCAGCTCCTGTATGCTTCTGATTGCTCGATCCTACTCTGCTCGACAGAGCCTTCGAAGAATGCTTCTTAGACCTAGTAGCAATTGCTTTACCTTACATCCCGGGCTTAAGCAAATTGCCCTAATTTGACTAAGAACACGCGCCCTATCTCTCTCTTAGGATCTCCTAACAAAATCCCGGTATTTTGTGATACCAAAAACGAACCCTTTCTAGTCATAATCTAAGATTCTAAGACAGACTCTCAGAAAGCAAAGAAAATGAGAAACTCTCGTATACCAAACTACTTGAATGAAACACCTAAGATCACTCAATGACTTGTATATTGTAGAAAAATGTATACTTGAAGTCACTGAATGATTCAGATCAAGTGGAAAGGGATGATTTCAACTCTTGGAGGCATGGGGTATTTATAGTAGCTTTCTGGAGTGAATTTCTCCAAAATCTCGATGTAGGACAACTTCTGGTGCTTGGGACTCCCGTTCTGAGCTTGGGACGGCCGTCCTGGTGCTTTGACTGGGTTGGGACGCCCGTCCTGAACTCAACATTTCCAAAAATTGTATTTTTGCCCCAAACTTTGCTGTTTTCATGCAATTTACTCCTGAAACTTCCAAAAACAAAATTTAAGCAATTTTATGTCAATTTGATTCAATTAAGATCAAATACATTCAAATATTACCCTAATTTGTGTCTAAAAACATGCTAAAAAGGGGATATGATTTATGCATATCATGGAGAAACAACATTTCGTAAAACTGAAGGTTGTTTCTAGAATGTGCTTCGGTGAGAGGGTTGAAAGAATCTGATTTAAAAGTTTCTTTGAAAACTAGGGTTACATCTAATATTCCTGTGCATATGTTTTGAAATATGCTTTTGGGTATGAAATTTATGTTCGAAAATGGCGTTTTTCTTTCAGAGCATATATATTGTTTTACTATCTTGCTATGTTGTATTGAGTTATAGATGCCTTCATTAAATTTAAAATCCATATCGGTTGATGCGGTTTCCGACCGACGTGCTAAATAGGTATTATTTTACCCTATGTTGATTATGAATAATTAAGGACTGTGAATTAACTAATTGTCACATTTAGTCTATGGTGTCACTTAATCAGCCAGAACCTAAGGCAGAGTACCTATCGTGTAGCTAGTCTATTGGAAAGTATCTACGATTTTATTAAATAATTATCGTACTCCCAGGGAAGTGGCAACGGCTTAGTAGTAACTAGCCTTTTATCCTAACTCCTATCTTATGATCCAGTTATGCAATCTTCATCAAATACTTTGATGAGAGGGTGATCCATTCTCCACTAGGTTCAAGTCCAATTAATCCTAAAAGTGTTTTAAAGATGAGTTCTGATTCTATGTTATACTGTTACTATACATTGATTGACCTATATTCGAGTATTTTAGACATGTCTTGGCCTGGATTGCAACTATGTTCTGTGTCTAAAGGTTACCACATCTGAGTTTCTACGCTACCGCCCCATCGTTAAGGGTAACGGCCCTACTCACGGCTCGGACTAAAGTCAGCAATGACCGCCCTATGTCACTTTGGGGATCATACTGCTCGTCTCATAACCGCCGACATAATACTCAACTCAGCCTACCTAGACTACTTTCAACCAACAGGGTGTTCCGCAGATTATTTTATCTAGTATGGCAGATATCAATACTAATTGATGTCTGTTAAACTAAACAGGTTATGAATAGACCGTGGTTAGGAATTGTCTATAACCCTAATTTCAGTTTAAAAGAACGGCAATAGACATGCAGACATAATGGATATTTAAGCAGGGTGGCCATTTCTAGAAAAACATAATAACTTCAACATATATCACAAATATTCATAAAAACATAATCTGGTATTCAAATCAGTATTTGGGCAAATACAATAACAACATATAAGAGAGGGATAGGGGGACCGATGCCATAAAGAATTCACCCTTTACGAAGTCTCGCCGATGGAGCGTACTGCTGTATATGCCGTATTGCTTGACCCGACTCTGCTCGTCAGAACCTTCGGAGGACGCTTCCTCAGCCTAGTAGCTGGGCTTTACTTAACAACCCGGCTTAAGCCCAGCCTTGTGGACTGACTCTTCGAACGCCTCGAGCCCTCTTAGGATCTCCTAACGAAATCCTGGGTATTCTAGGAATACCAGAAACGAACCTATCTATAGAAGCCTAAGATCTGAGACTATTTCTCAGAAACTAAAACAAACACTAATAAGAAAGAAAACTGAGATCCGAGTCTCTGAGTGAGTTGTGTACTAGAGAATTGTACACTGGAAACCACTTAATGACTCAGATCGAGTGGAGAGGGATGAATTCAACTGCTGGAGGCCTGGGGTATTTATAGCAGCTTCTCGGAGTGAAAAATTCTGAAAAATTCGATGTGGGACAGCTTCTGGCGGCTCGGGACGCCCGTCCCGGTTCGAGACGCCCGTCCTGATTCGTTGACCAGGTTCGGGACGCCCGTCCTGGTTCAGGACGCCCGTCCTGGCGGTTTGACCGGGTCGGGACGCCCGTCCCGGGTTCGGGACGCCCGTCCCGGACCTTTGACCGGGTCAACATTTCCAGAAATTGCGTTTTTGCCCCAGAATTTGCTGTTTTCGTCTATTTTTCACCTGACACTTCCAAAATCATAAAAACCGTGAAATCAAGTAAATAGTAAACAATTAATGTCAATTTACTCTCAATTTCACATTAAAACATACATAAAAACATGCTAAAAATGTGATACGATTTTAGCGTATCAGATAACCCCACACTTAGCTTTTTGCTTGTCCTCAAGCAAAGTCTACATGGAGTTAGTGATTTTAAACCGTAGTGCAGTCACTTAAATTCGTAATCATGTTTTTATTCCAAAAATTCTTCAGACAATTCTTAACACAGGTCTGACTGGTTAGGTTGTTATGACAAGGTCTCAAATGTTTCTAGTAGCTTGTTATGATCAGGCAGAAAACAAATCAACAACTAGGTTGGACTTTTTTCCTAGTCACAGGGTCTTCCTGATGTGTAGTGTGTGTACTAGTCTAGACCAGATAGTCAACACAATGAACTCTTATCTTAACTGCTACCAGATAATACTTCGACCTATCGCTAGACATACTGACATCAGATAACTTTCTGAGTTCTGAGCTTTGGTGATCAGATTTTTAATGTTTTAGCACTTAGTTATTTTCTTTATAGATTCAGGGTATTTCGAGTTTGCTTAGAACACGTCAACTTCAACTACCCATGTAGCGAGTCCCACTCCGATGACTCCCAGATCTACACGACCTTAGGGCATCAGGCTTTAAATTCCCCGAAGGAGTGGTGCTCGAGTAGCGAAGGCCGCTGGCAAACTACCCTATTGTAATTAACTTCCTTAAGTTCTTTTCACTTTTAGCTCAGAGTCTCATCTAGTCATTCTAACTGCCAATATATCCACAACTGGTCTAATTTTATCTAGTTAAGTCTCGAATAGGCAATTGGTTGAGGTCTCTAATCCAGACAAGGTTGTGCTCAGTTATCAGGAATTCCCTATTCCTAATCAATTAGTCCAAGATAGCTATCAATTATCTCCTACTAACCATAACATACTACCTACATATCATAGACATAAGCAATTTGTTTAACCAAGCATACTGCATTTAGAAGTCTGAAAGACGGAAAAATTTTGAAAAATTTTTTTGGAAGGGTGTGAAAATACTGGGAAAACAAGCAAAAGCATGCGAAAATTTTTTCAAACTACTTCAAACTGCTACAGTGCACCGTGCACTGCTACCCCACACTTAAGTTTGGCACTGTCCTCAGTGGTCATGCATATCTAATTACCCCACACTTATTTGAAAACAAGAAATAATAAAACACAATTAAAAGATCCTTACCCCACACTTATTCAACTAACTACGGGTAAGAAGGAACATAGAAATAACAAAAACAAGAAATAAAATGAAAGAGATACTCCCTTAGTCTGTGAAGTCCACAGTTTGTTCGGACGAGTCAAACGGCTCTCTGTAAATCTTTAGGCGTTGTCCGTTTACTTTTTGAATAATGCCGTCGGAATCCATGATGTCACATGCTCCGAAAGGTGATACATTCGTGATTGTGAATGGTCCTGACCAGCAGCTACGCAGCTTTCCTGGGAACAATCTTAACCGTGAGTTGTATAGCAATACCTTATCTCCTGGTTCAAAATTCTTCTGGGTTCTGAGTCGCCTGTCATGCCGGAGTTTACTTGTCATCTTGAATTGGTGTGAGTTTTCATAGGCTTTGAGCCTCCACTCATCCAATTCATTGAGTTGTAGAATCCGGCGTTCCTTAGTTAAATTATCGTCGAGGTTGCATTTTTGTACCGCCCAATAAGCTCTGTGTTCAAGTTCAACTGGAAGGTGACATGCTTTTCCATAGACTAATCGATAGGGTGAGAATCCTGTAGTGGTCTTGTATGCTGTACGGAAGGCCCATAATGCATCCTCCAGTTTATTGGCCCAATCCTTACGGTTAACACCCACAGTCTTTTCTAAGATTCTCTTTATTCCCCTATTGGTTACCTCAGCCTGCCCATTGGTTTGAGGGTGGTAGGCTGTGGAAACGCGATGCTGAACTCCGTAATGATGAAGTACCTTCTGCAATTGAGAGTTGCAGAAGTGCGTACCTCGATCACTGATTAGGGCTTTTGGACATCCAAACCTGGCGAAAATCTGCTTAAGGAATCTGCATACAGCTCTAGAATCATTAGTAGGTAGGGCCTGTGCCTCAGGCCATTTTGAAAAATATTCTACAGCTACTATGATGTACTTCATACCAAAAGAGGGAGGAAACGGACCCATGAAGTCTATACCCCATATGTCAAATATTTCTACACTTTGGATTACCTGTTGGGGTAGACTGTCTCGAGAAGATATGGTTCCCGCTTTCTGACAGGCATCGCACGATCCTGTAAATGCTGCGGCATCTTTGAATATGGTAGGCCAGTAAAAGCCTGCTTCTAATACTTTTCGGGCGGTATTAGCTGCAGCTAAGTGACCGCCTGTTGGTCCGCAGTGACAATGTTCCAGAATTTGGAAACCTTCTTCTTGAGATACACACCTTCTGATCATCTGATCTGCACATATTTTAAATAGAAAAGGATCTTCCCAATAGTAATATTTCAGGTCAGCAAAGAATTTTTTTTTTGTTGAGCAGTGATATCACTAGGGAGAGTCCGGGCTGCCAAGTAATTTGCTATATCTGCAAACCAAGGGGGTGAGAAGACAGCAAACAATGTACATAAATTCTCATCCGGGAATTTGTCAGATATGATTGTTTCATCAATGGCTTCTAGGGTCGGATTTTCCAGCCTAGACAAGTGGTCTGCGGCTAAGTTTTCTGCCCCTTTCTTATCCCGAATTTCTATGTCAAATTCTTGAAGCAATAAAACCCATCTAATCAATCTTGGTTTTGCGTCGGTTTTATTGAACAAGTATTTTAGTGCAGAATGATCAGTATAAACAATAGTTTTAGATAGGACTAGATAAGATCGAAACTTATCAAAAGCATATACTACTGCTAATAATTCCTTTTCTGTCGTAGTGTAATTTTCCTGAGCATCAGTTAAGGTTTTACTAGCATAATATATTACATGAAACTTCTTATCATGTCTTTGTCCTAAAACTACTCCTACTGCATAGTCACTAGCATCACACATAAGCTCAAAAGGTAAACTCCAGTCAGGTGACGTCATGATAGGTGCAGTAGTTAAGAGTTCCTTAAGTCTATTAAAAGCTTTTAGACATTTCTCATCAAAGACAAATGGAACATCTTTTCCGAGTAAATTGGTCAACGGCCTGGCTATTAATGAAAAATCTTTTATGAACCTACGATAAAAGCCAGCGTGTCCCAAAAAACTTCTAACGGCTCTCACATTTTTGGGAGGAGGTAGTTTTGAAATAACTTCAATTTTTGCCTTGTCTACTTCCATACCTAGGTGTGAGATCTTATGTCCTAAGACGATTCCCTCTTTTACCATGAAGTGGCATTTTTCCCAATTTAAAACCAGGTTAGATTTTATACAACGTTTCAACATTAACTCCAAGTTCTTTAGACAAACCTCAAATGAATTACCAAAAACAGAAAAGTCATCCATGAATACTTCCATAGATTTTCCTAACATGTCCTCAAAGATGGCAGTCATACAACGTTGAAATGTAGCAGGTGCATTACACAAACCAAAAGGCATCCTTCTATATGCAAATGTTCCAAAAGGGCATGTGAATGTAGTTTTATGCTGGTCCTCAGGGGAAATAGGAATTTGAAAATAACCAGAAAACCCATCAAGAAAGCAATAAAACATGTGTCCAGATAATCTTTCTAACATTTGGTCAATAAAAGGAAGGGGAAAGTGATCTTTTCGTGTGGCCGTATTTAATTTTCTATAGTCTATGCATACACGATGACCAGTTACAGTTCTTGTAGGGATTAGTTCATTATGCTCATTCCTAACAACTGTTATACCGCCTTTCTTAGGTACTACCTGCACCGGGCTTACCCACTCACTATCCGAGATAGGGTAGATAAGTCCTGCATCTAACAGTTTAATGACTTCTTTCTTAACAACATCACACACATTAGGATTCAACCTCCTTTGAGGTTGCACACATGGCTTATACTCATTTTCTAGAAGAATCTTATGCGAACAAAAGCTTGGATTAATACCTGGGATATCCGCAATTTTGTAGGCAAAGGCTCTTCTATGCTTTCTGCACATGTCCACAGTCAGCTTCCTTTGTTCTGCAGTCAGATCAGCTGCAAGAATAATGGGAAGTTTCTTGTTGTCATCTAGGAATTCGTAGCACAGATGAGTGGGTAGTTCCTTCAGTTCCAAGTCTGGTGGATCTTCAAACGAGGTTCGCTCTTTCTTCATCTCATCATCACCTATCTCAGTGAAACTATCAGAAGTAATTTCATTTTCAGAAGAGCTAAGTTCAGACTCCTCTAATTCTAGGGAGTCCTCACTTAGAACTTGATAGTTTGAGCATAGGTTGTCACGTTAATTGCAATCAAGTGTTCCATGGCATCCACACAAAAGCAAGTATCATCTAAATGCATGGGATACCTAAGGGTTTCATTTAAATCGAAAGTGATGTCATCATTTCCTACTCTTAACTTGATTTGACCATTACTGACGTCTATTAATGCTTTTGAGGTAGCTAGAAATGGTCGACCTAGGATCAGGGGCACTCCTCCTTCCCCATTCATGTCCATGACAACGAAATCCACAGGAAATACAAATTTTCCGACCTTTACTAAGAGATCTTCAATTATTCCCTTGGGGATTTTGACTGTCCTATCTGCAAGTTGTATGCACATCCTAGTCGTTTTCAAATCATGCAATCCTAATTTATCAAATAAACTAGATGGCATAAGATTAATACTAGCTCCTAAGTCTGCTAATGCATGCATGTTAGTAATATTTCCAATTGTACATGGCAAGGTAAAACAACCAGGATCTTTCTGTTTAGACGGTAGTTTATTCAACAGAACCGCCGAACATTCTTCATTAAGAACCACCTTGTCCATGTCAAATTTTCTTTTATTACTAACAACTTCTTTTAAAAACTTAGCATACTTTGGCATTTCAGAAATAACATCAAGTAAAGGTAAATTAACATGAATCTGACTAAAATTCCTAAGAAACTTTTCAAATTGCTCCTTATCTTTATTGTGCATAAGTCTGGCAGGGTAAGGTACTTTTGGCCGGTACTCAGGAATAAACTCCGTCTTCCCTTTCCTTGCTACTTCGATCTCGACATCCGTCGGCGTTGGGTCCTTGGAGCCTTCTTCTGGTTCCTGCACAAGAATAGGAGGGTCAGATGGTTTGGGTGGAGATGGAGATAGAATTTTACCAGATCTTAGAGTGATGGTCTTGCATTCAGTTTGAGGGTTGGTCTCAGTTGCTTGGTAGCGTTCCCTGGGACCTGTGAGAGAAATGGGTGGATAGTTGACCCATCTGCCTCTCTAAAGTTTGTATAGCAGCTTGTGTGTTTCTGATTGTTTGCTCGGTCTGCTTCTGTCTATTCTCGTTCTGCTGGATTCTTTCCGCGTGAGCTTCTTGGATCTTTCTGTTGGACTCTATCATTTCCTTGTTGGAGTCGGAAATGCTCTTCAGCATGTCTCTGAATTCTTGCATGGGGTCAGCTGGAACGATGTAGTTCCTTGGTGCAGGCAGAGCGACTTGCTGGTTCTGCGGATATGGCAGTTGCTGGGGTACTCTTTTCTGGAAGTTGGTAGCCCCGGGATTGTTTCTCCAGCTAAATCCCGGATGGTTCTTCCAAGTGGGATTGTAGGTATTTCCTATAGGAGCAGAATTTACTGCGTCCACTTGTTCCATCTCTTCTGGGACAGTTAATATCCCATTACCATAACAATCCCCACTGAAATGTGGTCCTTGGCAAAACTCGCAGACTTGGTATACTGACTGAATACTTTTCCCTTGTTGGAAAGCATTCAGCTGATTAGTAATGCTGGCCTTCAGTGCCTCAAATTGATCATCAGTGGAGGCAACGACCGCATTTACTGGTTGCTTCTTAGCTCGGCCACTTGTGCGCCAATTCTTGCTGTTCCTGTAGAGTCTCTCCAGAGCGTTTCTAGCATCTACATCACTCATTCCATTGAAACCGCTCTGGGGGATTGAGTCCATCGAGAATTTGCTTACCCATGTCTGACATACCCCCGTAAATTGCTGAATCAGCAGTGCCTCGTAAGTCCATGTTGGGGGCAGAGCCTGAGTAGCTTTGAATCTGTCCCAAGCTTCGATCACTGTCTCATCAGCAGCTTGAGTGAAACTAGACAGAGCCCTTCGATATTCTAGGACTCTTGCTGCAGAGTAGTACTCTTCTAGGAAGGCTTTGCTTAACTCGTCCCAGAGGTGATGGAGTTAGTAGGTAGCTGGGCCAACCATCTCTTAGCTCTGTCCCTAAGTGAGTAGGGAAACAGGTTGAGTTTAGTTATTTCTGCAGTATGATCTCCCTTGAGGCCTTCGCAGAGAGAAGAGAAATCAGATAGGTGTTCCAGCGGATTCTCGGCTGCAGTTCCTCCAAACTGAACTCGATTTATAATCAGCTGGATCACATTCGGTTTCAGATCATAGCGAGGGTTCCCAGGGATTCGGATGGCAGATGAGACTGGGATAGTCTGTGGCTGGATGTAGGATTCAAGGGTAGGTCTTTCAGCAGCCATTTCTGTTCTTCGCCTATTAGCTGTGCGGATGATTCGTTCAGGATTTTCAACTGGTGTTTCAAGATTAGCTTCTGAAGATCGAGTCATGCAACTACAGAGAAGAACACGTTTTAGCCTGAGCAAACTGGTTAGTGAGGTTACAGGGAAAGTGAAAACTTAAAAATTGGAAGGAAGAGAAAAATAAACAAAACAACTACTCACAAGGAGAAAACACAAAGGATAGGGAAAAGAGAATAACTTACCGTTTAAACAAGAAAAAGTACAATTTTTTTTTCGGATTTTTAGATTTTAAAAAAAAATTTTCTTTTTAATATTTTGAAAGCACGTAAATTCCCTCAATATGGTTCTAGAATAATTTTCTAAAATTTGATTATCCTAAATGTCTTAATTCCAGATAACATCTAAAATTAATTAGTTATGATAATCCTATATTTCGGAAACTGATTGTCTAACTGGTATAACATAAGTGTAGATCTAAGGTCTAGGTTACTACCGTTACCTATCATAAGCCTCTAGAATTTTGATCAGGAATCCTAAATTCATTATGATATTTTCCCCGACAACGGCGCCAAAAATCTGATGCGGTTTCCGACCGACGTGCTAAATAGGTATTATTTTACCCTATGTTGATTATGAATAATTAAGGACTGTGAATTAACTAATTGTCACATTTAGTCTATGGTGTCACTTAATCAGCCAGAACCTAAGGCAGAGTACCTATCGTGTAGCTAGTCTATTGGAAAGTATCTACGATTTTATTAAATAATTATCGTACTCCCAGGGAAGTGGCAACGGCTTAGTAGTAACTAGCCTTTTATCCTAACTCCTATCTTATGATCCAGTTATGCAATCTTCATCAAATACTTTGATGAGAGGGTGATCCATTCTCCACTAGGTTCAAGTCCAATTAATCCTAAAAGTGTTTTAAAGATGAGTTCTGATTCTATGTTATACTGTTACTATACATTGATTGACCTATATTCGAGTATTTTAGACATGTCTTGGCCTGGATTGCAACTATGTTCTGTGTCTAAAGGTTACCACATCTGAGTTTCTACGCTACCGCCCCATCGTTAAGGGTAACGGCCCTACTCACGGCTCGGACTAAAGTCAGCAATGACCGCCCTATGTCACTTTGGGGATCATACTGCTCGTCTCATAACCGCCGGCATAATACTCAACTCAGCCTACCTAGACTTTCAACCAACAGGGTGTTCCGCAGATTATTTTATCTAGTATGGCAGATATCAATACTAATTGATGTCTGTTAAACTAAACAGGTTATGAATAGACCGTGGTTAGGAATTGTCTATAACCCTAATTTCAGTTTAAAAGAACGGCAATAGACATGCAGACATAATGGATATTTAAGCAGGTGGCCATTTCTAGAAAAACATAATAACTTCAACATATATCACAAATATTCATAAAAACATAATCTGGTATTCAAATCAGTATTCAAATATTTGGGCAAATACAATAACAACATATAAGAGAGGGACAGGGGGACCGATGCCATAAAGAATTCACCCTTTACGAAGTCTCGCCGATGGAGCGTACTGCTGTATATGCCGTATTGCTTGACCCGACTCTGCTCGTCAGAACCTTCGGAGGACGCTTCCTCAGCCTAGTAGCTGGGCTTACTTAACAACTCGGCTTAAGCCCAGCCCTGTGGACTGACTCTTCGAATGCCTCGAGCCCTCTTAGGATCTCCTAACGAAATCCCGGGTATTCTAGGAATACCAGAAACGAACCTATCTATAGAAGCCTAAGATCTGAGACTATTTCTCAGAAACTAAAACAAACACTAATAAGAAAGAAAACTGAGATCCGAGTCTCTGAGTGAGTTGTGTACTAGAGAATTGTACACTGGAAACCACTTAATGACTCAGATCGAGTGGAGAGGGATGAATTCAACTGCTGGAGGCCTGGGGTATTTATAGCAGCTTCTCGGAGTGAAAAATTCTGAAAAATTCGATGTGGGACAGCTTCTGGCGGCTCGGGATGCCCGTCCCGGTTCGGGACGCCCGTCCTGATTCGTTGACCAGGTTCGGGACGCCCGTCCCGGTTCAGGACGCCCGTCCTGGCGGTTTGACCGGGTCGGGACTCCCGTCCCGGGTTCGGGACGCCCGTCCCGGACCTTTGACCGGGTCAACATTTCCAGAAATTGCATTTTTTCCCCAGAATTTGCTGTTTTCGTCTATTTTTCACCTAACACTTCCAAAATCATAAAAACCGTGAAATCAAGTAAATAGTAAACAATTAATGTCAATTTACTCTCAATTTCACATTAAAACATACATAAAAACATGCTAAAAATGTGATACGATTTTAGCGTATCATCGGTCATGCTTGTTGTGCTTATTTTTTGCTACGTCCGTCTGGGTGTGTTTAGCGGACTGGGTATTGTCTAACACTTATTTTTCTAGATGCCTCGCACTAAGCAAGTCGCCCAAAAGTGTACTAAGGAGCATTTTGCTTCGATGGACGCTGAATCACGATTCCAAGAACTGTACGCAAAGAAGCAGTACTTGTCCGACCTTAGATTTATAATGGATGGGGAGTCCCCTTATCCCCTTCCAACAAAATGTCGTGACGCAATCCGCATCTTAGGATGGGAAAAGTTCTGCACCCAACTCGCTGAACCAAACCCCTCTATCGTCCGAGAGTTCTATGCTAACCTATGGCCGAACAACGTGTATTCGGTCTTCATAAGGGAAAGGCATGTATCGTTAATCCCTAGAGCAATCAACAAGTTGTTCGATTTGACCAACTACAATGACGACACCGATGACTTCTTCTCCTATCTCGCCAACCTCACTGATGAGACTTTTGACAAACTATTGCAGGAGGTAACAGTCCCAAGAAAGCAATGGTCTTGTTCCAAACAATGGAACAAGACCTGCCGCCGAGAATTCTTAACCCCCGAAGCAAAAGTTTGGTTCTACTTCACCAGACACTCTTTGATGCCCACAGAGCACACCTCTTCGTTAAATGTGAAACGTATTATCTTGCTGGCCTGCATTGTTAAAGGTCGTCCTATCAATGTTGGAAAATTAGTTTGTGAACAGATCAAGGCTTGTGCTAATAAGAACAGTGGGGAAAAATATTTCCTCCATATCTACATTAATGTCGGGAGTGCTTTAAACATTAACGTCGTCCTCGTCCATAGTGTGTGGGTCCTCGGGCAGAAGTTCTTGAGGAAAAGTTGGCTAGGGTGTGCCAGACTGTTGGCATTGCCGCGGCAATGATCTGAAGTGGGTAGCATCACGGTTTCTGGCATACTACCAGTACAACTACTGTTGTTCGTGCAATTGTGCCAAAGTCATTGCTGGAGCATCCGCTGGTACATCTGCTGGAGCATCTGTTGTGGCCGAGAACGGAGTGAACAGAGTCTAGGTGGATGGTGTCTGGGAACTGTCCTTTGGAGGATGTGGTGATGCAGTGGGGAGGATCCTGTTTAAATCGTACGCAGAGATGGTCCCCTGCGAATAAAGATCGGTGTCCTCCATGGCCACCACCACTCCAGCGGCCTTGCAAAGTAAATAAATCAAAGTGGGACTAGATTGTCACAAGCCTTGATCTGTTCACAAGATCAAGGCTAGACTAGATTGGTCTAGAATAAATCAAAGATCGGTTTCCTCCAAGGCTTGTGCTAGACTAGATTGTCAACACAATATAGTCTTCTCTTAACTCTTACCAGATAATACTTCGACCAATCACTGGACATAACAGCAACAAACAACCTTCTGAGTTCTGAGCTTTGGTGTCAAGGCTTTTTAATTGAAATTTTCAATAAAAGAACACATTGGGCTATGTATTTTTAGATTGATTGTTCAGGGTCTTTTTGTGTTCGCTTTCACACATCAACTTTAACTACCCATGTAGCGAGTCCCACTCTGATGACTCCCAGATCTACACGACCTTAGGGCATCAGGCTTTAAGTTCCCTTAAGGAGTGGTGCTCGAGTAGCAAAGGACGCTTGCAAACTACCCTATTTATTTAACTTTTCCACTTTTAGCTCAGAGCATCATCTAGTCATTTAGATTGCTAATACATCCTCAACTGGTCTAATATTATTTAGCTGAGCCTTGAAAAGGTATTTGGTTGAGGTCTCTAATTCAAACTAAGTTGTGCTCAAGTATCAGGAATTCCTTATTTCTAATCGATGAATTCAAGAAAGTTATCACGTTGTCTCCTACTGATCATAATACTCTACATACATATCATAGACATAAGCATTTCTTTACCAATCATAACTGTATTTTGAAGTCTGAAAGAGTGAAAACTTTTGAAATTTTTTTGGAAAGGTGTAATTCTAGTGAAAATATGGGAAAACATGCAAAACATTTTACTGCTACAGTGCACTGTGCACTGCTACCCCACACTTAAGTTTGACACTGTCCTCAGTGTTCATGCATATCTAAATTACCCCACACTTATTTGAAAAATAGAATAAAAACAAAACATAAAATTCTTACCCCATACTTATTTGACTAAGGGGAAGAGAAAGAAAATAAAATAAAACAAAGCACGAATGGTAACATAAATAACAAAGCAATGAAGAGAAAACAAAATAAAATGAGAGGAATATGAGGATTAGAAAACTCCCTTCATGTATCGAGTAGAAGGGTCTGCTCTGATATGTCAATTGGCTATTCACCTCAGCAATGTGTTGTCACTGAAATGTCCTCGATTCTGTAAGCTCTGAATGCTGGAACTGCTAACTCTGCATTGTGCCTCGTATGGAGAGTGTGTCTCCCTTCTGGGTAGTGAATTGCCATCCCCATTTTCTAAAGGATATTTAGGTCGGTGGGTCTGGTCGATGGAGCTATCCTTATCAGCTCTGATCCTTCACTGTCGAGCTCCAGGTAGTGACTATCAGTGTGATGAATGACTCGAGCCCCATGGACTGAAGATATGGCGAAGCCGTGGTGGTAGGGGGCTCCAGTGGTGCAGATCTGGGCCAAAATAATTGAGACTTCCTCAGGGAAGTTTCACACAGCTGACTAGTATGCAGGGGACGCAAGCTCCTCCACAGCTATACTCCTGATACAATGCCAAACTCCTCTATATCTATCAACCAGTTGATACCGCTTGGTCTGTAGGTCACTTGCCCGCACTTGGATAGCTCTAATTGTTGCCTGTTTACCTTTTTAGTAGTTTTATCTTGATCCATTATAACACAAGCTTCCTATGACGACACTTCTGTCATAGTAAACGGGTTTGACTATTAACAGCATCTCATCTATTGATTCTGCGGCTAGGGACGTTGTTGTGGTGGTATTTTCTAGAAGTTTTTAGCTCCAGAGTTATTCCTCCACTAAATCCCGGATGATTTCTTCGGTAGGGATTTTATGTGTTTCCCATTGGAGCAGCATTCTGCAGTAACCTACTCCTACCTCTTTTTGGAATGGTCAGTATTTCATTCCCATAGCAATCCCTGCTAAAGTGTGGTACTTGGCAGACTTCACAGATTTGATACATAGGCACATCTGAATTTAGAAAACAGTTTCTCACAGAATCTGCACATGACTTTAACATCATTAGTAGGTAATGCATGTGGTTCATGCCATTTTGAAAGTGTTCTACAGCTACTATGATGTACTTGTTGCAAAAAGGAAGAAAGAAAAAGGATTCAATGAATACCCCAGATATCAAAAGATTGCATCACTTTGTGTACCTTGCTGGGGTAGACGATCTCTGAAGGATGTGGTACCTGTTATTTTGCAAGCATCGCAGGACTGTATCAGGGATACAGAATTCTTGAATATTGTAGACCAATAAGATCCTGCTTTCAACACTTTCCGGACAGTGTTGATAGCAGTCAATTGGTCTCCCTTAGATTTTTTATGGTAATGCTCCAGAATCTTGGGGTCTTCGCCTTCTGAGACACATCTTCTGATCAATTACTCTGCAATAATTTGAAATAGAAAAACGGATCTCCCTAGTAGTAATATTCCAAATCAACAAAGAATTTCTTCTTTTGATGATAAGTCATATCACTGGGAATAATTAGCAACTAGATAATTAGTAATATCGGTAAACCACGGAGGAGAATCATTACTCATAGCAAACAATGAAAATAAATTCTCATTCAGAAATTTATCAGATACTACTGTCTGGTCAATAGCCTATAACTCGGGGTTTTCTAATCTAGACCAATGGTTTGCTTTCTAGATTTTCAGCCCTTTTTCTTTATCCCGTCTTTCTATATCAAATTCAATAAAACTCAATTAATCAATCTTGGTTCAACATTAGTTTTATTGAACATATATTTCAGAGTAGAGTAATCAGGGTATAATATTGTCTAGACTAGGTATGATATGAATAATGTCTAATCATGCCTTTGTCCTAAACAATTCTTACTGCATAATTACTAACATTAATTCAAAAAGCAATTTCCAATCAAGTGATGTCAGAATGGGTGCAGTAATAACTAGTTCCTTTAATTTGTTCAACAAGATATCATGCAATTAAAAAACAAAAGGAACATCCTTCCTCAATAGAATATTCAAAGGTCCGGCTATTAAGGAAAAATCATTTCATAACTCGTCCTAATAAAGTCGGCATAACTCTAAGAAAATTCTAAAATGGAATTTCTTCCCAATAAAAATCTAAGCCAAAATTTTACAACTCAGAAGAAAATATTTTTCTCCTCACTTCCATACTTTTGTTTTTTGAAATTAAATAATAAAAAAAACAAACAAACAGGAAAACCGTAAACACGAAAAATTTATTTCTTTTATCTTCTGGAAAATAATATTTTTCAGAAAATTTTATAGAAGAAAAGAAAAGAAAAGATTAAATTAAAAAAAATTAATTTTTAAATTTTTAAATTTTTGAAATTTTTTTTCTTTTTTTTTTCAAAAGCAAAGTACATTTCCTTAATACGGTTTTAGAATAATTTTCTAAAATTTGATTATCCTAAATGTCTTAATTTCAGATAATATCTAAAATTAATTAGTTATGATAACCCTATATTTCGGAAACTGATTGTCTAACTAGCATAAAATAAGTGTTTTAGGTCTAAGGTATAGATTACTACCGTTACCTATGATAAGTGTCACGAAGTGCCTCTTCCTGGCCCGGCCACCAGTTCTCAAGCACTCAACCCGACTTGCGCGGGTACGTGCGCACGCACAGGTACACACACACACACAACGGAAAAATCACAAGTATAGAGATAGACACAGTAATTACGGGTAACTCACCCAACCTTTCTATATTGAACAAATAGTAAGGAATTACAATGTATAAGCAACCGTTCACAAGGCTGCACGGCCACAATGGCCTACAAGATAGATCCACCTAGTCTATCTCTTTATCTCTCTCGCTCACTATCGCTGCTCTCGCTAGCTTTTGTTGTGCTCTCGCTCAACTCGCCTTCTCCCTTGCCCATCTGCCCCTATTTATAGCCCACTAGGGATGGGTAGGGTTTAGAGTCAGTCAACACACGATCCACAAATCGTGCCCACAATCTCGGTTTGACTCTTTCCATTCAGATCTCATTAGGGTTTCCAACGGTCTGGGTCTAGGCCTCAGCCCACTCGGCACTCCGCAGCCCACGCCTGCCTTCCTTCTATAAAAGGGACGCTCGGCCAACCCCCAAAGCCATTCGCTACTGCGCACGTCTCGGCCGTGGCACACGTTGCTCGGCCGCTATCCACTTGTCCGGCTCCGCCAGAGCTGGCCCGCACCAACGGGACAAAGGGGCTCACAGACCACCCCCACTTAAGCTGTCGACGTCCTCGTCGACCTTTGCTGCTTCCAATAGTCAGCAATGTGATCCTCAAACTGCCAGAGGGTCACATCTCTTTCCCACGTGGCATCAATCTCGGCCTCCCCCTTCCATTGCACAAGGAAGTCCGTCCTACGATTCTTCTTACTTTGGCCCATAGTTCGATGGTCCAAAAATCTTCTCAACCAGCTTGTCAAACTGTTTCCGAATCACAAGGTGGAGCCTCCTAGACTTCTGCCTTTCTCTTTCGAATTCATCCTTGTTGTACTTTTTCAAGTAACTCACATTGAAAAGTAGGATGAATCTTAAATCTGTCAGGTAGCTTAAGTCGATATGCAACATTGCCTACCCTTTTGATTACCTCGAATGGTCCATCATACTGAGGTATCAATCCACGATGAACAGCTTTCCGGCTGATCTTCTTCCAAATTTGAGGGGTCAGTTTCAGCAACACCAAGTCACCCACCTCAAATTGTACGTCACGTCGATGCTTATCAGCATACTTCTTCATCCTTCTTTGAGCCATCTCCAAACTGTCTCTTGCTTCAGCAATCATCTCTTGCTTTGCCTTGGCAAATCTCTGGGCTGCTGGACACGTCCCAACACTTGGCACCACCATTGCCAAATCCTGTGGGGTCGTTGGCTGCTGTCCATTTACTAACTCAAATGGACTCATCTTCGTTGCAGAAGATCGATGAAGATTGTAACAAAACTGAGCCGAGTCAAGAAGATTACCCAATTCTTCTGACTTGCTGTCACATAATGCCTCAAGTATCCTCCAACAAGGCATTGATCCTCTCTGTCTGACCATCAGTCTGAGGATGATTGGCAGTCGAAAACTTCAATTCAGATCCCAATAATCCGAACAACGCCACCCAAAATCTACCAGTAAATCTGGCATCCCTGTCACTCACTATGTCCTTTGGAATACCGAAGTATTTTACAACATGTTTGAAAAATAATTCAGCTGCCACATCAGCTGGACAAGACGATGGCGCTGGGACAAATACAGCATACTTCGAGAATCTATCCACTATTACAAAGATAGAACTCAGGTCATTCACCTTGGGCAGTCCAGAGATGAAATCCATTGAAATACTCTGCCACGGTCCCTCTGGAATGGGAAGAGGTTGTAGCAAACCAGGTTCCCTCCGCCTTTCCACCTTGTCTTGTTGACATACCAAACACGTTCGGACGTATGCTTCGATGTCATCCTCCATCTTTGGCCAAAAGAATCTTCTTGCTAATAAAGAACGGGTTCTTTCGATGCCGGGGTGACCAGCCCACAACGAGTCATGTGCTTCCTTAAGCAACATCCGTCTCAACTCTCCACTTGGGACATAGGCTCGCCCACCTTTGGCATACAACAAGCCCTCATCGAGCCAATATCTTCTCACTGTGCCATCCTGCACTAACGATATCAATTGTTGATAGACAGGGTCTTTAGGTACATAGTCACGTATTTTCGCCACAAAGTCCGATTCCACAATCGAAACTGCCAACAATGTCATGCACTCAGTCCGCCGACTCAATGCATATGCCACTACGTTTGCCTTGCCCGCTCTATGCACCCACTCGAAATCAAATTCTGCCAAGAATTCTTGCCAACGAGCTTGCTTTGCGGACAGCTTCTTCTGCGTCTTAAAATATGTGTTCGCCACATTGTCTGTCACCACTGTGAAAGATGAGCCCAACAAGTAATGCCTCCAAATCGTAAGGCAATGGATCACAGCCGTCATCTCCTTCTCATGGGCAGAATAACGCTGCTCACAATCCTTCATCTTGCGGCTCTCAAATGCTACCGGGTGTTGGCCTTGCATCAGCACACCACCAATTCCACGATCAGATGCGTCCGTGTGCACCTCGAAGGGCACATCAAAATTAGGCAACTGTAGCACAGGGGCTGTCACAATAGCCTTCTTGAGCTTCTGGAATGCCTCCACACACTCCTTGCTCCACTTCCAATCTACTCCCTTCTTCAAGAGGTCGGTCAAGGGGCTTGCCACACTTGCATACCCACCAATGAATCTTCGATAATAATTGGCCAATCCCAAGAAAGATCTCAACTCTGCCACTGTCAACGGGGCAGACCAACTTTCAATAGCCTCCACCTTTCGAGGATCCATTCTCACTGACCCATGGCTAATTATGTGCCCGAGGAACTTGATTTCCTCCTTACAAAATTCACACTTCTCCCTCTTGACATAGAGTACATACTCCCTCAATTTTGCAAACACAAGTCTTAGATGTCTAACATGCTCCTCTAAGCACTCACTATAGATAACAATATCATCTAAATAGACAACTACGAATTTATCCAGAAACTCATACAGAACATCATTCATCAATTTGCAAAATGTTGCAGGGGCGTTAGTTAAGCCAAACGGCATCACTAAAAACTCGAATGAGCCATACCTTGTCACAACCGTGGTTTTGGCTTCATCACCATTGGCAATCCGTACTTGCCAATATCCTGACCGCAGGTCAATCTTAGTGAAGTACCTTCCTTTCGCTAGTCTATCGAACAAATCCAGCTGATTTGGGATAGGATACTTGTTCTTCACTGTCAACTTGTTCAAGGCTCGGTAATCCACACAGAATCGCATCGAGCCATCTGCCTTCCTCTGGAATAAGGCAGGGGCACCATAAGGGGCCTTTGAGGGTCTGATAAATTGCGCATCCAGCAATTCTCCCAGCTGTTTCCTCAATTCCAACAACTCCGCTGGTCCCATCCGATATGGTGCTTGCGAGGGTGGTACTGCTCCAGGTACCAACTCAATCTGGTGATCAATGGCACGTCTCGGGGGCAGCATCTTGGGCAACTCGTCGGGCATCAAATCAGCAAACTCGTCCAACACTTTGGACACGGATCCAGGCAACTCTGAGTGATCCCCATCGGTCTTTTCCAACAAGACAGCAACAAAGGTTGGTTCACCCCGTCTCAACCCATCCTTCAACTGCATCGCCGACAACATCCCCTTTGCATCCTTTTGATCCAAGTCTCTGTACGTACATTGTACAAAGTTTGGTGTCCCCTCGTCCATAATCATCAGTCCACGCAAATGTGGCATCACCGCCACCTTGGCCATAGCCAAGAATTCAATCCCTAGAATGAGATCGAAATCATCCAATGGAACGGCCGTCACCTTGCACTGACCTTCCCAAGCTCCCATCTTTAATGACACCATGGCACTGCCTTTCACCCGTTGTTGCACAGCATTGACAGTCTTGATGGTATGGGAACTCTCTTGCAGTGCCAACTGCAAGCGCGTGGCTTCTCGATCAGCCACAAAGTTGTTTGTTGCACCCGAGTCTATCATTGCCCACAGCTTCACACCATTCACAACCACTGACACGTACATCAACCCACGTACTGGTTGTGGTCGCTCCGACACTTGAATGGCATTGCACAACTGAATAGGATTCACACGAGCAGGTGGATCCCTTTCGGTCTCATCTCCAATTTGGACAACAGCCAAATTCTGATTCCTCCTCGGCTTTGGACATTGATATGACATGTGTCCAGTCTCCTTACAATTGAAGCACTTGACACGGAAATCCTTAGTTTTCCCGACAGCAACATCTCTCTTCTTGGGTTTGTCATTCCAAGACTTACCCTTATTCTTCGATGGAACAGTCTTTCTCTCGGGGGTAGGAGGGGCTGAAGATTGCAAATCCGTCAATCTTTCTGCCATTGAATAGGCCTCCCTCACATCCTTAGGGTTCTGCCTCATTAGCTCGATCCTAGCCCACTTCTTCAACCCTGACAAAAAGTTGAACAACTTGTCCTCCTCGGACATGTTAGGTATATTCAGAAGGATTGCAGAGAATTGATTCACATACTCTCGAACAGTACCCGTCTGTTCTAGTCTCTTCAAACTCTCACGAGCCATCCACGCAGAATTCTTTGGCAAGAATTGCTCCATCAATTCATCCTTCATATGTCTGAAAGATCGGACTACCTCTTTCGTGGGGTCCGCTTCCCTTGTCTGCCACCATAACTTGGCAGTATCTACGAGGAACAATGACGTAATTGCCACTTGTTCGCTCTCCGGGACCCTAGCCGTCGCAAAATACTTCTCCAGATCCACAAGAAACTCCTGATCACCGTCGCATCCCGAACACCCGAATATGTTCTAGGCTCAGGCACCCTGAACAATGGTTGTCTAACACTGGTCCCCGCAGTATTAGATTGTAGTGTCGCAACACTAGCCTTCAATCCATCGATACTTGCCTTCATATGGTCGACAATCTCTTGGAGTTGGTGTAGATCCGCCACCACATCTGGCGGTCCTTGGATCTGATCTACTAAGGAACGAGCATTCTGTACATGCTCTAACACACCAATCGCCTGCACATGATGCGAAAACAAGGTCTCCAGCCTTGTCAACCGATCCGCAGTAGAGGCATGCGGATTCGGCGTGCTGTCGAGGCGGATCGGTACTGTCCTCCGCAGATCTTCTGACGAACTAGACATTTCCGCAAGGGTCGGACTGCGCTCTGATACCAATTTGTCACGAAGTGCCTCTTCCTGGCCCGGCCACCAGTTCTCAAGCACTCAACCCGACTTGCGCGGGTACGTGCGCACGCACAGGTACACACACACACACAACGAAAAAATCACAAGTATAGAGATAGACACAGTAATTACGGGTAACTCACCCAACCTTTCTATATTGAACAAATAGTAAGGAATTACAATGTATAAGCAACCGTTCACAAGGCTGTACGGCCACAATGGCCTACAAGATAGATCCACCTAGTCTATCTCTTTATCTCTCTCGCTCACTATCGCTGCTCTCGCTAGCTTTTGTTGTGCTCTCGCTCAACTCGCCTTCTCCCTTGCCCATCTGCCCCTATTTATAGCCCACTAGGGATGGGTAGGGTTTAGAGTCAGTCAACACACGATCCACAAATCGTGCCCACAATCTCGGTTTGACTCTTTCCATTCAGATCTCATTAGGGTTTCCAACGGTCTGGGTCTGGGCCTCAGCCCACTCGGCACTCCGCAGCCCACGCCTGCCTTCCTTCTATAAAAGGGACGCTCGGCCAACCCCCAAAGCCATTCGCTACTGCGCACCGTCTCGACCGTGGCACACTTGCTCGGCCGCTATCCCACTTGTCCGGCCTCCGCCAGAGCTGCCCCGCACCAACGGGACAAAGGGGCTCACAATAAGCTTCTAGAATTTTGATCAGGAATTCTAAAGTCATTATGATATTTCCCCGGCAACGGCGCAAAACATTTGTTGTGTTCAGATTGGTATGCTAAAAGATAGGTTTTTATTTACCTATGTCGATTATGAGTAATTAAGGACTTAGTCTTAATAAATGTCACTTTAGCATTCAATTGTTGTCACTTAATCAATCAGAACCTAAGGCAGAGTACCTATCGTGTAGCTAGTTCTTGGAAAGTATCTACGATTTTAATTTATTAATATCGTACTCCCAGGGAACTGGTAACAGCTTAGTAGCAACTATCCCTTAATCCTAACATTCATCTTATTTATCTAATCAGTCAATCAATAATCAATACTTTGAGATTGATTGGTGATCCCAATCACCCATAACAAGTAAATAGCATTCAAGAGTAGACATGCATTCATCAATTTAAGCTCAGTTATTACAATTTGTTTGACCTTATCTTTGAACATTTTAGATATATCTTGATCTCTAAGGCAATTATGAAATGTAACCATCTGTTTACCATATCCGAGTTACCTGGTGTATTCACCCCTACCTTGGGATGATCTTTCTCATCTGTCAGATTAAAGTATCTATGAACGGTACCTTATGTCACTTCGGTATCATGCCACTTAACCCTAGGATTGGCCTAGCGTATAAACTCAGCTTTATTAGGGTACTCTAACAAACATGGTGATTTGTTTTGTTATTTCTTCCTAATCTAGCAGACCTTTTATAGTCTGTTAAACTAAACCGGTTATGATTAAGACCTTGGTTAGGAGTCAGCTATAACCCTAGTTTATTTTAAAAGGACACGATAGTTCAACATTCATAATAATAATTCTAGCTCTATGATCTTCTCGGGAAAATGGATAGCATCTCAAATTGTAAAACATGTATGATATATAAATTCAATATCAAATCAATATCCAGATAAAACAATTCATAAACATACAGAAACTCGTCTAGGGGACCCACTATCATAAAGTAGTCACCGCTTTATGCAGGTCCAGCCGGCGCTGCAGCTCCTGTATGCTTTTGATTGCTCGATCCTACTCTGCTCGGCAGAGCCTTCCGAGAATGCTTCCCAGACCTAGTAGCAATTTCTTTACCTTATATCCCGAGCTTAAGCAAATTGCCCTAATCTGACTAAGAACACACACCCTATCTCTCTCTTAGGATCTCCTAACGAAATCCCGGTATTCTGTGATACAAAAAATGAACCCTATCTAGTCCTAATCTAAGATTCTGAGACAGACTCTCAAAAAGCAAAGAAAATGAGAAACTCTCGTATACTAAACTACTTGAATGAAACACCTGAGATCACTCAATGACTTATATACTGTAGAAAAATGTATACTTGAAGTCACTGAATGATTCAGATCAAGTGGAAAGGGATGATTTCAACTATTGGAGGCCTGGGGTATTTATAGCAGCTTTCTGGAGTGAATTTCTCCAAAAATTTCGATGTGGGACAACTTCTGGTTCTCGGGACGCCCGTCCCGAGCTTGGGATGACCATCCTGGTGCTTTGACTGGGTCGGGACGCCCGTCCCAAACTCAGCATTTCCAAAAATTGTTTTTTTGCCCCGAAATTTGCTGTTTTCATGCAATTTACTCCTAAAACTTCCAAAATCAAAATTTAAGCAATTTTATGTCAATTTGATTCAATTAAGATCAAATACATTCAAATATTACCCTAATTTGTGTCTAAAAACATGCTAAAAAGGGGATATGATTTATGCATATCAGTAAGTGACTGCTTCAAGTTACCAGGGGTTACAGACAATGCTTTGAGGCTGAAATTCTTTCCTTATTCCCTGAGAGATAAAGCTAGAGCATGGCTGAACTCTTTACCCTCAGGTAGTGTAACTACATGACAACAGCTCATTGAAAGATTTTTGATGAAATATTTTCCTCCAACAAAAATTGCAAGGTTGAGAAATGAAATTACTTCTTTTCACCAACTAGAAGAAGAATCTTTGTACGAGGCATGGGAAAGATTTAAAGAATTGTTGAGAAGATGCCCACACCACAGAATCCCACACTGCATTCAGATAGAAACATTCTACAATGGGTTAAATGCACACACACGGATGATAGTTGATGCTTCAGCAAACGGTGCATTATTGGCAAAAACCTATAACGAGGCATATGAACTAATAGAGAGAATTTCCAACAACAACTATCAATGGCCTACAACTAGACTGCCTAGTGGAAGAAGGGTGGCTGGAGTTTTGGAGTTAGACACGCTAACTTCACTTTTAGCTCAAGTTTCATCCATGTCTAACATGCTGAAAACAATGAGTATGCAATTGTGTGTACTGTGGTGAAGGACAAATGGCTGAACAGTCAATTCAGTCTAATGTAAGCCAAGTACAAGTTGTGTGTACTGTGGTGAAGGACATTCTTTTGAGGATTGTATCCACAATCCAGCATCAGTATGCTACATGGGGAACTAGAACAGGGGCAATGGTTTGCAATCCAATTCATACAACCCTACGTGGCGACAGCATCCCAACTTTTCTTGGAGAGACAAGGGGATGCAAAACAGCCAAGGTATGAACAAGAGGCCAATGTTCCAGCAACATCAATACCCCCAGCAGCAACAACTTCAACAACAGCAAAGGCCTCAACAACAACCACCACCTTCAAATTCATTAGAGAGTATGATGGAAGATTTTATGGCAAGGACGAAAACAACCATTCAAGGCTTGACATCCACGGTAAGAAACCTTGAAAACCAGATGGGGCAATTGGCCCAAGAAATAAAGAATAGACCACAAGGTTCACTTCCAAGTGATACCGAGAATCCGAGAAGGGATGTCAAGGAGCATTGCAAGGTAGTGACACTACGGAGTGGAAAGGCACTGGATGAACCAAAAATCAAACTTGGAGCAGTGGAGAAATCCAGTGAGCCCAATAATGAGGACAAAGAAGATGAGAGTCCAGTAGCTGAACCCGCCATAGTGGAGCCCGATGCTGTAGCAAAGCAAAGTTTCAGAGAGCAAACCAGTATAATAGAGGATGCATTTTCCGCAAAGGTTTGCTAAGAAGAAGCAGGATGAGCTGTTCAAGAAATTTTTAGACATTTTGAAGCAGCTGCACATCAATATTCCTTTGGTTGAAGCAATTGATCAAATGCCCAACTATGCTAAATTCATGAAGGATATCCTTACAAAGAAAAGGAGGTTGGGGGAATATGAAATTGTTTCACTAACCAAGGAATGTAGTTTCTTTTTACAGGATCAGTTGCCCCCTAAAATGAAAGATCCAAGGAGCTTTAACATTCCTTGTTCTATTGGAGACTCATATTGTGGCATGGCATTGTGCGATCTTGGCGCCCACATTAACCTCATGCCTATGTCAGTGTTTAAGCAACTAGGCATTGGTGAGGTAAGACCTACAACAGTAACGCTACAACTTGCAAACAGGTCTATTGCCCATCCGGACGGAAAAATTGAGGATGTCTTGGTAAGAGTGGATAAGTTTATTTTTCCTACTAACTTTATTGTTCTTGACTATGAAGCAAATAGAGAAGTTCCTATTATTTTTGGGAGACCCTTACTTGCTACAGGAACGACTCTCATTGATGTACAAAAGGGGGAACTCACGATGAGAGTTCAAGATGATAAAGTCACATTCAATGTGTTTAAAGCCATGAAATTTCCTGATGAAGGTGAGGATTGTTTTCAAGTGTCTACCATGGATTCATTGACGGAGAAAGAGGATGAGCAAAAGAAGTATGGAGACGATGTATTGAAGAGAGTGTTGATGGAGGAGAATTGAATAATGATGGCAATGAGGAGGATAAGGAATATTCAGCTTGGCTAGAAGCAAACTCTCAAGGTTTCAAATTCAGAGCTCAATTTAAATCTTTGGGCTTGTCTTCTAGGGACATTAAAGTGACAAAACCTTCTGCGGAAGAACCACCCAAGCTAGAATTGAAACCATTGCCACATCATCTGAAGTATGGATTTCTGGGGGCAGAATCTACTCTACCTGTGATTATTTCAGCATTGCTGAGTACGGAACAGGAAGACAAATTGCTTGGAGTTTTGCGGCAGCATAAGAGGGATATGGGCTGGACCATAGCTGACATCAAAGGTATAAGTCCAACCTTATGCATGCACAAGATCATTTTGGAAGACAATTCCAAAAATTCAATTGAGGGGCAGTGAAGATTAAATCCCATTATGAAGGAAGTGGTGAAGGAACAAATCATTAAGTGGTTAGATTTTGGCATTATTTATCCGATCTCTGACAGCTCTTTGGTAAGTCTTGTACAGCGTGTGCCCAAGAAAGGGGAAATTACGGTGGTGAAGAATGATGATAATGAACTAATTCCCACGAGAACTGTCACGGGATGGAGAATTTGCATGGACTATAGGAAGCTAAACAAGGCCACAAGAAAAGACCACTTCCCAATGCTTTTCATTGATCAAATGTTGGATAGGTTGGCTAGACGGGACTATTATTGCTTTCTGGATGGTTATTCTGGTTATAATCAGATTATTGTAGCACCAGAGGACCTGGACAAAACGACTTTTACTTGTCCTTATGGTACTTTCACATTCAGAAGAATGCCGTTCGGAATGTGTAATGCTCCAACAACGTTCCAACGATGTATGATGGCCACTTTCACAAATATGGTGGAGCAGTACTTAGAGGTTTTCATGGATGACTTCTCCATATTTGGAGACTCTTTAGAAGAATGCTTAGAAAATTTGGCCAAGGTGCTTAAACGTTGTGAGGACACCAACCTAGTCCTCAATTGGGAAAAATGTCACTTCATGGTTCGAGAAGGCATGGTGTTAGGTCATCGAATTTCAAAGAAAGGCCTCGAAGTTGATAGAGCAAAGATAAAACTGATTGAGAAATTGCCTACCCCAACTACTGTAAAGCACATTAGGAGTTTCTTAGGGCATGCAGGCTTCTATAGAAGATTTATCAAAGATTTTTCAAAGGTATCAAAGCCCTTATGTACTTTGTTAGAAAAAGATAATATGTTTTCTTTTAATGCAGCATGTGCCGCAACATTTGAGGAGTTGAAGCAAAAGCTAATCTCAACCCCCATTATCATAGCACCAGACTAGAGTCTACCATTCGAGCTGATGTGTGATGCCAGTGACTATGCAGTTGGTGCAGTTTTGGGGCAGCGGCGAAACAAAGTGTTTCATTCCATCTATTACACCAGCAAGACACTCATTGGCGCACAGGTAAATTACATTGTTACTGAAAAAGAGTTTCTTGTTGTTGTATTTGCCTTTGATAAATTTAGGTCATATTTGGTGGGCACGAAAGTGATAGTTTACACCGATCATTCAGCCATCAAATATTTGATTTCAAAGAAGGATTCTAAACCAAGGCTCATTAGATGGATTCTACTCCTACAAGAATTTGATGTGGAAATAAAGGACAAGAAAAGAGTAGAAAATCAAGTAGCTGACCATCTATCCTAGCTGGAGCAATAAGAGGGATTTCAAATCCCTATTAATGAACATTTTCCAGATGAACAGTTGCTGGAGGTTGAAATTAACATGGAAGTGCCATGGTATGTTGACTTTGCAAATTATTTGGCCAGTGGTGAAATGCCGCCGGATTTCTCATACCAAGAATGGAAGAAGTTCCTCCATGATGTAAAGAGTTATTTTTGGGAGGAGCCCTTTTAAACAAATCATCATGGTTCGTTAAAAATCTTTGCAAAACTCTCGGCCTACTCCCTAAAAATTATGGTTGCCCTAACCATTTCTCAATTTCTATTCAGCAAAAATTCTCATATTTGAAGAAAACAAACGATTAAATTTACACAATTTAATCAACGAAAAATTGTATTTCTAACACATTTGTTTTTTTTTGGCAAAGAATTGAAAATTGTCTGAAGAAACTTTTTTGAACAAAATAAAAGACCCACTTGAATTAGGAAAGTAAAAAGAAGGGGTCAATTATTAAACTTTTGTTCAAACAATTTATTTGCTGAAAGTAAAAAGAAATCTTCCCTTTTTAATGGCCTTTATTTCTTATCTCTGGCATCTCTACTCGTATAGCTCACATCTCATCTCGCTGCCTTCCTTGCTCATCTCGTATTTCAGCTCACTCCTGCAGTATCAGTGTACCTTGACTCTCTTGGAGATTCACCGTAGCCCTGAGTTGGTCCATGTTAGCTGTAATATTCAGAATGCTTAGGTCTGAACGACAGAATCTACTTGCTATCGTTTGATCTATCTGGTAGATCCTGTGAGTCAGATTATCTAGCTGCATAGATAAAGTTGATTGAAAACCATTAGTACTTCCTCCGGATGAAGGTGTTTATTCGTTAGGCGTTGGGGTAAATTTAGGAGACGTTGGTGAGTTCGGAGTCTGGTTGAGGGTTGTGGAATTTCGGGAACCCTTTGGCCAAGAGTATGAACTGGAGATTTCTGAGGTTCTTCTCTTGGAGGAAAGGTCTCTTCAGAAGGGTCCTCCTCTTCCATAGGATTGGGTACACGGGCATTCAAGAATCTGTTCACTATATCACTAGTGTCTAGGCTTTAGTCAATATCTATGGGTTGTGGAGGATTTTTCTCCCGTGGTGCTTCTGGTTCGAGTTTAGGTGGTCCTTCTGGTTTCTTCTTCTTCCAAACTAGAGCTTCGGGATTTTCTAGTTTCTTTACTACTTGGTTTGTAGCTGCTCTTGTTCTCTTCATCTATAAGTGTAGAGTCTGGTTAGAATAAACAACAATAAAAATGATAAAAACAAATTGGTAAAATAATGAAAACAAAATAAAACAAACAAAAGAGTGAGACAAAGAACGAAGAAAATCTAGAAAACAAGAAAAAAATTTTGGGGTTTTTTTTTCCGAAAGCAATTTAAATGTCCTTAATAGAGTTTTAGAATAATTTTCTAAAATTTGATTATCCTAAATTTCTTAATTTCAGATAATTTCTAAAATTAATTAGTTATGATAACCCTATATTTCAGGAAACTGATTGACTAACTAGAATAAAGTGAGTGTGATGTCTAAGGTATAGATTACTACCGCTACCTATCATAAGCCTCTAGAATTTTGATCAGGAATCCTAAAATTTTATGATATGTCCTCGACAACGGTGCCAAAAATCTGATGCGTTCCGATTGATATGCTAAAAATAGGCTTTATTTACCCTATATCGATTATGAATAATTAAGGACAGAGACTTACGAATTGTCACATTTAGTATCTATGTTGTCACTTAATCAATTAGAACCTAAGGCAGAGTACCTATCATGTAGCGAGTCTATTAGAAAGTACCTACGATTTTAATATAAGAATTTATCGTACTCCCAGGGAAGTGGTAACTGCTTAGTAGCAACTATCCTTTTACCCTAACTCTCATTTTATTACCTAGTTATTCAATCATTCATCAATATCTTTGATGAGTGGGTGATCCTTTCTACACAAGACTCAAGTTCATTAAGCATGCAAGAGTATTTTACAAACAAGTATTCTGATGTATGTCCTATTGTTTTTACATGTTGACTGACCTATCTTCAAGTATTTTAGATATATCTTGGTCTAGATTTCAATTATGTACTGTATCTACTTGTGTACCACATTTGAATTATCTGATAAACCACCACATCACCATTGACGGCCCTACTCACGGTTCGAGCTAAAGGTATCCATGAAAGTCGTGTGTCACTCAGAAGATCATGCTGCTCGCCCTAACTCCGGCATAAACACACGAACTCAGCCTCATTAAACTACTCTAACAAACATGGTGATCTATAGGTTATTTTATCTAATATGGTAGACCTTAATGCTTTCGTCCTCTCACAAAGCCCTAAATTAAGGTTTGTTAAACTAAACATGTTATGATTAGACCGTGGTTAGGAATTGTCTATAACCGTTCATCTAATTTAAAAGAGCAAATAGAAATGTAGTCATAATGATTAATTAAGCTGGTGACCTTTCCGGAAAAATGTAAAGAACTTCAGCATGCAAAACACATATACATATCATCATAATTTGGTATTCAAATAAATCTTTAGACAAACATAGTACATAATATACAAAGAGGATCTAGGGAACCACCACCATAAAGTATTCACCCTTTTATCAGGTCTGCCGATGGAGCGACTACTTGTATATGCTAGACTGTTTGACCCGACTCTGCTTGACAGAACCTTCGGAGAACGCTTCCTTTGCCTAGTAACAATTGCTTTACCTTACGTCTCGGGCTTAAGCAAGGCCCTATTGACTAGCTCTTCACTCACCTACTGCCCTCTTAGGATCTCCTAATGAAATCCCGGGTATTCTATGAATACAAAAATGAACCCTATCTAGTGGTATTCTAAGATTCTGAGACAGACTCTCAGAAAGCAAAGAAAACGAGAAACTCTCGTATACTAAACTACTTGTGTGGAACAACTGAGATCACTAAATGACTTGTATACAGTAGGAAAATGTATACTTGAAGTCACTAAATGACTCAGATCGAGTGAAGAGGGATGATTTCAACTGAGGAAGGCATGTGGTATTTATAGCAGGGAAGCTGAGTGATTTTCTCTGCAAAAATTGATGTGGGATTCTGGCAGGGGGCTCAGGACACCCGCCCCAGTGCTTTGACCGGGTCGGGACGCCCGTCCTGGCCTTGGGACGCCCGTCCTGATCCAAGAACTTCTGAAAATCACGTTCTTGCACATTTCACCTGAAACTTCCAAAATCACAATTAAGAACGATTTATCTCCAATTTTGCGCTAATTTATGCCTAAAAACATGCTAAAAAAGTGATATGATTTATGCACATCAATTGCGCTATCCTCGTCGCAGTTTCGCGAGGTGGCGTATGTTGGACGGTGTGTCCATCTTCGCATGAATGTTTAGACATTGTGATTTGTGAGGAAAAATAATCATTTCCCAGTAATGGAACCAAACTAATTCGTCATAAATTGGTAAGGATATTTAGGTGATTAAGAAAGTAAATTCGTATAGTTCAACCTCCAAAAATCTCGAGGTATCGGGTACCTGCAAAATAGAGAAGGTTCAGTGGGGACATGGATTCCTCGTGAATTCTCCGACGCTAAAGTCAGTTTAGGAGAATATAGTATAAATGGTTAGGATATATGGAATTGACCCCCTTACCTTTTTCCCTTTCCTCCATTTTATAGTCTTCCTTTTGGGGAGGAGGTAATACTGAAATTGGGGAAATTATGCCCACGTCCCCTGTAATCAGATCTTGAGATGTTTTATTATTGCCGTTATGGAAAACGGGCTTGGATCGTGGAGGAGTTGTGGGGAAATCCACGATTTAAAGCATTGGAGCCATAAAGTCCGTCTTTTACGCTGATCGTTGACTTCTAGTCAACAATCGTGAAGTGCGAAGTGCTAGGCGGTTAGTCTTAAGGTTAAATGACGTTTTTGCCCTTGATACGTGTTATTTGCTATTCAATATATTTATGTTATCAATCTTCTGCAAATTTGTTTGAAATTTAAATAAGTTGTTGTATGTTTCTCTGTTTTAAACAAAAAGAGCTTTACATGTTATTTTGGTTTTAATTTTTATATATATAAAATATCTAACAATCTTAAGACATACCATATATATATATATATATATATATAATATATATATATAATTATATATATATATATATATTGAACAGTCAGAAAAAAACCTCAGGGGTAAAATGGTAATTTCGTCACACCTTAATTACCCCTGATCTCACTTGACGTCATAAACACAAATTAATGGGCCTCATCAAGGCCAGACGTTACATCTTTAATTCCACATTTATGACCCGTTACTCATAACGGTCAAAACGGTCCAAATCCACAACGGTAAATTCATTATCAGACTCCTATAAAAGAGAGATCTGAACATGAGGTAAGGACTTTTTCCCAATTTTCCAGATATCCAAAAATACTCTACTGACTTAAGCATCGGAGAGTTCACGGGGCACAAACTCCCCATTGAACGTACTTGTTTTGCAGGCTTTCGAGACGCTAAGTGTGGTACCCCGAAGTACTAAGAGCGCCCAACGAAGTACCGCTCCCGAAGAGTTATACTTTGCCTTCCCAGAAAACGGTCTTCTTTGACTTTGACCAACCTAAAAAGCCTTCTTAACGAGTCAATCAAAAAGCTTCCCAAATTCTCGGCACTAAAATTTACTTTTTTACCCTTTGACAGATTCGTGCAGAATCAGTTTGGTTCCGTTACCGGGAACATTCAGAAATTTTACTATCCCAAAAAACAAAAACATGTCTAGGCAGTCAGGAGACCGACGCACCGTGCGACAATCTTCTTTCCGTGAGACTGGGACGAGGATATCATGTTCCTCGTCATCACCCAGGTCCAGTCGACGTCCCATCTCAGAGAGGTTGGGACCCCAACCAGAGACTTCCCGACGCTCCTAAGATCTACGGGAACAACTCAATTCTAAAAGAATTATGGAAACATAAAGGGAACTACAGCGACTACAACGAGAAAACGAACAACTGAAGCAGGATCAAGAGCTCTCACAGCAATGGCTAAAGCTGAGGGCTGAATTCAGAAAAGCTGGTGCAGATCTTCCCCTGCCAAGATTGTCCAGAGCCCCCTCAGAGCTTCCACAACGGACACAAACGGCCACCAGGAAAGATGAAAGGCGTGGAACGCAGACGAGCAGGAAACAGGCAGTCAGCGAAGTAGGGGAAAGCCATCATTCCTCTAAGCCAGTTCACAAAAGATGGGCAAAAAAACGGTCCCCAGAAGGTAGTCCAGAGACTAGAAAGAACCCCACCAAAGTTCACAAATCCAGATCAATCGAACTGGGGCCTTTCGCCAAATGGATGCAAAATGTTACCCCGGATCCAAACCTTAAAATCCCACAGTTCGTCCTGCACGGGGGGTCATCCCGACCTCTCGAGCACGTATGCCGTTACAAATTGGCCATGGGGCTAGTCACTAATGGTGAAGCCATCTTATGCAAGGCATTCCCGAGCATGCTATCAGACAAAGCTCTAACCTGGTTCACGTCCCTCAAAGCAGGTACTATCGACTCCTGGTATACCCAAGACTAGAGGAGACTTGGCTAACATCAAACAACGGGAGGATGAGACTCTCCTCTCTTTCTTGGAACGATTCAAGAAAACTTATGATGACATCGAGAGAATTAGCCAAGATATTGTCATCACTTGCTTCGAGGGAGGATTCAGATCCCGGATGCTGTACATTGAGCTTCAGTTGAGGAAGCCGGAAACCATTGGAGAAATGTTCAATGTTGCTCAGAAAGTAGCACTGGCGGAGAGCAGTGCACTTGAATCTACCACCAGAAGGAAGGATAAACAACCCGAGCAACCAAACCATGTGGCCTTGAATTTCCCAGAACGGAGGGACAAAAATTGAGGTAAGAAATTTGAAACGTTCACACCTTTGAATGTTCCAAAGGAAAGTTTGATTGCAGTTATAAAGGAGAAGCACGAACTAAGGGATCCCGCTCTGTTGAAGGCACAAATGTATGCTTCGCGGGATAAGACCAAGTTCTGGGGATTCCACAGAGACTACGGTCATACGACGGAAGAATGCTTCCAACTGAAGAGAGCCATCGAAAAGCTCATTCAGGAAGGATGCTTGAAGGAGTACATTGCTGGTATACAACAACAGAAAGACAAGGGGGAAAGGGTAATCAACATGATTAACCCGGAATTGAGCTCAGTGAGAAGAATTAAGAAGAGAATCTACAATCTCACTAAATCATACCTCGTCCCGAGGTATGAATTTGAGCAAAAAGAAGTCATTACTTTCACCAACGAAGAGCTAGAAAGTGATGAGGAGGCCATAGTCAGTCCTATAGTCATCGAGATGCATATGACCATAGAAGGGATTGACAAATGTACAGTCAGAAGGGTTCTAGTCGACACTAGAGCCACAAGGAATATCATGTGCTGGAGGTGTTTCGAGGAAATGGGCCTGAAGGAGGAACATCTCAAAACCAGCAGAATGGTGCTGGAGGGGTTCACACCTCACAAGGTGCCCGTCAGAGGAACAGTGAGAATGCAGGTCACCCTAGGCGAAGGAGATAGAGCCAGGACCGAGGAGGTCAAATTCTATGTCGTGTACTTGGAATCACCCTACAATATCATAGTAGGGACGCCTTTCCACGCGGCTTTCGACCTAGTCATCTCTACATCCCACCAACAGGTGAAGTTCAACACTTCGCGAGGAGTTGGTTTTGTGAGAAGCAATCCACGAAGTCTGCTGGGACAGATAATGAAAATAAAAAGGAAAAGTGATTCTCCCAATAAAGTCGAGAGTGTCAACATGGTGACAGAGGACCCCGACCTGAGGATACAGCAGGTCATGGAGAAACATATCTACGACCTGGTCCACGAAGCATCACGCAAGAGCGAATTCAACGAGGTGCCGATAAATCTGAAGTATGCTCAACAACTTGTCAAAATTGGAAGGGAAATGCCGAATCAACTTCGACAAGATATCATCCAATTTTTAAAAGATCATCAAAACAGCTTCGCCTGGTGTACAGAAGATATGTCGGGCATTGACACCTCCATCACCGAGCATGCCCTGAACATAAGCCCGACATGCAACCCGATCAAACAGAAGTCCAGGCAGTTTGGTGAGGAAAATATACAAGGCATGAAAGACGAGGTAAATAAACTCTTGAAGGTAGGGTTTATCAGCGGGATCAAGTATCCCACTTGGCTCGCTAATGTGATAATGGTTAAGAAGTCCACTGGCAAATGGAGAATGTGTGTGGACTACACCGACCTCAATAAAGTATGCCCCAAAGACTACTACCCGTTACCCCGAATTGACGCACTAGTAGATTCAACAGCGGAGTACGAGTAACTGAGCTTCATGGATGCCTTTTTAGGATACCACCAGATAAAAATGAAGCCAAGTGATCAGGTACATACTTCGTTCCGAGCTGCAGGGGCCATTTACTGTTATAATGTCATGCCGTTCGAATTGAAAAATGCTGGAGCGACATACCAGCACATGATGAATCATATCCTCCGAAGCTAAATTGGAAGGAATATTGAAGCGTATGTCGATGATATGGTGGTTAAGACCAGGCATCGCACCTCACACCTGAAGGACTTAGAGGAAACCTTCTCCAACTTGGCGAAGTACAACCTCAAGCTCAATCCAACGAAGTGTACATTTGGAGTGAAATCCGGTAAGTTTCTGGGCTTCATGACATCAGAGCGGGGAATAGAAGCCAACCTAGAGAAATTGGAGGCCATAGCTCGGCTCACTGAGCCCCGATGTGTCAAAGACATCCAAATACTAAATGGGTGTATTGCGACACTGGGCCGATTTATCTCAAAATCGGTGAAAAGATGCCTCCCTTTCTTCAAAGCCCTGAAGAATTCGAAGAACAATTTTGTCTGGACCCCGGAATGTAGCCGCTCTTGGAGAGAGCTAAAAGATCATCTCCTAGACCTTCCCTTGCTGCGACCTCTGAGCTACGGGGAACCACTCTGCCTATACTTGTCCTTCTCAGACGTGATCGTAGCATCAGTACTAATAAAGGAAGAAGGAACCAAGCAGCACCCCGTATACTTCGTCAGCAAGGTATTGAATGATGTGGAATCCAGGTATTCAAATATTGAGAAGTTTGCCTATGCCTTGGTGATTTCCGCATGGAAACTGAGGCCATACTTCGAGTCTCATCCTATTGTTGTCTATACGAATGCCCCACTCAAATAAGTTTTTCATAAACTGGATCAATCCGGAAGAATGCTGCGATGGTCCATCGAGCTATGCGGGCAAGAAATCATATTTAAACCCCGGACATCAATCAAAGCACAGGCTTTGGCAGACTTCCTCGCAGAAGGATCATACACAAAGTCAAGCCTCGAAGCTGCAGAACACGCAAAGGAGCCGTGGGAATTGAGAGTCGACGGAGCAGTTAACTCCAGCGGAGTTGGGGCAGGGCTTGTCTTAACTTCGCCTAACAAAGAATACACGGAGATGCGAGCCATCAAGTTAAGGCCAAACCTCTCAAACAACCAGGCGGAGTATGAAGCATTGTTGAAGGGGTTAGAATGGGCCCATGAGGCAGGCATCAGAGCACTGAAAGCATACAACGACTCGCAATTGGTGGTGAATCAGGTCCAGGGGACTTACACAGTACAAGCTGAGGGTTTACAACCCTACATGGACGAAGCACAAAAATGGAGAGAAAAATTTTCTCCTTTCTCGTTATCCTTGATCAGCAGAAAGGATAATCAGCAGGTAGATCGACTAGCAAAAATCGCTTCCGGAGAAATACCAAATGAAGAAGGCATTCCCATAGAAAGGGTTCCAGCTAACGTTAAGGAACCAGAGTTCATTCAATGTATGCGCCCTACTTCGGAGAATTGGGATGAGGAAATAAAAAACTTCATCCAACATGGAACCCTTCCGGATGATGCTACTCGGGCCCGATAAGTCAAAAGGCAGTCTGTGAGGTGCACCATTCACGAAGACATATTGTACAGGCGATCCTTTTCAAGACCTTTACTCCACTGCATCCCTCCCTCTCTAGTCGACAACCTGCTTGCCGAGATACATGAAGGGGTATGCGGAGGACATCCAAGGGCCCGAGCTCTGGCCGAGAGGGTAATAAACCAAGGGTATTACTGGCCAACGCTCAGAGAGGATGCCAAAAAATATGTCAAAAAGTGCGAGACATGCCAAATTTTCGGAAGCATTCCACAGCTACCCTCAGTAGAACAAACCCCGGTAGTAGCAGCCTGGCCATTCGACATGTGGGGTATGGATTTAATGGGAAAGTTCCCGAAGACAAGAAATGGATGTGAATACTTGGTCATGGCGGTGGACTATTTTTCAAAATGGATAGAAGCAAAAGCTCTCACACATCCAACAGAGGAAAACGTTTCTAAGTTCTTCTGAGAACATATCCTATGTCGCTTCGGGATACCAAGGGCAGTCATCACAAATCACGGAGTGCAATTTTCAGCAAAATTCACCGCAGAATGCCAAAGGTTGCATATTAAGCACTGGAAGTCGTCAGTAGCACACCCACAGGGAAACGGTCAGGCAGAAGCTGCCAACAAACTAGTGTTGACAGCGCTAAGGAAAAATTTGGAGGGGAAATCCAACAAGTGGGCCGACGAGTTAAACCCAACTCTATGGGCAATTCACACTTCGACTAGGGGCCCCACGGGAGAAACGGCTTACGCACTGGTGTACGGGTCTGAAGCAGTAGCACCAGCCGAAGTGGCATTGCCCACGGCCAAAGTAGCGATGTACAGCGAGGATGCCAATAAAGAAAGAAGAATCATGGAGCTAGATCTACTAGAGGAAAGAAGAATAGCAAGCCGCCTAAGGTCGCAGTCGTTCAAGGAAAAGACGAAAAGGGCCCATGATAAAAAATTATGCAAGCGGCCGATAAAGATTAGGGACTAGATACTTCGAAAAATAGAGGGCACGGCAAGACATATAAAGGCAAACAAGCTGACTCCAAACTGGGAAGGACCGTACCTCGTGAAACATGAAGTAAGACCCAGCACCTACAAACTCATGAACAAGGATGGTGTTCTTCTACCAAACCCGTGGCATGTAAATCATCTAAAAAGGTACTATGTATGAGATGCATTTGGGCAAACTTTGTTTTAAATATCAAGTCGTCGCTAAGGCAAGCTGTTGAATTTCCAAAAATGTTCTGCCTAAAAATAAAGTTATTATCCAAGTACAACTTCGAGCACGATCTCGATTATTATTCAAGTTTAACTTCAAGCACGATCTCGATTATTATTGAAGTTTAAATTCGAGCACGATCTCAAAAGATACTAAAACCCACGAGTAAGGTCGCAGTCACGAAACACCCAAGTTAAGACTTGGAAGATCAAAAACCCACGAGAAAGGTCGTGGTTACAAACTACCAAGTTAAATCTTGGAGAAAATCCACGAAAAAGGTCGTGGTGATAAAGTTAATACTTGGAAAATCAAACTACCACGAGAAGGGTCGTGGTTACAAAGTGGTTGCAGAATATCAAGTTAAAAGTATACTCGGAGTTTTGAAATACGAGGTAATTTATAGGTACGAGGTATCAAGTTGAAGACTTGAAGGAAGTATTTGTTATTACGAAGTATGGAGTTAGAAGAATTCCAGGAAAAAATACTGAAGGCGCGAGGTTCATAAGTTAAGAAAATTTCATTGAAGTTTTCAAAGAAGTACAAAGTACAGAAGAGTTACATCAAAAGCCTAAGTACAAAAAATGTCTAAATCCTAAGTTACAAAAATGGTCAAGGAGGAGCTGCCGAGGTGGACCCCCCATCAAGCATGTCCCAAAAAGTTGGAGTGGTAGGCCGCGACATCCTCCAAAAAGGTCTTCCCCTCTTCTCGTCCCTCTAGCTCTTCGGTAGTAAAAGGGATGAAGTCTGCCCCTTACCTACATAAATCATTATCGAAATTTGACTTGAAGGCTTGCAAGAGGACAGACTTGTCTTCGAAGTACGGGTGAAGCTGCCAGATGATATGCACACAACCCTTGTCCAAAAAGGAACTAGCCTCGCGATCGATCTCTTCATGATAAGCAGGAGAGCTTCTAAAGTCATCAATGATCTTCTTTTTAAAGTCCTCTGAACGATAATATTCAAGCTCCTCCTGCAGGGAAATCTGGCTAGCAACAGCTTCATCCCTAGCTGTGTTCAATTCATTATTCGCAACTCTCAGCTCGGCATTCCGCTCCTTCATATTGGCTAATAGTCTCCCCAACTCGGTTACCTCAATGGACAGTTGCAGCTTTTCAGAGTTAATCAATTCCAGACGAGCTGCTTGGTTGGTCACTTCTTGCTCCAAGGAGAGTAGGCGAGGTTCGTTGACTGCCCGCCACTAAGCGTCCTCCGCAGCTCGCCCGGGTTGCTCCGAAGTTGGCACTTAGAGATGTGCTTCACTAAGGAGGAAACCTTTTAAAAAAAAGTGAGATAAAGGTTGCAGCAAGAAATTTTCTAAGGACAAAGAAAGAAAGAGACTTACCTGAGCTATCAAGGCGCCCACCCGGCTGGTGGCCTCCTCAACCCCCATGTCCTTCATCCCGATCAAGCTCTCAGGGTCGTGAGCTCGATCCAAGACTGCACCCCCAAGCATGGTTGCCGCATACTTGTTGTTGAAGCAAAGATTGTTGAGGGGAGGAGTTCGGGCAGTGATTTCAGCTCCCAAAGCCCTCAAGGGCTCTTCCTCGGTTGGCAGCTGGAACTCCGGCTGGAGCCAAGAAGGACCGGGGCTCCCAGAGTTCACCTTGGCTTCGGTGTCAGGAGCAGCCTCAGCTTCGGTAGTTGGAGCAGACTCTTCAACAGGAGTCGGCTCCGAGTTCCTTCGGGATGCCAAGGGGACAACATCCAAGGCATTTGTGGAAGCAGGGGAAGGAGGAGGAGGAGGAGAAGGAGGAGAAGGTGAAGAAGAAGATACCTCAACAGAAGGACGACGGGGAGAAGTCCTCCACCTTTGGCGAGGACGGAGTTGCTCCTCCTCATCGTTCGCCACCTCGGATGCGGCTTCCCGGCGAGGTCTGGGTGCAGAATGAGGAGTCCTGCCTCTTACTTGCCCATCCCTCGCTCTGCGAAGTGTCCTACCCCACCCACGCGGACTGGCGGAGGATGGGTAAGTAAGGGGAGTCTCCCCCACTGCACCCCGGTCTATCAAACACGGGGGAAACCGAGGTAGGGAGTCCAGGTGTGACTGCCTGACATCCCTTTCCTCAACTCGATTCCCCCAGGCCTTGCTGAACATGGTAGAACCTGCAACAAAACAACTAAGTCAGTCTCTCTTATGAAGTACGAAGACCAACAACAAAAAAAACAAACACAGAAAGCAACACATTACCCCGGCCTCTGCCACACCCAAGCCTAGTAAGACTACACGAGTCACATTGAAAAGAAAAAACGGTCCCGGGGTGTATGGTCCAGTCTTCGTTTGGACTCTCCTCAGCAAACCCCAGCTCCCTCTTCCTCTCAGCCAAACCAGCCGCTATGCCACACCATTTCAGGCTGGCCTCACTCAGCAAATCCACAGAAGAGTATACCCGGGTTTGGTTTTGACGGCTATCTCCTAAATCCCGGGTAATGACCTCTAGGAAGGCTTTCTCAGAGTGGCTAAGGGAAAAGGGACCCTCTATCTGAGTCCACTGGAAGTTTTCACTAACACAGGGACGGAAAGGAAAGCCTATACGCGACTCAACATTCATCCACCTACCCTTAAAATCTACTTTATTGGGCGGGGAGTCAAAAAGAACAACCTTATTTCGGCGTGGACGAAGAGAAAGAGTATTGTCCAACATCCGAAGTGAAGAGAAAAATATTCTAAGAATGTTAGAAGATAGCTCGAAGCCTAATCTATGACAAAGACAAATAAAACAAAAAATGGTGCGGACATCATTTGGGTGCACCTGCCCGGGTTGAATTCGAGCAAATACCAAAAAATCTACAAAGGAGGGGTCCATGGGAAGACGAAGACCCACTTTGAAGTGAGCCAGGGGAATAGGAATACAACGAAGAGACATTCTCCCTGGAAAAGGAGCAACGGAGACTCTATAAGTCCTAGGGTCTATACTATACTTACTGGCAAATGACTCCGCTTGCTCACGGGTTATCCTATTTCTATCTAAGGGAAAATCAGGAGGAGGCGGCATAGAAGGCTGGAATGACACCCCCTCAGGAACCTCACCCTCACCATCCCTAGCCGCTACTGTCACCTCTGGCTGGGCAGGTTGAGGATCACCAAAACCCTCATTCATAAGATCCTCAACCTCCCGTTCAGCTTATCTTTGGGCAGCCATTACCTGCGAATGGAAGTCCAACTTTTAGAACCCCATTCAAACAAAGAAGCTACCTAGAAAGATAAACCCTAAAACCCAGAATAAACAATAGTTCTACCCTTATTAACCCACGGAAAAAATAGAGCATACAGAAGAAACGTGGCAGAATCACAGAACAACCCATCAAAAAGCAAATAGAAACCAGACCAGAAAAAGATAAAACATACCTTTTTGGTGTCTAAACTTGAGATAGAATCTGAAGGAATGTGACCGAATTCGCGAAGAAAACAAAGGCAAAGGGAATCTTCAGAAAGCTTTAATGGCGGAAAACTATGAAGGCAAAGGAATCATCAGAAAGTGTTAATGGCAGAAAACTATAAAGGAAAGGAAGCAAAAGTGAAAGAAAATGCCTTCGAAAGGGAGAAGCTCACTAAATAAACGAGGGAAAACTTTTTTGAAATGATTACTTGCCAGAATCGATGCACCGGGGAAAGCAAAAAAGTACTTCTGACGGCTGACATTCTGCAATTACTGACAGGCGCAGAAGATGAAAAGACAGCCAGTCCAATCAGAGACCCTAACTTCAGCCACAAGTCAAGGTACTCAACACGCTTATCCCGCCGAAGCTCCCCTACTTCGTCAGACGGAACTTCGACGAGGGGCCACTGAATAGTCAGAAAAATACATCAGGGGTAAAACGGTAATTTTGTCACACCTTAATTACCCCTGATCTCACCTGACGTCATAAACACAAATTAATGGGCCTCATCAAGGCCAGACGTTACATCTTTAATTCCACATTTATGACCCGTTACTCATAACGGTCAAAACGGTCCAAATCCACAATGATAAATTCATTATCAGACTCCTATAAAAGAGAGATCTGAACATGAGGTAAGGACTTTTTCCTAATTTTCCAGATATCCAAAAATAATCTACTGACTTAAGCATCGGAGAGTTCACGGGGCACAAACTCCCCATTGAACGTACTTGTTTTGCAGGCTTTCGAGACACTAAGTGTGGTACCCCGAAGTACTAAGAGCGTCCAGCGAAGTACCACTCCCCAAGAGTTATACTTCGCCTTCCCATAAAACGGTCTTCTTTGACATTGACCAACCTAAAAATCCTTCTTAACGAGTCAATCATAAAGCTTCCCAAATTCCCGGCACTTCAATTTACTTTTTTACCCTTTGACATATTCGTGCAGAATCAATATATATATATCTAGAATTTAAATTTGAATTTTATATATTATATTAAGTTTATAAGACACTTATTCTTGCTGTTTTTTAGTTGTTTAAAAAGAAAAAATAATGTCTGCTCCAAATACAAGTATTGTTGGATCAAATGTTGGATCTAGTGGAAGAGGAAATGTTGCCTTATCCTCTTCAATAATACATGGAGAAAAGCCAGAAAAATTTACTGGAAACAATTTCAAAACTTGGCAACAGAAGATGTTGTTCTATTTAACAACATTGAACTTGGTCAGATTCCTTCATGAAGATCCTCCAATAGTTGAAGATCAAAGTGATGCCGAGCTAAATCTGCGAAAGAGGCATGGACTAATTCTGATTTTTTGTGTAAGAATTATATCCTTAATAGCTTGGATGATACATTTTACTATGTGTATAGCAAAAAAGAAACAGCAAAGCAACTATGGTAATCTCTTGACAAAAAATACAAAATAGAAGATGTTGGAACAAAGAAATTTGTGGTTGGAAAATTCTTGGATTATAAAATAGTTGATGATAAAAAGGTTTCTCGTCAAATCTAAGAATTACAAATTATATTGCATGAAATTCAAGAGGAAGGAATGTCTCTTAGTGAATCTTTCCAAGTGGCTACTATAGTTGAAAAACTACCACCATCTTGGAAGGAATTCAAAAGTTATCTCAAGCACAAGAAAAAGGAAATGAGTCTTAAAGACCTCATTGTACGATTGAGAATAGAAGAAGACAACTGTGTTTCAGAAAATAAAGGTTTATCTCGAGCTATAAAAGTTAAATCTAATGTAGTTGAACTAGGTAATCATCCTAATAAGAAAAGAAAATATGTGGGTGATTACAAACAGAAAAGTTCAAAGAAGTTCAAAGGTAAATGCTTTAATTGTGATAAAATGGGACATCAAGCAAAAGACTATCGTAAGAAAAAAGGTTAATAACCAAAAGAAGCAAGTAAACATGACAAAGACTGATAGGATGTCTGATGGTATGAATGAAATGAATTTGTCAGCAGTCATTTCAGAGGTCAACATGATTGGAAGTAATTCCAAAGAATGGTGGATTGACACAAGAGCAACACGTCATATATGTGTTGATCATAACATGTTCTCCACATATGAAAAGTTTAATAAAGAGGAACAACTCTTTATGGCACATTCATCTATTGCAAAAGTGGAAGGTCATGGGAATGTAGTCTTGAAATTGACATCAGGAAAGACTAACTCTCAAGGATGTACTACATGCTCCAGATGTTCGTAAAAATTTAGTTTCTAGTCCTTTGTTAAGTAACAAAGGTTTTAAATTAGTCTTTGAGAGTGATAAATTTGTACTTACTAAAAATGGCTTGCACATTGGAAAGGGATACTTGAGCAATGGTTTGTTCAAGTTAAATACTATGGCTATTGTACCTTATATTCCTAATAAAAATAAATCTGTTATTTATTTGCTTGAGTCATTTGATGTTTGGCATGGTAGATTAGGACATGTTAAGTTTGGAACAATGAAAAGATTAATGAATATAGAATTATTGCCAAAATGTGAAGTTAATAAAAATTATAAATGTCCTATTTGTGTAGAAGCAAAACATACTAGGACATCTTTCTCTCTAGTTGAAAGATGTACCATACCTCTACAATTAATACATACCAATGTGTGTGATTTAAAGTCTATAGAGACAAGAGGTGGAAAGAAATAGTTTATTATTTTTATTGATGATTGCACAAGATATTGCTATTTCTATCTTCTCAGAAGTAAAGATGAAGCTATAAATGTCTTTTTACACTATAAGAATGAGGTAGAAACTCAACTTGGTAAGAAGATCAAAACTTTGAGAAGTGATAGAGGAGGTGAATATGAATCACCTTTTAAAGATATATGTTCTCAAAGTGGAATAATTCATCAAACCACCGCTCCTTATACACCTCAACAAAATGGTGTAGCAGAAAGGAAAAATCGTACTTTAAAAGATATGATGAATGCAATGTTGATTAGTTCCGGTTTACCTCAGAATTTGTGGGGGGGGGGGGGGAAGCAATTCTTTCTGCAAATTATATACTCAATCGGATTCCATCTAAAAAATGGATAAGACTCTCTATGAATTATGGAAAGGTCCTAGACCAACTTTTAAACATTTAAAAGTGTGGGGTTGTCTTGCTAAAGTAGGGGTTCCCTATACCTTAAAGAGGTAAAAATATGACAAAAACTATAGATTGTATTTTCATTGGTTATGCACACAATAGTAGTGCATATAGTTTTTTAGTGTTTAAATCAAATATAGCAGATGTGCATGAAAATACAATTATAGAATCAAGAGATGCACAATTTTTTGAACATATATTTCCTCGAAAAATTGAAAAAGAAGATAACTCAAAGAAAAGAAGTTATGAAGAAACAACCAAAGGTTCCATTCAAATTGAAGAACCTAGACGTAGTAAAAGAACTCGAACGTCTAAATCTTTTGGTCCTGATTTTCTTACTTATATGATTGTTGATGAGCCTCAAACATTTAAGGAAGCTATGAGTAGTCCTGAAGCACCTTATTGGAAAGAGGCTATAAATAGTGAGATAGAGTCTATCTTACATAATCATACATGGGAAATTGTGGACTTACCTTCTGGTTTTAAACTAATAGGTTGTAAGTGGATCTTCAAGAAAAATATGAAAGCAGATGGAACAATAGATAAATATAAAGCAAGGTTAGTAGCTAAAGACTATAAGCAAAAAGAAGGAATTGATTATTTTGATGTATATTCACCAGTTACTAGAATAACATCAATTAGGTTATTAATAACTATAACATCTATTTATAACATCGAGATACATCAATGGGATGTTAGAAAACTTTTCTAAATGGAATTTTAGAAGAAGAAATTTATATGGAACAACCTGAGGGATTTAATGTTCATGGACAAGAGAGGAAGGTGCGTAAATTAGTAAAATCTTTATATGGTTCGAAACAAGCACCTAAACAATGGCATGAAAGATTTGACAAAGTTATGATGTCAAGTTGATTCAAAATAAATGAATGTGATAAATGTGTGTATGTTAAAGGCACTCAAGAAAGCTTTGTCATCGTTTGTCTTTATGTTGATGATATGTTAATAACAGGAAGTTATTTAGATATTATAAAGTCTAATAACAGGTTATTGGCAAGTAAATTTGATATAAAAGATATGAGAATTGCATTTGTGGTTTTAGGAATTAAAATCATAAAATTATTTGAAGGGTATGCCTTGTCACAATCTCACTATGTTGAGAAAGTATTACAAAAGTTTAATAAAGGTGACACTAACTTTGCTAAAACTTCTATAGATGTAAATTTACATCTAACTAAAAATAATGGAGAAGGAGTAACACAGTTAGAATTCTCCAAAATAATAGGAAGTTTAATGTACATTATGAATTGTACTAGACCAAATATAACATGTGTTGTTAATAAACTAAGTCAATTTACTAACAACCCAAGAAAGATACATTGAGATGCTATAATTAGAATATTAAGATACTTGAGATATACTCAATATTATGCTTTGCACTATTCTAGATTTCCTGCAGTCTTAGAAGGGTATAGTGATGCAAATTGGATATATGATTCGAGAGATACTAAGTCTACAAGTGGATATGTTTTTACACTAGGAAATAGTGCAATTTCTTGGAAATCTTCTAAGAAAACTTGCATAGCAAGATCAACTATGGAAGCAGAGTTTATTGCTTTAGATAAAGCTGGAGAAGAAGCAGAATGGCTTCGAAATTTTCTAGAAGATATTCCAAAATGGAAAAAAACCTATACCATTTGTGTGTATACATTGTGATAGTAAATCAAAGATAGGTAGAGCTGAAAATGCTATGTATAATGGAAAATCTCGACATATATGTCAAAGACACAATACTATTAGGCAATTAATTTCTAATGGAATTATTTCCATTGATTATGTGAGCTCAAAACAAAATATTGTGGATCCGCTAATGAAAGGATTGCCTAGAGATCAAGTATATAAATCGTCGAGGGGAATGGGTTTAAAGCATATTTTAAAAAATTCATTATAGTGCGAACCCAACCTAGTTGACTTGGAGATCACAAGATCTAGGTTCAATGAGACTTATGGTGAAATTTTGAAGTCACTACGAAATTTATTTCCTATCCATTCTTAAGGTGAATAGAGTGACTTAATTTGTGATTAAGGTTAAGTTGTGCTTTTAATAATTCCTATGTTTTGAATAAGTCAAAAGAGTATAACAAAGTACTTCAATAGGAATTACCTATGTGAGTGCGAATGTGGCCGGTTCAAAGATAACTCATAGGCTAAGTTATCTAAGCACTCATGAAACCAGGAGATGTACAAGGCCAAAATGGACAAAAATGTGAGAACCAAGTTTATTAGAAAGTGATTGTGTGTTTATAATTTTCTTGGTATACATTTAAAATTGAATAGTTCAAGGCATCATGTCCACTAGTCAATGAGTATATCCGATTATAATACACTAGAAAAGGTTCAAGGCCAAAAGCTACCTATTTCGATGTAGTTGCTTTTACGAGAGTACTATAAATCATGTTTTTTTTTAGTTGTAATACTTTTTGACGAAATTGTTATTCATGTGGGGGATTGTTGGAATAAAGAGTCGTGAATTCCAATTTGAGCTACATGTGTTTACGAGTACCTGAGAATTCCAATTTGAGTTGTAACTTTTTATTCGTAGCTATCCTTTCATGAATAATAATAATATTAAAGTATTACTAAAACTATTCGTTTTGTAGCTATTCGTTCATAAAATTATTATTAAAATATTTAAATGGATTATTGTTTAGGAATATGTTCTTTAGGAACGATTCCCTACGAGTCTATAAATAGCGGGATGCTATTTAGTTTTTCAAATTAATTCAAGCAGTTTACAAAACAATAGTATATGCATTTTAGATTTCATTGTTTAAAAGTTTAGTTTTTAGTACTCTAAATAAATTGGTTCGTGGACTTGCTGTTAGTGTGCTTCATCAGTAAGTGGAGATTGTTTTACCCTGGGAGGCAGACGTCCAGAAAACTTTAAGCATCGAGAAAAGGGCCAAAATTTGTCTTAAGGGGGATAGTACCTAGTACTAGACTTGTTTCATATTTTCTGTGTTTGTTTTCCAGTTCTTGTTTTTTTAGAATTCTAAAGTAAGTTTTCTGTTATGTTATTTTTACTTTCTGTGTTTGTCTAAATAATAAATACGACGTTAGTTTAGTTATTATGTTTTAGCATTCTCGTATTAGAAACTATATAGTGTAAACTTTATTTAATTATAGATAGATATAGTTTTGGATATATTATATTATATATATTTATGTTATCAATCTTCTGCAAATTTGTTTAAAATTTAAATTCTCTGTTTTAATCAAAAAGAGTTTTACATGTTATTTCGGTTTTAATTTATATATATAAAAAATATGTAACAGTCTACCGTTTAAGAAAGTAGACAAAATCGAATTCTCTTTGCATAAGAAGTTTGCAAATGGTAGCTTGAAGAACGAAGATTTAGATAGGAGTTATGTTGTTTTTTTTGTTGGGCCCGAATAATCCCACAAGATTGAGCTTCCACCACTTAACTCCACATTAGTATGATATTGTCTGCTTTGGGTCTAAGCCCTCACGATTTTGTTCTTGGGTAACTTCCCAAAATGCCTCATACTAATGGAATTAGTGAAATTCTTATATGTTAGTCAACTTGAAACCCCAACAATCTTCAAGAGCAAGTAGTTCATCATCAAACTTTATGTCCATTCCTAACAACTGTTGCAAAATACCATGAAGGTCGTTCAAATAATTTGCCATTGATGCACCTTCTCGGTATTTTATTTGGATAAGTTTTGTCAGGAGAAACAACTTGTTGTTGGCGATTTTAGAGGAATACAAATAAGTTCGTGCACTAGTCTTGTCACATATGTGGTTGTACACGTTGTCTTTGATAAATTGTCGGATAAAACCACATACTTGTTCGTGCTCGAACGCCCACTCCTCGTCCGTCTTACCATCTGGTTTGATGGTAACTAAACCAAGGTAGCCACATAGCATACTCAGAAATGCCAATTTAGCTCTGATATCACTTGTTGGGCTCGAATAATTCTACAAGATTGGGCTTCCACTACTTAACTCTACATTAGTATGATATTGTTCGCTTTGGACCTAAGTCCTCACGGTTTTGTTCTTAGGTAACCACCCAAAAGGCCTCATACTAATGGAGTTAGTGGTATTCTTATATGCTAGCCAACTCTAGCATATCTTCAAATGTAGGACATGGGTTGACACCCCAATAATCTACTCTAGCATTATCTTCAGATGTGGGACATAGGTTGACACCCCAACATTTTTATGTTATGTTTTGTTATTATTGTTTACTGTTTTTCTTGACTCACCTAAAGTTTTTAAGTTGAGTATATCTACAATCAACTCAATTTCAAAGGATGATTTTCACAAATATTAGGGCATACGAAAGGATTAAGGGTAATGTTGGGGAGAACAAAGTCAAGCAACAACTATAGAAGTTGAAGGTGAACAAGTTATGAGTGAAGAATATAGTATGGAAAGATGTAAGAAACGTGATTTTAAAATTATCAAATGTAAACATGATAGCAAAAAAGCTACTTCAAATAGTAAGAACGAACATGGTATCTCAAATAGGAAACGAGAGAAATTCAAAATGTTAAAGAAGAAGCACGTGAATACATTGCGATTTTCAACCAATATTTCTATTAATAAGGTAGGAGGTAATATTTTAGCTGTAAATGTTACTAATTCACTCAAATGTTGTAAAAAAGTTCATTCTTTCCGTACTTTGCTAATGTTTTAAAATTTTATGCTTAGAAATAGTGTAGAGGGATTCCCAAAGCACATTAGGTTGAGTCATAAGATTGTTGATGACTCACTAAAGTGTATTGGTAAAATTGTAACCTTATTTTAGTGCATGTTGGACCAATTGCAAGGTGTTGTGTACATACTAAACTCTTGTGAAATAATTCTTTGTTTGCCAATTTCTATCAACAACATGGATCGTTAAACTAAAATGGACACACATGATTTTGCAATAGCATGATTTTATTTGAATTTATGTGTGTATTGGTGAATTGAAAGAGGATTTTCTCAAGTATTGTAGACCCACTATAGGTTTTTGATGAGGGAGTTAGTTATGAAGAGAATGTAAAATAGAAGATCCTATACAAAAAGACAATATAGAGGCCTTTAGACTCCTAAAATTAGGGGGGGAAATTAGATCAAGTTTTATATTTTAGGGATTAGAAGCTAATATGGAACGGGGTTAATGCATATCAAGTTAAGGGTCTTAACTTTCTTTTGATTTAGCTAGTAGGTTCAAGAAAGCAAGAAAAAAACATATTTTTATGAGAAAAAAAAGATGGTTGATCCTTGGATAATATGCAAGATCACTACTTGTATAATATTTTTATCATTACTTGTATAATATGCAACATCGTTGGATACAATAAAATAATTTGTCTTTAGGAGAAACGAGCTAAATCAAAAGAAGGATAAATACCTACATTAAGAATCCTTCTACACAAGCATCTGTTACTTAAAATTGAAGAAAAAATATGATCAATTATTCGAATTCTCTGGAGTGGATAGCTACATGTTAAAAGCTTTGGGCCAAATCCTTATGTTTCCAAGTGAATAAAAAAAAATGTTTAAAGGAATAAAACTAACTTAATTATGATTTTTTTAGCCAAATCACAACTCTCCAAGATAATCACTTTGAAATGTAACTTTTCTAACATAAATTACATTCTTTATATTTTAGGGAAACAATTCAATAATTTTGATGCAAATGCAATAGTTCTGTTTGCAAAAACTTAGAAAAAAAAGGTTGTTCCAAAGATGTATTTATGTTTAACCCTTATATTCCAACTATTATAAGTTATTTATCTTGCTTTATTTTTTTTTATTTTTTTTTTTTCTCTTCTTCTTCAAAGTTTTATAGTAGGGACTGTAGTCGATGCCAAAAGATTTGAGAGTATCAAAATGCAATAATATAAGTATGAGGACCAATACAATATTAGCATAATAAAAAGGATCAAAATGCAAAAGATCTGTATTTATTAATATATGGACGATAAGCTATATAAGGAGGGAGAGATGCAGCAGAGATCTGCAACTGATTTTGAATAATGGTTAGCAATAGAAGCTCGAATTCTTTCTCCAAATCCTCGATCGTTTCCATCAAAAGGCCGTCTCGTTTGTCGCTCACACTTTATATAATCTGCTTATTTTCTTTTTCAATATTTATTTTTATCTTCCACAGCAATGTTATCTTGGAAGAGGAACAAAAGAGACCTCCTTCATTCCCCAAGGAGAAATCTGAATTTAAACAAGTTCTTCGTGGTTCTGATTTGGTTAGTTTTTTTTCTTTTCTTTTTTTTTTTTACATCTAATTTTACTGATCGATTAATATCTCATTTTTGGTGATTTAGGTAACTGGGTGTTGGTATTTGTGGTTGATTTAATAAGGATATGTTAACTTTACTCTTTCAAGTTTTTTATTTTGGCTGATTTCTGTCTCAGTAATGTGCTTTTCTTCTGGCTTTTGAATTCTTGATTATATAGTTCTGGATTTTGAGTAATTGGTTTGATTTGTTGCACAAGCACTATTATATATATTCTCATGATGTGACTCATCTTCTTGGCATGCCGACACTTGACTGGAAGTTAGATAACCCATTTTGCAGATTAGTTGTTGCTACTTTTAAGCTTGTTGGATCCTGTTCTACTCCGTATTCCCCAAGATAATGATGAAGTCTGGTTTAGTTGTTACTCTTTGTTTTCTTTTAAGTTATCATCTGAGTTGTAACTTTCAAATAATTTCATTTTCATTTTCTCTTTTGCAACAAAACATTTATATTTATTACCCATGTAAATGAGATTGTGAAGTATTATTGGCAATAGTTGTTGATGGGATTTGCAAATCAGAAAAAACTAACCGCAGTATTGATGCAAGTATTTTCATGTAATAAAGCTATGGATATCTGTTTCTGCAGTTGCATGATGGTATCCTCTGGGAAGCCCCTTTGGCTCATGGTCTACACCCATGTGTGAAGCCCACCACAAGATACAAAGGTGTTATATCATTTTCTCTTGTTTGGTTTCCATGACCCTCACTGTAACACTAATTTGGAGGGACTATAAATTTACTTCATTTTCAAGGTTCCATATTTCCATTATTTTGGATTAGTAGAACGAATTTACACTTTTTATTCTCTTTTGGAATAATTTTGCACTATGGAATTCATTTTGTTTCTCCAGCATCCCATGGATTGTTTCGGTACATGACTGTAAGAAGTAACGGGGGATTAAATCAAATGCGCGCTGGTGTAAGTTTACATTTGGTATTCTTTTTATATACAGGAAACAGTTTGACAAATAACATTTTTCCTATTTCCGTTGTGTCTCTATTCTAGTTTCCATTTCTTAATTATCATTGGATCTAGCCCTAATTTTGTTTTGTTCAATTATATCATAGATAGCTGATATGGTTGCTGTGGCATATATAATGAATGCAACCTTGGTAATTCCTCAGCTGGACAGACGATCGTTTTGGCAAGATACAAGGTGATCTAATGTTCTTGATTGCTTCAGTTTTTACATTTGTTTTTGTTTTTCTACTCTTTCTCTCAATGTGTTTTTTGTTTTTTATATTTTCATATAGAGTGCTGTGTCATATGTCACTTTTTCCCCCTTGCTTTTGCACATTCATATTTTATTGAACTGTTTGTTTTTATATTTTATTTTATTCTTTTAACAATATGCAGCACATTTTCTGATATATTTGATGAAAACCATTTTATCACAACACTACAAGGAGATGTGAGAATTGTGAAGGAACTCCCTAAAGAATTAGAATCTGCTCCTCGAGCCAGGAAGCACTTTACTTCATGGTCAAGCATGAGCTATTATTTAGAGATGACTGAACTTTGGAAGAACCATCAGGTACACTGGCAACCTTTTCTCTGTTGATTTGGTGCTCCATTTGTTCAATAACTTTTACAATTCTGCAGATAAACTATAATAATTATTGTTATTTGGAGTTTCTGAACCTTGGTAGTGTGGGAATTAATTAAGATGTTCCATGTCTCCTTGTTTACCATAGGGTGACCTGCAGTTTGGGATATTGTTACAATAAATTCCTACAGTTTGTGACATAGCAGACAGAGTTTAGGGCAATGGAACTCAACAACTAGGGCTATATTAGGTAGGTTGTTAACAGAACATAGAAGATTCAGGGAATAAATCCCATGGCATATTGACAATATATTAATGGAGAATGGCATCTAGTGATAGTCTTTAATGCCTATTTATAATAGTAAGAAAGAAGACTCCTTTATAAAAGTGCAAGTCCTTAGAAAATTAAGAAATCTTGTTAAATTTCTTAAAATAAAAAATAGAAAGAACACTTAAAAGACCCAACACGTATTTCTAATACTATTTAAATAAAAATAAGAAAACTATAACGTAAATAATGATGAAAAACTGATGTGCTGCATCAGTTTGTGACACTTAACAAATGGCTGAAAAGTTGAAGATTGTGAGTTCTCTACTAGCTGAAGAAAATTAAGAATCTAATATCCAATTCTCAAACAAAGGAGGATTCAATGATTAGTAGGAGACAACAAATGATAAATGAGAGCTAATCTGTCATGACAATTACATCTGGCCTAAAAGAGAAATTATATTCTTGATTAAAATTAGAATAGAGGCCAGTGTTGAAATGGTATAAATTGCTTGCATGCCTGCTAAAGAAATTTTTCTCAAACCAGCTGATGTGGTGCTTCTCCTTCTAGGCATACCTAACCAAGTTTTTGAATCCTATGATATTGAGATGAGAAGCCAAAATGCTATGAAAATTTCGGAATGGAAGTAATGAGAACATAGGTTAAATTGTCAACAAGAATCCAGGGTCCATTTGGAAAAGATATATATATTTTTTTTCTTAAAAATAAAAGGTTAAAAAGTTGTGGTTAAATATTGAAATTTAATTATCACACTTAAGTTTACATTTTTAAATAGGTTAAAAAGTTGTTTGAAGTTAAAAGAAATAAAAATTTCTCAAAAAAGGAAAAATTGCTGTCATGAAAACAAGGAGATGGCTATGAAGAGAATGGGATGGAATTTGATATTTTAGTGGAAAATAGACCAAGTATCTGGTTCTGTTTAATTGAGAGTAATATTCTGATTATATCTTTATATAATAGCAAATTTCTCTGAAATTTGACAACGCATTGAAATTTTGCTTAGGTAATTCATGTTGCAAAATCTGATTCTAGACTTGCCAACAATGACCTGCCTCTAGATATCCAGAGATTGAGATGCCGTGCTTTGTATCATGCACTACGCTTCTCTCCTCCTATTGAAATCCTTGGAAAGGTTAGCACTATCGTTTTCCATGACCAAAATGCTGTTTAAGAAGCTTTTTCTCCATTATGGTCAGAAATTCACAATGATGAAAGAAAAGTCACCAAAGGCATTCAGCATATGTAAAAACATTATCGTCATTGATGTTTCTTTCAGTACATAACAATAGCATGCATGAAGTATAAATCTATAGCACCTAGCAATGAAGAACTAGTACCAATATTAGTGATTTATATGGGCCTTTTATCTTTATTTTTTCAGTTGAGTTCCCCTACACGGTTCCTTTAAACTATGTTCTGACCCCACTTTACAATGACAGTGCAGAAGCTAGTGGAGCGGTTGCGATCACGTGCAGAAAGATACATTGCGCTACATCTGAGATATGAAAAAGACATGCTTGCTTTTACAGGCTGTACATATGGCTTAACTGATGCAGAAGCTGAGGAGCTCAGGGTCATGAGGTGAAAATTTTAAGCTGTTATTCTTAGAAGAGGGGGAAAAAAAAAGGAAGAAAGAAAACACTCACATTAGCATACATAAAAGCATATACCTGATTTGATTCATAGAAAATTTTAAAGTTGACATATTGCTGGATATTTGAAGGTCTAAGACTAGAAACATCTTTCCAGTCTCTGCATAATTTATCTCCATAAAGAATTTGCAGAGTTAGGCCAAAAAATATATCTTTTGTTAATCGACAAACACGATACTGTTGAAGAATGAGTAAAGAAGAAACAGGGTTAGTGTTTAGAGAAAGATACAGCAGTCTAATATCCATTGATAAGCTTTTGTTGTCCCGAAGTTCAAGACATAGCTCAACACTGGTTGCAAATTGTTCTTGAAAAATGTTGATTTTTTATCTAAAATGTAGATATCAATGGAATGACCAGTTATTACTCTGAAATTAGACATTTTCTGTTTTAAGACAAAAGGAAATCTATGATAAAAAAAATCAATTTACTGCACTATAAAGTATTCAAGAATCTTTCTGCAAATGCATGCACACAGATTAATATTCACAATGTGCCTGTAGAGCTAGAAACTAATAATTCATTCATTTTCTTTTACTGTTATGGTATTTTTATCAACAAACTTATATTCTAACTGTTCCAGTGATGCCCTTGTTTCATTCAATACTTGTTCCTTTGGATGAATCTTGTGTAACTTTTATCCTTTGGAAGAAAAATAATGGGGTTTTCCAGTTGTGATAAGTGAGGAAGATAGTAAGCACGGATGGCTAGCTGCCTAAGTATCTATAGCAATACTTGTCCTTCGTTCCTGTTTGTTCCTGGTGCAGTGTGACAAAAGAAATTTATAAAGGCTAGATACAGACATGAAAAATGGTAGTCAGGAAATCAAAATAGAAACAATCAAAAGTACATTTTCTTTAAGGGACAAACAACTAAGATCATTCAATTCTAAGAGGGCTAGAAAACACTATATAAGAATGATAATTGGCATGAAAAAATCAAAGTGTGAAAGAGTGGTGCAGGTGACTGATTTTAGGTGGAGTTTTTTAAAAACAATTGCTACAAAGAAAAATGGAATCAACTTTAGACCCGGATCAGAAGGCAGATGAGAAAGATTGTGAAGTAGTAAAGGTTGGAAAGAATATAGAATAGGAAGCTATGAGGCGAAAGAAAGATGAGTGAACTTATAAATTACTAGTAGGAAAATGGAAAATGTTGAGAGTTAGTAAAGAACAAGCTGTAGTTGCATCAAGGTGCATTTTTTCTTGGGTACCTTTTGGAGGATTAATGTTGAATCTTATGTAAGATGGTTGACAATTTATTTATTTATTTTTTTCATTTTTTCATTTTGTCTCTCTATTTTCTTTTATCTATATATAGGTTTTTGATCACTGCAATCATCAGTGAACTTTATCTATACCATATGTTACTTTATTAGTCATGGCCAATCTTCAATAATCTAGTTGTCAAGCTTCTTCACTGCTTACCATGCACTAGCATGTAACTTTGACATTAATATTTTGATAGGGAAAACACAAATCACTGGAAGATTAAAAGTATTAACTCAACAGAGCAGAGAATCGGTGGCTTCTGCCCTCTAACTCCAAAGGAAGTTGGAATTTTCCTTCATGTTCTTGGATACCCTGCATCAACATTGATTTATATTGCTGCAGGAGAGATCTATGATGGGAAGGCCCACCTTTCAGAACTTACATCTCGCTTTCCTAATGTAGTTTTCAAGGTTAGTTGAGCGTCTAATGCTCCAGCGAAATAAATACAGTCTAAGGTAAAAATGCTTTATGAAGTCTTTGTAACTAATGGATGAGGAAGTTCTAAACAATGGCAGGAAATGCTTGCGAGAAAAGAAGAATTGGAAGCATTTTCTGGTCATGCATCTCAAACAGCAGCACTTGATTATATTATCTCAATAGAGAGTGATGTTTTCATGTCATCACATTCTGGTAACATGGCAAGGGCCGTTGAAGGACATCGGAGATTTTTAGGCCACAAGAAGACAATCACTCCAGATAGGTAATAAAACAGCAGCTTCTAAACATCCCTTAATTGCTGTGTTCTTGCTTGCAGGTTGTACTATAACATCAGGTAGTTGTAATGTTATTAATGATGTTACGACTATTTTATGCAGGAAAGGTTTAGTAGAAGTATTTGACATGTTGGAAGCTGGAAACCTCGAGGAAGTATCATCCCTGACAAGTCGCATAGTAAACTTGCATAAGAACAGGTATTTTATCTGCTTGTCCAACATGCATGCATATATGGTAAATCCTTCTTACATTATGTAATTAACAACTCATGTCATTCCAAAATTTTGATTTTGAAGTCATTGTGAACAAGCTATCTTTTTGCACTTTCTACACTAAAATTGAAAGTAGTGAGTGGAAAAGAAAAAAACCTATAGCTTATCTCCATTTTTAGCCATGATACATGCTCCTTCAATAGTTATTGGCTTAGCTCTGTATGATACAAGAAAGGTGAAGAAAGAATTTGCTTAAACCCAATCTCAGCATGCCAACTAATGCATTTTATTATTCAGGCAAGGGGGCCCGAGAAAAAGAGAAACTGCACCTTCTGGAATCAAAGGCCGAGCTCGTAACAGGCTAGAAGAATCCTTTTACCAAAATCCCTACCCAGAATGCATATGCCGCAGTAGAAACCTCATCTGAAAAACAAAGTTAATCTTGTAGTATTTCGATATCTTTTTTATTTTCCCCTTCATCTTTCTTTTTGATAGTTTTATTATTTCTTATTGATTGATTGTTATGAACGGAACTCACTTCTTGTTTGTACATACAAACAAATTTCCGCTATATGATTTTTTGGTTCATCAGGGAAATCTTCTTTTAATCTCGGAGATAATTACGTATTTAATTAAAGGTGACACGCTTCACCTGATGTCTATTTCTAAATTGCCACATCATTTATTATTTATAAATTTGGTGACAAGTGTCACTTAACATGTAATACCGGGTGATAAGTATCACCTTTAATGTTTATCTTTATCTTCTATTTATCTTCTATTTATCTCTGTCACCGATTAGTCCATCATGTGGGTAATTTCGATATTTCATGGTTTCGATTGATGCATCGACTTGATGGTCGTATGTTTATTTATTATCAACTCGCAACTTGGCGTTTGTGAGATTACTTGCCTAAATAATTCGCTTAAGAGCGCAGTTTCCTAATTATCTTATTAAGCGAATTCGTCTAGATAATGCTGGTGAATTTTTTTTGCATGCATTTGATTCTTATTGCATGTCGATTGAAATAATTGTTGAACATCCTGTAGCTCATGTTCACATATAGAATGGTCTAGCTGAATTATTTATTAAAAAGTTGCAATTAATTGCTAGACCATTATTGATGAAAACAAATCTCCCTACAGTAGCTTGGGGACATGAAATTTTGCATGCTGTTTCACTTGTGTGTTTAAGGTCATCGAGTTACCATAAATTTTTTGCCATATAGTTGACTTTTGGTTCAAAACTAAATATTTCTTATTTGAGAATTTTTGGGTGTGCTGTATATGTTCTAATTGAACCACCCCAATTGACAAAGATGGGTCCACAATGAAGATTGGGGATATATGTTGGGCATGACTCCCTTTCCATTATAAGGTATCTTGAACCTTTGACATGAGATGTGTTTACAACAAGATTTGTTGATTGCCATTTTGATGAAAATTTGTTTCCCAAATTAGGGGGAGAAAATAAATGACATAAGATTGAACTTGTGTGGAAAACATCTTTGAATCATTTAGATCTACACACAAATATGAATGAACTTGAAATTCAAAAGATTATACATTTGCAAAAAATTGCAAATCAACTGCCAGATTTTTTTGTTGACTCCAACAGATTCTTTTGCTGACTCCAACAGATTCTTTTGTTGACTCCAGGAGAGTCACTAAATCGCATATTCGAACTATAGATGCTCCTATACGGATAGAAGTCCATGAATGACATAAAGTAAATCATGTAGTTGTTGAATCAAAAACACGTCAGAAGCGTGGTCGACCCCTTGGTTCCAAAAACAAAAATCCTCAAAAGAAAAGAGGATTAAATGATCCAAAAGATCATATTGATGAAATAGAAAAAGAAAACCAAGGGACAACTAATGAAAAGATTCCAACTACAAATGATGAAGAGAAATCTGAAATCTCTATTAATTAAACCACTTCGAATAAAAGTTGGGATCGAAGGAACGTTGTTATTGATAATGCTTTTGCATCCAACGTAGCCCTTGATATTTTCAAGGATAATGAGGATTTAGATCCTTCATCAGTTGAAGAATGTCGGCATAGAATTGATTGGCCTCAATGAAAAGATGCGATTCAATCAGAGTTAAATTCGCTTGCGAAGTGAGAAGTTTTTAGACCTGTAGTGGAAAAGCCAAAGGGTGTAAAACCTGTTGGCTATAAATGGGTGTTTGTGCGAAAACGAAATGAGAATAATAAAGTCGTAAGATATAAAGCACGACTCGTCGTACAAGGCTTTTCGCAAAAGCCAGAAATTAATATGATCAAACTTATTCACCCGTTATTGATGTTATTACACTTTGATATCTTATAAGTTTGGCAGTTCATTAAAAGGTGGACATGCGTCTAATGGATGTCGGTACAGCTTATCTTTATAGAAGCATTGAAAATGATATTTATATGAAAATCTCTGAAGGATTCAAATTACCGAAGGCTTCTAAAGGCTCTCATGAAAATTATTCTATAAAATTACAAAAGTCATTAGATGGGCTTAAACAATCTGGATGCATGTGTTACAATCGCCTTAGTGAATTCTTATTAAATTCAAGATATAAGAATGACCAAATCTGTCCATGTGTTTTTATTAAGAAAAACAAATTTGGTTTTGTGATTCTTGCTATATATGTTGACGATATCAATCTTATCGGAACTCCAGAAGAGCTTCGAGAAGCTATAGATTATTTGAAACAAAAATTTAAAGTTAAAGATTTTGGAAAAACCAAGTTTTGTCTTGGGCTTCAAATTGAACATATGAAAGTGAAATTTTTGTTCATTAGTCAACATATACATCTAAAGTGTTGAAAAGATTTTTCATGAATAAAGCATATCCATTGAGTATTCCAATGGACGTGAGGTCACTAGATAAAAATAAAGATATATTTAGACCTCGAGAAAATGATGAAGAATTACTTGGTCCTGAAGTACCATATTTGAGTGTTATTGGTGCATTCATGTATCTTGCTGATATGCACAAATCATATCACATTTTAGCATATTTTTTATACACAAATTAGGGCATTATTGGAACTGATTTGATCATAATTGATTGAAATTAACATCTTTTTACATAATTTGTGATTTTGGAAGTCTGGTGAGTAAATTGCATAAAAATAGCAAATATTGGGGTAAAAGTATAATTTTTGGAAGTTCTGAGCTCAGGACGGGTGTCCCAGAAGCCAGAAAGCCCGCCCTGACCAAGTCAAGGCTCGGGACGAGCGTCCTGAACCCCAGATGTGAATCCCACATCAATTTTTCCATGTAAAAACCCTTCCAGTTCACTCCTATAAATACCCTAGGGGGTGAAAGGTTAGAGATATCCCTCAGCACTCAATACAAGTCATCTAGCAACAAAGAATGTCTCGTTTTCTCTATTTTCTGAGTGTTTATCTCAGATCCTGGAAATTCGATTAGATAGTGTTTGTTTTTTGTATTTATAGAATACTGCAATTTCGTTAGGAGATCCTAAGAGAGCATTAGGTGAGCGCATAGTTAGTCAACAGAACATTGTTTAAGCCCAGGACGTAAGGTAAAGCAATAGCTACTAGGCCAAGGAAGCATTCTCCGAAGGCCTTGCCGATCAGAGTCGGGTCGAGTAACCCAAAGGATACAAGTTTGGCAATGTCGGCAGACCTCATAAAGTGGTGACTACTCTATGAACATGGTCCCCTAGATCCTCTCATTTTCCCAGAAAGGTCACTTGCATAAATTAACATTGTGTATGATAATCTGTTTGCTCTTTTAAACTAAATGAACGATTATAGACAATTCCTAACCATGGTCTACATCATAAACCTATTTAGTTTAACAAACCTTAAGATTAGGTAGAAAAACATCCTTAAGGTCTGCCAGATTAGGTAAAATAACATATAGATCACCATGTGGTATATATATATATATAGTGTACATCCTTTTACCTAAGGGTAATTTAAGAAATTCATATTATTATGTATATTATAAATACCCTCTCCGTTGATAGAAGAAGGGGATAGGTTTTTGGGATTCAAAAGCCCTAGGAACATGATATGCATAAATCATATCACTTTTTTAGCATGTTTTTAGGCATAATTTAGGGTGAAATTGATAGGAAATCGGTCTTAATTGATTGTTATTTACTCAATTTCACAATTTTTATGATTTTGGAAGTGTCAGGTGAAAAGTAGACGAAAACAGCAAATTTTAGGGCAAAAATGCAATTTTTGGAAATGCTGACCTGGTCAACGGGTCAGGACGGCCGTCCTGACCCAGTCAAAGCACCAGGACGGCCGTCCCGAAGCACCAGAAGTTGTCCCACATCGAAAGTTTTGGAGATTTTCACTCCAGAAAGCTGCTATAAATACCCCAGGCCTCCAAGAGTTGAAATGATCCCTCTCCACTCGATCTGAGTCATTCAGTGGTTTCCAGTGTATAATTCTCGAGTACACAACTCACTCGGAGACTCAGATTTCAGTATAAGTTTTCTTTCTTTCCTTTTTGTGTTTCATTTTTTAGTTTCTGAGAAATAGTCTCAGATCCTAGGGTTTGATAGATAGGTTCGTTTCTGGTATTCATAGAATACCCGGGATTTCGTTAGGAGATCCTAAGAGGGCTCTAGGCGTTCGAAGAGTTAGTCCATAGGGCTGGGCTTAAGCTGGGTATTAAGGTAAAGCCCAGTTACTAGGCTGAGGAAGCGTCCTCCGAAGGTTCTGGCGAGCAGAGTCGGGTCAAGCAATACGACATATACAGCAGTACGCTCCATCGGCGAGACTTCGTAAAGGGTGATTTCTTTATGGCATCGATCCCCCTATCCCTCTCTTATATGTTGTTATTGTGTTTGTCCAAATATCAATTATGAATACTGGATTATGGTTGTTATGAATATTTGTTATATATGTTGAAGTTGTTATGTTTTTTCGGAAATGGCCACCTGCTTAATATTCACTATGTCTGCATGTCTAATGTGCTCTTTTAAACTAAAGTTATGGTTATAGACAATTCCTAACCACGGTCTATTCATAACCTGTTTAGTTTAAAAGGCATCAATTAGTATTGGTGTCTGCCATGCTAGATAAAATAACCTGCGGAACACCCTGTTTATTAAGAGTAGTCTAGGTAGGGGCCGAGCTGAGCATTTATGCCGGCGGCTAGGGCGAGCGGCATGATCCCCGAAGTGACATAGGGCTTTCATGGATGCCTTTAGCCCAAACCGTTAGTAGGGCCGTCATTAAGGTAGGGCGGTTTATTAGAGACCTCGGATGTGGTACGCCTTTAGACACAGAACATCGTTGCAATCCAGGCCAAGACATGTCTAAAATACTCGAAGATAGGTCAATCAACATGTAAGAACAGTATAACATAAAATCAGGACATTATTAACACTTCTAGGATTAATTAGACTTAAACCTAGTGGAGAATGGATCACCCTCTCATCAAAGTTATTGATGAAGATTGCATAACTGGATCATAAGATAAGAGTTAGGATAGGAGGCTAGTTACTACTAAGCTGTTACCACTTCCCTGGGAGTACGATATTTATTTACTAAAATCGTAGATACTTTCCAACAGACTAGCTACACGATAGGTACTCTGCCTTAGGTTCTGACTGATTAAGTGACACCATAGAGACTAAATGTGACAATTAGTCAATCCCAGTCCTTAATTACTCATAATCAACATAGGGTAAAAATAACACCTATTTAGCACATCAGTCGGAAATGCATCAGAACAATTCTGAGGAAAATAATCTGGAAGATCTCTAATCCGGAAACATCATATTAGCGCCCACCTGTCTTTTCGATTTTTTTTCTCGAAAAGATAGCAACCCTAGATGAGATTCGAATAATTCCAAAATACTTAGAGCAGTTCTTACGGATTGAAATATTTTAACCTATCAAAGCAAGAATTTCATTTTTTCTTGGAACTGTGCTCAAGGATTCTCCTATATACGCCAACTGGTTGTTTTCTGCTACAGTTTTGTATTCGTCTTTCTCCATAGCGTTCTGTTTGTTACCCTTCATTCTGGCTGCAGTATTATCTTTAGAGCTCGAAGTTGGTTGGGTTCTTGTTTTTTATGTTCAAAAAGGTTCTATCTCATTCTAAAGGGTAGTAATTTCTAATAAATATTTTGCTTTAAGGTTTGTTATTTTCTATTCCTTTATTCTGTTAGTCTACTTCTGGCAGAAATGTTTTACACAGTAGAAAAATAAATCTAATCCTTTGAAAACTGGTATGCTATTGTTCAGCGCTTATACTTTCTTGATTTCAATTCCTTTCTTATTATTGACTACATTTGCCTGAAGGAAACATATTTGCCTCTTATTTTCTCCTTTCCTATTTCCAACTTGTAAATTATTCATAAATAGAGAGGAATACCGTTCCTTCGCCATTCTATTTCTAGTCCACCATTCAATATATTATTGTGGTTTGTCATCCATGATGGGGTTTCCTGTATAATTTTTCTAGAATGGGTATAAGGACAAAACGCTATCATTTACTTAATGGAAATAAAGTTTCATCATCTGCTACCAGGAAGAATTCAGTGGATAAGGATATCAATGCGCCTATTTCTTCTAATCCATGATGAAGAATTCCTATTAGTAGTGTCAGAAATGCCATGGAATTTAGCGTCCATGTCTGGCACTCTATTCAGCATTATTCTGATAAGTCTCCCTATATTTCTTTCTCCTTATTTTCTAAACAGTTTATTTATTTTCTTGGCTGGTTGATTTGGCAAAAAGATGTTTGACATAATTTTATATAGAGTAGACCTTTTTTTCCTTTTTTGAGACTGCTTCATCTCCAAAGCAGTATATGAACATGCAATATCCAATTTTTTGGATCTATATTCTTTCCTCAAATACCAGCTTATTGTCTAGTAATGTAATTTACTTCAGTATTTTTATCATTTGGAAACCACATATTTTTCTTTGTATGGTCCTTTCAGGAATTTCATATTGCAATGTCTTGGATATCGGAGTAGGGTCATCTTAAGAGGAGTCTTTATTTGTTCTTTCTCGTGGTTTCTCCATATATCTTTTCCTTGTATTTTTCAGGCACAAATGCTGGCTTTCGCTTTCAGATAGTCAGGGGAGTGTGACAGCTTGACATCATTATTGTGTTTTAGCAATTTATCTGTGATCTTTATGTACAAGATTTGTTGTTATTGATTTCTATCCTGGTATTTGCAATTGGATACGATTAGGAACTTGGGGTTCATTTCACTGGTGTCTTTTACGTGGTACTTGAGTGGCTTGTTTACTCTAATTTCATTTTTTCCTGATTCACAAACTCACTAGCACATGGTTGTTACCTCTCACTTTTCTTTGAAAAAATTCAAACTTATTTTGTTCCCTTAGGTGTGGTCTGTATTTTGCTTCCAGTGCAACTATCATCACTCTGGATATTTAAGACTCTTATTGAGGATAAGAATTTTACTTATTTTTGTCTTATCGATTTATCATTCATTTCTCTAAATATCTGTTACCGATTGGTTTTAACCTGGCACGGCAGTTTGTTTGAAGAAATTTAACTGAGTGGTTGCCTGCCACCTTTGTTTAAATGTTGCAAGCTCCTTATCTTTTCTAATTTACCACCCCTCATCAAGGTGATTTAATTCTATATTAAACTTGTCTTTGGCTTCTGAGGAGTTTTTGCCTTGTTTCTTCATATTTTCTAAAGTCCTTGTGATCTCCAACTTTCTTTATGGACTTTTTACGTGGTACCTGAGTGGCTTTGGTACCACGCTTTCCTACAAACAAAAAACTCTGTGCTTTACTACAAATAAAAAGCTCTCCATTTTCATCTTTCATACAAAATAAAAAGTTCTACGCTTTACAAAAAAAAACAAAAAGCAAAAAAAGCTTTATTCTCCCGTAAGACTTTATTACTAAAAAATGATCCCGAAAGTCAGAAGACTTTATTACTAAAAATGCTCTCGAAAGTCAGAAGACTTTATTACTAAAAATGCTCTCGAAAGTCAAAAGATTTTATTACTAAAAAATGCTCCCGAAAGTCAGAAGACTTTATTACTAAAAAATGCTCCCGAAAGTTGGAAGACTTTATTACTAAAAAATACTCTCGAAGTTAGAAGACTTTATTACTAAAAAATACTCCCGAAGTCAGAAGACTTTATTACTAAAAAATGCTCCCGAATGTCGGAAAACTTTATTATACTAAAAAATGCTCCCGAAAGTGACTTCCGACTTTAGCTCTGTGCTTTCCTACAAACAAAAAGCTATGTGCTTTGGTACAAACAACAAAACTCCGTGCTTGTTTCCTACAAACAAAAAGCTCTGCGCTTTCATCTTTCATGCAAAATAAAATACAAAATAAAAAGTTTTGCGCTTTACAAAACAAAAAAAATTACTCTTTATTACTAAAAAAATGCTCCCGAAAGCAACTTCCCGCTTTAGTAAAAAATGAAAGTCTCGACCTTACTTAAAAATATAAATATATTCCTAAAATAAAGGCTTCAACTTTATTACTCAAAATTGCTTCGAAAGCGACTTCCGTTTTTAGCAAAAAATGAAAGTCTCGACTTTACTTAGAAATATACATATATTCCTAAAATAAAGGCTCCAACTTTATTACTCAAAACTACTCCGAAAGCGACTTCCGAATTTAACAAAAAATGAAAGTCTCGACTTTCTTAGAAATATACATATATTCCTAAAATAAAGGCTCCGACTTTATTACTCAAAACTACTCCGAAAGTGACTTTCGGCTTTAGCAAGAAATGAAAGTCTCGACTTTACTTAGAAATATACATATATTCTTAAAATAAAGGCTTTGATCTTATTACTCAAAACTACTCCGAAAGTGACTTCTGGCTTCAGTAAAAATTGAAAGTTTCCTCTTTACTTAAATATATATATATTTCTAAAATAAAGGCTTCGATTTTATTACTAAAACAAATCTCCCGGAAGTGACTTCCACCTTTACTAAAAAAAATGAGTCTCAATATTTACTTAAATATATATATATTCTACAATAAATACTCCGCCTTTATTACTAAAAAATGCTCCGAAAGTGAGCCTCCAGCTTTACTAAGCTTTACTTAAAAATAAGAGTTTCGGGTTAAAAACAATATCCACTCTGACTTTACTTTAAAAAAAAGATGCTTATGGTATATATATAGTGTACATCCTTTTACCTAAGGGTAATTTAAGAAATTTATATTATTATGTATATTATAAATACCCTCTCCGTTGATAGAAGAAGGGGATAGGTTTTTGGGATTCAAAAGCCCTAGGAACAGTTCTGAGGAAAATAATTTGGAAGATCTCTAATCCGACAACATCACCATGATTGTTAAAGTAACCTAATGAGGCCGAGTTTGGGCGCTATGCTGGCATTAGGGTGAGTGGTATGATTTCCTGAATGACACAGACTTTCATGGATACTTTAACCCGAAACGTGAGAAGGGTCATTATTAAGGTAGGGTGAATACACTAGGTAACTCAGATATGGTACACAAATAGATATAGTTCATAATTGCATTACAGACCAAGATATATCTAAAATATTCGAAGATAGGTCAACCAATTTGTGGAAACAGTAATATACATAAGAATACATGTCTAGGAGATAACTCTTACATGCTTGATAAGTGCTTGTTATGTGTTGTTGGGATACCAAATCAATCTCCAAAATATTGATAATCGATTGAATGATTTGTGAATAAGATGATTGTTAGGATTAAGTGATAGTTCCTATTAAGCCGTTACCAGTTCCCTGGGAGTACGATATTATTAATTTAAAATCGTAGATATTTTCCAAGAACTAGCTACACGATAGGTACTCTGCCTTAGGTTCTGATTGATTAAGATTGATTAAGTGAAAACCAATAAATGCTAAAGTGTCAGTTAGTAAGACTATGTCCTTAATTATTCAAAATCAATATAGGTTAATAAACCCTAGATTTTAGCATACCAATCGAAACACATCGGATTTTTGGCGCCGTTTCTGGGGACATTCATAAAATTTTAGGATTGCTGATCAAAATTCTAGAAGATTATGATAGGTAACGGTAGTAATCTATATTTTAGTAAACAATCACACTTATTTGATTTAGTCAATTAATTTACTGAAATATAGGGTTACCCTAAATAATTAATTTTAGAAATTATCTGAAATTAAGAAATTTAGGTTAATCAAATTTTAGAAAATTATTCTAAAACCATATTAAGGAAATTTATTTTTTTAAAAAAATTTCTTTTTCATTTTGGCATTTGTTTTTTTAAGTTTTTGGTTTTTATCTTTTATTTACTCTTTTGATTTCGGTTATAATTTCTTGCTCAGACATAACGTGTGCTTTTGTAGTTTTATGACTCGAACCTCAGAAGCTAACCTTGAACCTCCAATTGAAAACCCCGAGAACCTTATCCGAATAGCTAATAGAAGAAGAGTAGAAATAGTTACCGAAAGACCTCCACTAGAATCCTATATCCAGCTGCAAACCATTCTGATGTCCTCCGCTATCAGAATCCCTAGAAATCCTCACTACGACCTTAAGCCAAAAATGTTGCAGTTAATCAATAATTGGGTCTAGTTTGGAGGAACTGCTACCGAGAACCCTCTCGAGCATTTGACCGAATTTTTGACTCTTTGTGAAGGTCTTAAAGGGGACAACACTGCGGAAGTAACTAAGCTGAATCCTTTCCCTATTCACTTAGGGACAAGGCTAAGAGATGGTTGGCACAACTACCAACTAACTCAATCACAACCTGGGATGAGTTAAGTAAGACATTCTTGGAGGAGTACTATTCTGCAGCAAGACTTTTGGAATATTGCAAAGCCCTTTCTAGCTTTACTCAAGCTGCAGATGAGACGGTAATCGAGGCTTGGGACAGATTCAAGGAACTCCTAAGGCTCTGCCCTCAGCATGGACTTACTGAACCTCTGCTGATCCAACGATTTTACGGGGGTATGATAGAAATAGGCAAGGAAGTTCTCGATGGACTCAATCCTTAGTGCGGTTTCAATGAACTTAACGAAGTAGACGCTAAAAATGCCATGGAGAGAATTGGCGCACAAGTGGTAGCGCCAAGAAATAATCAGTAAGTGCAGCTAATGTTTCCATTGATGAACAATTCGAGGCTGATGGCTTTCCGAATGATATGCTAAATAGGTGTTGATTTACCCTATGTTGATTATGAGTAATTAAGGACTGAGATTGACTAATTGTCACATTTAGTCTCTATGGTGTCACTTAATCAGCCATAACCTAAGGCAGAGTACCTATCGTGTAGCTAGTCTGTTGGAAAGTATCTACGATTTTATTAAATAAATATCGTACTCCCAGGAAAGTGGTAACGGCTTAGTAGTAACAAGCCTTTTATCCTAACTCTTATCTTATGATCCAGTTATGCAATCTTCATCAATAACTTTAATGAGAGGGTGATCCATTCTCCACTAGGTTTAAGTCTAATTAAGCCTAAAAGTGTTTTATAGATAATGTCCTGATTCTATGTTATACTGTTCCTACATGTTGATTGACCTATCTTCGAGTATTTTAGATGCATCTTAGCCTGGATTGCAACTATGTTCTGTGTCTAAAGGCGTACCACATCCGAGGTCTCTGATAAACCGCCCCATCGCCAAGGTAAACGGCCCTACTCACGGTTACTACTAAAGACAGCTATGAAAGCCCTATGTCACTTCGGGGATCATGCTGCTTGCCCATAACCGCCGACATAAACGCTTTACTCGGCTCCTACCTAGACTACTCTAACAAACAGGGTGTTCCGCAGGTTATTTTATCTAGCATGGCAGACACCAATACTAATTGATGCCTGTTAAACTAAACAGGTTATGAATAGACCATGGTTAGGAATTTTCTATAACCCTAATTTTAGTTTAAAAGAGCACATTAGACATGCAGACATAATGAATATTAAGCATGTAGCTATTTCTGGAAAATCATAACAACTTAAACATATAAAACAAATATTCATAGAAATCATAATCCAGTATTCATAATTGATATTTGGACAAACACAATAACAACATATAAGAGATGTTGACTTTTGGCTTATTTCTCAAAATCCCATATCGAAAGAGTAGCATTTGGGGAAGGAAGTTGGGGGTTATTTGTTAGAATGCCTTGAATTAGTCATCCTTAAGTTTAGGAAGTTTGACTAACGAATGCCTTGAATTAGTCATCCTTAAGTTTAGGAAGTTTGACTAACGAATGCCTTGAATTAGTCAAACATTCTGTTACTTCTCCTTAAAATTAGGAAGTCAGTCAAATATTCTGTTTTTTAAATTGGGGAGGTGGCTGCCATCTTTCCTATAAATAGTTTCATTTGTAAGGCATTCATTGTATTGAAGCCACCAAAAATTATCCCCTCCTCTCCTTTGTATATCTTCTCCTATATATATAAAAATAGGCCGTTTGAGCGGTACTCGGAGATTAAGCCAATTAGGCTGAACTCCGTTATCAAAGGTTTTTCTTTTTAGTATTCAATATCATTTGTCAGGCATATTTGATAGTTGTGTAGTCGTAGTGGGAAAATTGCCAGGTTTTCCCAACAAGTGGTATCAGAGCCAAAGGTTCGTCCTTGGGCTGTTGGTAAGTGTTATAATATTGAATATTATATTTTGGGTCTGTAATGGAAAAAATTCCTTCAGGGGCATCAGGTTCCTCGTCATCATGGTCGAGGTTCCCGCAGCCCAATCTGAAATTGGCAGTCGAAATTTTTGATGGTACTTGCCATTTTGGCATGTGGCAAGGAGAAGTCTTGGACTCTCTTTTCCAACAGGGTCTTGATGTTGCTGTTGAAGAAAGGAAACCAGACGAGGTAGAAGATAAAGATTGGAACATCATTAATCGGTTGGCATGTGGAACAATTCGATCCTGCCTATCCAGAGAGCAGAAATATGCTTTCAAAAATGAGACTTCTGCACACAAACTGTGGAAGGCATTGGAGGACAAGTTTCTGAAAAAGAGTGGTCAGAACAAGCTCCTTATGAAGAAAAGATTGTTTCGTTTTGAATACCAATCAGGTACTACTATGAATGAACACATCACTATGTTTAATTAATTAGTAGCAGACTTGTTAAATTTAGATGTGAAATTTGAGGATGAGGATTTGGCTTTGATGTTGTTATCATCTCTTCCGGATGAATTTGAACATTTGGAAATTACGTTACTTCACGGGAAAGAGAAAGTGTCGTTAGATGTTGTTTGTTCTGCTTTGTATAGTCATGAACTGAGAAAGCAGGATAAGATGAAAATTAAAACATCAACATCAGAAGAAGCATTGGTGGCAAGAGGTCGTCAACAAAGCCAGACAAAGGGGAGAAGAGGAAGGTCCAAGTCCATAGGCCGAGTCATTGCCAAAGATGAGTGTGCTTTTTGTCATGAGAAAGGGCACTGGAAGAAAGACTGTCCAAAGCTGAAGAAGAAAAGGAAGACTCCACAAGATGCAAATATTGCAGAATGCAAAAGTGATGCTGAATTAGATATATCTTTGATAGTCTCGCCTTCAACATCACCGCGTCCAGATGAGTGGATATTGGATTCAGGTTGTACCTATCATATGTGTCCCATTCGGGAATGGTTTTGTGAATTTCAGGAACTCGATGGTGGGGTTATTTACATGGGTAATGATAATCCATGTAAAACAGCCGGGATAGGTTCAATCAAGCTGAGGAATCATGATGGATCCACCAGAATTCTGCGGGAGGTGCGATACGTTCCAAAGTTAAAGAAGAATCTCATCTCATTGGGGGCTTTAGAATCTAAAGGCCTAGTTGTGACGATGCGAGATGGAGTTCTTAAAACAACTTCAGGAGCACTAGTGATGCTGAAAGGTGTGAGAAAGAATAATCTATATTACTACCAAGGTAGTACAGTAGTGGGGACAGTAGCAGCAGTAGCAACTTCAAGCACTAAGAAGGATGCTGAGGCAACGAAGCTGTGGCATATGCGATTGGGACATGCAGGTGAAAAGTCCTTGCAAATTCTTGCCAAGCAGGGATTGTTAAAAGGTACAAAGACTTGCAAACTTGAATTTTGTGAGCATTGTGTTCTTGGAAAACAACGAAGAGTGAAGTTTGGCACTGCAATTCATAATACCAAGGGTATTCTGGATTACGTGCATTCAGATGTGTGGGGACCTGCCAAGACTTCGTCCATTGGAGGTAGGAATTATTTTGTCACTTTTGTTGATGATTTTTCCAGGAGAGTTTGGGTGTTTACTATGAAGAATAAAGATGATGTGCTTGGAATTTTTCTTACGTGGAAAGCTCAAGTTGAAAACCAGACATGAAGGAAGATCAAAGTTCTCCGAACAGACAATGGAGGTGATGGGTTTCCGACCGATGTGCTAAATAGGTGTTATTTTACCCTATGTTGATTATGAATAATTAAGGACTGTGATTGACTAATTGTCACTTTTAGTCTCTATGGTGTCACTTAATCAGCCAGAACCTAAGGCAGAGTACCTATCGTGTAGCTAGTCTGTTGGAAAGTATCTACGATTTTATTAAGTTAAATATCGTACTCCCAGGGAAGTGGCAACGGCTTAGTAGTAACTAGCCTTTTATCCTAACTCCTATCTTATGATCCAGTTATGCAATCTTCATCAAATACTTTGATGAGAGGGTGATTCATTCTCCACTAGGTTTCAGTCTAATTAATCCTAGAAGTGTTTTATAGATGAGTCCTGATTCTATGTTATACTGTTCCTATATGTTGTTTGACCTATATTCGAGTATTTTAGATATATCTTAGCCTAGATTGCAACTATGTTCTGTGTCTAAAGGCGTACCACATCCGAGGTCTCTAATAAACCGCCCTACCTTAATGACGGCCCTACTCACGGTTCGGGACGAAGGCATCCATGAAAGCTCTATGTCACTTCGGGGATCATACCGCTTGCCCTAGCCGCCAGCATAATCGGACTCAGCTCGGCCCCTACCTAGACTACTTTAACAGGCAGGGTGTTCAACATGTTATTTTATCTAGCATGGCAGACACCAATACTAATTGATGCCTGTTAAACTAAACAGGTTATGATTAGACCGTGGTTAGGAATTGTCTATAACCCTAACTTTAGTTTAAAAGAGCACATTAAACATGCAGACATAGTGAATATTTAGCAGGTGGCTATTTCCAGAAAAACATAACAACGTCAACATATAAAACAACTATTCATAAAAATCGTAATCTTGTATTCATAATAAGTATTTAGAACAAAACAATAACAACATATAAGAGAGGGACATGGGGACTGATGCCATAAAGAAATCACCCTTTACGTAGTCTCGCCGACGGAGCGTACTGCTGTATATGTCGTATTACTCGCCCTGACTCTGCTCGCTAGAACCTTTGGAGCACGCTTCCTCAGCCTAGTAACTGGGCTTTACCTTAATACCCAGCTTAAGCCCAGCCATGTGGACTGACTCTTCGAACGCCTAGAGCCCTCTTAGGATCTCCTAACGAAATCCCGGGTATTCTATGAATACCATAAATGAACCTATCTATAGAAACCTAAGATCTGAGACTATTTCTCAGAAACTAAAACAAAACACTAATAAGAAAGAAAACTGAGATCTGAGTCTCTCAGTGAGTTGTGTACTAGAGAAGAGTACACTGGAAACCACTAAATGACTCAGATTGAGTGGAGAGGAATGAATTCAACTACTGGAGGCCTGGGGTATTTATAGCAGCTTCCCGGAGTGAAAATTTCTAAAAACTTCGATGTGGGACAGCTTCTGGCGGCTCGGGATGCCCGTCCCGGATTGGGACGCCCGTCCTGATCAGTTGACCATGTCGGGACGCCCGTCCCGGGTCCTGGACGCCCCTCCCGGTGCCTTGACTTGGTCGGGACGCCCGTCCTGAACCTTTGATCGAGTCAACATTTCCAAAAATTGCGTTTTTGCCCTAAAATTTGCTGTTTTCGTCTACTTTTCACCTGACACTTCCAAAATCATAAAAACTGTGAAATTAAGTGAATAATAAACAATCAAGATCAAATTACCCTCGATTTCACCCAAATTCATACATAAAAACATGCTAAAAAAGTGATACGATTTTCGCGTATCAGATAACCCCACACTTAGCATTTTGCTTGTCCTCAAGCAAAGTCTATCTGAAGTTACTTAAATTCCTAGTCATGGTTTTATTCCAAAAATTCTTCAGACAAGTCTTAACACAAGTCTGACTGGTTAGGTTGCTATGACAAGGTCTCAGATGTTTTTAGTAGCTTGTTATGATCAGGTAGAAAACAAATCAACAACTAGTTTGGACCTTTTTCTTAGTCACAGGGTCTTCCTGATGTGTAGTGTGTGTACTAGTCCAGACCAGATAGTCAACACAATGTACTCTTGTCTTAACTACTACCAGATAACACTTCGACCTATCGCTAGACATATTAGCAACAGACAACTTTTTGAGTTCTGAGCTTTGGTGATCAAATTTTTAATGTTTTAGTATTTAGTTATTTTCTTTATAGATTCAGGGTATTTTGAGTTTGCTTAGAACACGTCAACTTCAACTACCCATGTAGTGAGTCCCACTCCGATGACTCCCAGATCTACACGACCTTAGGGCATCAGGCTTTAAGTTCCCCGAAGGAGTGGTGCTCGAGTAGCGAAGGCCGCTGGCAAACTACCCTTATTTGATTAACTTCTTTTAATTTCTTTTCACTTCTAGCTCAGAGTCTCATCTAGTCATCCTAACTGCCAATATATCCACAACTGGTCTAATTTTATCTAGTTAAGTCTCGAACAGGTAATTGGTTGAGGTCTCTAATCCAGACAAAGTTGTGCTCAGTTATCAGGAATTCCCTATTCCTAATCAATTAGTCCAAGATAGCTATCAATTATCTCCTACTAACCATAACATACTACCTACATATCATAGACATAAGCAATTGTTTAACCAAGCATACTGCATTTAGAAGTCTGAAAGACAGAAAAATTTTGAAAAAAATTTTTTGGAAGGGTGTGAAAGTACGTGAAAAACAAGCAAAAGCATACAAAAACTGCTACAGTGCAAGTCTGACACTGTCCTCAGTGTTCATGAATATCTAGCTACCCCACACTTATTTGAAAATAAGAAATAAAACAGAAAAGATTCTTACCCCACACTTATTTGAAAATAAGAAGTAAAATAGAAAAGAGAGGATTCTGTATGGGTGAGTAAGACATAAAAAATAAAATAAAATAAAATAATGCAAACAATTCTGTATGTCATATAGATTAATTTTATACATAGATTCATACGTCATACAGCCTAGACATGTTTATACACATAGAACAAGAAAAACAAAAGCACAAGGAAGGAAAGGAAAGGAAAGAAGGGGAGAGAGACTAAGAACCCGACGGATCATCGTCCAGTGGACTTAAGTCTGCTAAGTCGAACTCGAAGTTTTCCGCCACTCGGGAAGTCTGCTGATGTATCTCCTCAATCCTGCTGGTGTTCATGGCGATCCTGTCATCCATCATTGCCAGCCGTCTGTCAATCATGTCCTCCATCATCGTCAGCCGTTTGTTAATCCTGTCCATGTCTCGACTGTATCGGGCCGATAGTTCTGCCAATCCGTGCGACATGTGTCGTTCGAAGGCAGTACGTGGCACGAACGTCTCGGACAGAGGGATATGCGCTGGAAATGCTTCTGATGTTGATGCTTGTCCTGGCTGATCCGTGTGGATGGTGTATCGGCCATTCGCATCCCGGACAACCATTCCCATGTTCCGTAGAATAGTAAGATCAGCGGGAATGGTGGTCGGGGCGACCAGGGTCAGCTCCGAGCCCTCTATCTATGTCCAACTCCAGGTAGCGAGCTAGCCTGGTGATGTATGGTCCGAGCCCCAGACACTGTTTCCGGGTGTTTGTAGTGAATCCTCGCATGACGACCGTGATGAGTCTAGCCATCTCTACCGTAGATCCCATGTGCATGTTGGCCAAAAGGAATGTCTCCATCTGAGTGACAGTTCCGGGAGCCGTCCGTCGTCCTGACAATGTATGTGCAATGATAGCGTGCAGGTAACGAAGAGTAGGATAAATACCTGTGGCTTTTGCAAAGCCATGCTGGTATGGGGCACCCGTCATGCAGATCTGAGCCCAAGCAGTGGAGACGTCTGCAGACGTGAAGTCTCGAACTACTGTGGTGTATGCGGGCGTATCCAGCTCATCTCTCTGCCAAATACCTAGGGCGACGCCAAACTCGGCCATGCTCATCGACCGATCTATTCCGCCTAAACGGAATGTGATCTGCTCCTGGTGGCAAGTAAAAGACGCATAGAACTCACATACCAGCTCCAGGTATGTGGGCTCTGTGACGATGAATACTCGACTATAAGGTGGCACGTCGAGTATGCGTCTGACTTCCGGCTCTACTCCTAGCGTCTGTACTGCTGCCCAATCCAACGTTCTGCCCGTCAGTATCGTACGCCCGATGTACCCAAGGCATCTCTCTTGGTATGCTGTGCTGGAGGGAAACAACATAAAAGGATGTGCCATTGAGATAACTGTCATGGTAGATGTGGTACGAGCACGTTTGGGAGCCATTGAAACGTACGGGAGAGTTTAGGTGGGAAGGAAAGCTTTAAACTCAAATTCTGGAGGTGAATTTGAATTCAAAAGGATGAAATTAGGTTAGGGAAGGATTTTGAATTTTTGGCGGGAAAATCGAATTTTGGAGGGAAATTCGAATTTTTTAAAACTTTGAAGAGTTTGCCAAAAATTTGTAGAGAGAAGCTAGAGAGAAATATTTAGAGAGATGAATTTTTGGTTTTAGATTTGAGAGAAAATGAAAAAAATTGAATTTTTATAGAAGGGGCGGCCTTCGGGACCCCCGTCCCGGAGGCAGGACTCCCGTGCCGCTGGACGCCCGTCCCGGGTTGCTTCGGGACACGTGCTAATTCTGAGAAAAAAAAATTTCGTAATTCCCTGAAAATCTCAAGATACCAAAAATAATCATAATTCTTAACAAGGCTTCATGTTTATCCAATGAAATTCAGAAGTTGTTAGAAACTATATGCAAAAATTTCTCAGTCTCTCTTCTTTTTTTTTCGAAAATCATGACTACCCTAATGTTGTCCCTACTTAAATTCAGCAAGAATTTCAGAAAAACAAAAACTGAGTTTGTACAATTTAATTAGTGAAAAATAAACTGTATTTGCAAAACTCTTGTTTTTCATAGAAATTCGCAATAAAATGTCTGAAGAAAGTTGTTGAATATAAAGGACCCTTTTAAAATGTTTGAAAATAGCAAAATATGGGTCAATTATTCAAGTTTCAGTTCAAACGAATTTGAGAGTAAAAGAATCTTCCCTTTTTAACGACTCCTATCTCTGATCTCCTGTAGTTCTGTTCGAATGCTTCGCATTTCTATGCGTATGGTTCTCATCTCATCCCTCTGCCTGTTCTGCTCACTGCGTAATTCAGTCATCTCTCGAAGTCGTTGTGCACCTTGGTTCTCCTGAAGATTGACCGTGGCTCTGAGTCGGTCCACGTTAGTTGTGATATTCAGACTGAGTTGGTCTAAATGACACAGTCTGCTGGCAATCCCTTGGTCCATCTTATAGACCCTTTGAGTTAACGTGTCTATCTGCACGGACAACATTGAATAATAACCGTTAGTACTCCTCGCAGATGAAGGGGTGCGCTCGTTAGGTGTTGGGGTGTATGCAGGAGAGGTTGGTGAATTTTGGGTTTGGTCAGTAGGGGGTGGATTTATAGGAACTCTCTGGGCAAGAGGGTGAATTGGAGATCTCTAGGGTTCTTCTCTAGGAGGGAAGGTATCCTCAGAAGGATCTTCTTCCGTGGGACTATGCTCACGGGTATTCAGGAATCGTCTCACTAGTTCACTGGCATCAGGGCTACTTGGATGAGAGGGTGATTCATTCTCCACTAGGTTTCAGTCTAATTAATCCTAGAAGTGTTTTATAGATGAGTCCTGATTCTATGTTATACTGTTCCTATATGTTGTTTGACCTATATTCGAGTATTTTAGATATTTCTTAGCCTGGATTGCAACTATGTTCTGTGTCTAAAGGCGTACCACATCCGAGGTCTCTAATAAACCGCCCTACCTTAATGACGGCCCTACTCACGGTTCGGGACGAAGGCATCCATGAAAGCCCTATGTCACTTCGGGGATCATACCGCTTGCCCTAGCCGCCGGCATAATCGGACTCAGCTCGGCCCCTACCTAGACTACTTTAACAGGCAGAGTGTTCAACATGCTATTTTATCTAGCATGGCAGACACCAATACTAATTGATGCCTGTTAAACTAAACAGGTTATGATTAGATCGTGGTTAGGAATTGTCTATAACCCTAACTTTAGTTTAAAAGAGCACATTAAACATGCAGACATAGTGAATATTTAGCAGGTGGCTATTTCCGAAAAAATATAACAACGTCAACATATAAAATAACTATTCATAAAAATCGTAATCTTGTATTCATAATAAGTATTTAGAACAAAACAATAACAACATATAAGAGAGGGACATGGGGACTGATGCCATAAAGAAATCACCCTTTACGTAGTCTCGCCGACGGAGCGTACTGCTGTATATGTCGTATTGCTCGCCCTGACTCTGCTCGCTAGAACCTTCGGAGCACGCTTCCTCAGCCTAGTAATTGGGCTTTACCTTAATACCCAGCTTAAGCCCAGCCCTGTGGACTGACTCTTCGAACGCCTAGAGCCCTCTTAGGATCTCCTAACGAAATCCCGGGTATTCTATGAATACCAGAAACGAACCTATCTATAGAAACCTAAGATCTGAGACTATTTCTCAGAAACTAAAACAAAACACTAATAAGAAAGAAAACTGAGATCCGAGTCTCTCAGTGAGTTGTGTACTAGAGAAGAGTACACTGGAAACCACTAAATGACTCAGATCGAGTGGAGAGGAATGAATTCAACTGCTGGAGGCCTGGGGTATTTATAGCAGCTTCTCGGAGTGAAAATTTCTGAAAAATTCGATGTGGGACAGCTTCTGGCGGCTCGGGACGCCCGTCCCGGATTGGGACGCCCGTCCTGATCAGTTGACCAGGTCGGGACACCCGTCCCGGGTCCTGGACGCCCGTCCCGGTGCCTTGACTTGGTCGGGACGCCCGTCCTGAACCTTTGACCGAGTCAACATTTCCAAAAATTGCGTTTTTGCCCTAAAATTTGCTGTTTTCGTCTACTTTTCACCTGACACTTCCAAAATCATAAAAACTGTGAAATTAAGTGAATAATGAATAATCAAGATCAAATTACCCTCGATTTCACCCAAATTCATACATAAAAACATGCTAAAAAGTGATACGATTTTCGCGTATCAGGAGGAGAATACAAGAGTGATCCATTCTTGAAGGTATGCCAAGATTGTGGCATAGTTTGGCACTTCACTGTCAGAAAAACACCGCAACAGAATGGGGTGTCGGAGCGTATGAACAGGACACTTGTGGAGAAAGTTCGCTGTATGTTGTCTAATGTTGGGTTAGCAAGAAAATTTAGGCTGAGGCTGTAACGTACACTCAACATCTCTTCAATCGTTTGCCATCATCTGCTATAAATGGCAAAACTCCATTAGAGGTATGGTCTGGAAAACCTGTAACTGATTATGATTCTTTACATGTTTTTGGTTCTATTGCATATTATCATGTGATTGAATCAAAGTTGGATCCCCGGGCAAAGAATGCTCTATTCACGGGCTTCAATCCTGGAGTGAAGGGATATCGTCTATGGTGTCTTGAAGAAAAGAAGACGATTATTAGCAGGGATGTTATCTTTGATGAATCTGCCTTGTTAAACAAGGTAAATCCAAAAGGAATTGATAGTACTCCGTAGGAGGTGGAGTGTACTTCGAAGCAGGTGGAGTTCGAGCAGACATTGGTGATCCCAACACGGAGCACCACCAGTGACTCTACTATGACAGAAGAAGAGTCAGATGAAGAAGAGGTTCTTACCCAAGAACCTCAACAGCAATCAGAGCCAATTGCAATTAGAAGGCATAGACGAGACATTCAGAAGCCTGCTCGTTTCTCTGATATGGTAGCTTATGCACTTCCCGTTGTTGATGACATTCCATCCACATACCCGGAAGCCATTCTAAGTTCAGAAAGTGGAAGTTGGGCGGGTGCAATGGAAGAAGAAATGCACTCTCTCATGAAGAATAGAACGTGGAAGCTGACACAACTACCAAAAGGCAAGAAGGCAATTGGGTGCAAATGGGTATTTGCAAAGAAAGAAGGATTTCCTAACAAAGAAGACGTCCGCTACAAGGCAAGGTTGGTAGCTAAAGGCTATGCTCAGAGGGAGGGAATTGATTATAATGAGGTATTTTCTCCAGTTGTTAAACATTCCTCCATTAGAATTTTGTTGGCCTTGGTAGCACAGTTGAATTTGGAGCTAGCTCAACTTGATGTGAAGACCGCGTTCCTACACGGTAATTTGGAGGAGGAAATCTATATGACTCAGCCAGATGGATACAAGGTTGCTGGTAAAGAAGATTGGGTTTGTAAACTTAGCAAATCGTTGTATGGACTGAAACAATCTCCTAGACAGTGGTACAAACGATTCGATAGGTTCATGAATGGTCAGAAGTACAAGAGGAGCAAATACGATCATTGTGTGTATTTGCGCAGACTTCAAGACAGTTCCTACATCTACTTACTTTTATATGTTGATGATATGCTGATTGCAGCAAAGAGCCAAGTTGACATTGACAAATTGAAGGCTCAATTAAGTAAAGAGTTCGAGATGAAGGATTTGGGAGAAGCCAAGAAGATTCTCGGACAGAGAGAGGGGCAAACTTTGGCTGTCACAGAAGCAGTATTTACAGAAGATATTACAACATTTTGGTATGCATGAAGATACAAAAACTGTAAGTACCCCACTTGCTCCTCATTTGAAACTGAGTAACCGTTTATCTCTGTCAACTGATGAAGAACGAGAATACATGGCGAAAGTCCCATATGCAAATGCAGTTGGAAGCTTGATGTATGCAATGGTATGTACGATACCAGATATTTCACAAGTTGTTAGTGTTGTTAGCAGGTACATGCATGATCCTGGCAAGGGTCATTGGCTAGCTGTGAAATGGATTCTGAGGTACCTTCAAAGTATCACAGATGTTGGATTGGCATTCGAGCGGGATGAATCACTTGGTCAATGCATAGTTGGATATTGTGATTCTGATTATGCAGGAGATTTGGATAAGCGACGATCTACAACTAGCTATTTGTTCACTTTAGCAAAAGCGCCAGTTAGCTGGAAGTCTACCTTGCAGTCAACAGTAGCTTTGTCTACAACAGAGGCAGAGTATATGGCGGTTACAGAGGCTGTGAAGGAAGCAATTTGGCTTCACGGGTTGCTTGAAGACTTGGGAGTTGGTCAGAAACAACTTGAGGTATATTTTGACAGTCAGAGTTCTATTCATTTAGCAAAGAATCAAGTCTTTCATGCACGGACGAAGCACATTGACGTTCGCTATCATTTTGTGCGGGAAATTCTCGAAGAAGAGGAGATACTACTCCTGAAGATTCATACTACGGAGAATCATGCAGATATGCTAACCAAGGTAGTTACAAGGACCAAGTTTGAACATTGTTTGAACTTGGTTAACATCTTGCATATTTGAGTTGGCATCTCATGGCGCCAAATTGGAAGTACCGCGAAGACTGTTTTTTATTTGTTTATTTTTGTGGAAAAGATTTGTATTTGGTGGGACTTGAAATTAAGCCAAGGTGGAGATTTGTTGACTTTTGGCTTATTTCTCAAAATCCCATATCGAAAGAGTAGCATTTGGGGAAGGGAGTTTGGGGTTATTTGTTAGAATGCCTTGAATTAGTCATCCTTAAGTTTAGGAAGTTTGACTAACGAATGCCTTGAATTAGTCATCCTTAAGTTTAGGAAGTTTGACTAACGAATGCCTTGAATTAGTCAAACATTCTGTTACTTCTCCTTATGATACGCGAAAATCGTATCACCTTTTTAGCATGTTTTTATATATGTTTTAGGGTGAAATTGAGAGTAAATTGATGTTAATTGTTTATTATTTACTTGATTTCACGGTTTTTATGATTTTGGAAGTGTCAGGTGAAAAGTAGACGAAAATAGCAAATTTTGGGGCAAAAATGCAATTTTTGGAAATGTTGACTTGGTCAACGGTCCGGGACGGGCATCCCTCAGGACGGGCGTCCTTCGGGACGGGCGTCCCGAACCTGGTCAACAAATCAGGACGGGCGTCCCGAACCGGGACGGGCGTCCCGAGCTGCCAGAAGCTGTCCCACATCGAATTTTTCAGAGATTTTCACTCCGGGAAGCTGCTATAAATACCCCAGGCCTCCAGCAGTTGAATTCATCCCTCTACACTCGATCTGAGTCATTAAGTGGTTTCCAGTGTACAGTTTTCCAGTACACAACTCACTCAGAGACTCGGATCTCAGTTTTCTTTCTTATTAGTGTTTTGTTTTAGTTTCTGAGAAATAGTCTCAGATCTTAGGTTTCTATAGATAGGTTCGTTTCCGGTATTCATAGAATACCCGGGGTTTCGTTAGGAGACCCTAAGAGAGCTCTAGGCGTTCGAAGAGTCAGTCCACAGGGCTAGGCTTAAGCCCAGGATGTAAGGTAAAGTCTAGCTACTAGGCTGAGGAAGCGTCCTCCGAAGGTTCTGGCGAGCAGAGTCAGGGCGGGCAATACGACGTATACAGCAGTACGCTCTGTAGGCGAGACTAAGTAAAGGGTGATTTCTTTATGGCATCAGTCCCCATACCCCTCTCTTATATGTTTTATTGCTTTGTCCTAAACATCAATTATGAATATCAGATTATGATTTTATGAATAGTTGTTTTGTATGTTGAAGTTATTATGTTTTTCCGGAAATAGCCACCTGCTAAATATTCACTATGTCTGCATGTTTAATGTGCTCTTTTAAACTAACGTTAGGGTTATAGACAATTCCTAACCACGGTCTAATCATAACCTGTTTAGTTTAACAGGCATCAATTAGTATTGGTGTCTGCCATGCTAGATAAAATAACATGCTGAACACCTGCTTGTTAAAGTAGTCTAGGTAGGAGTCGAGCTGAGTCCGATTATGCCGGCGGCTAGGGCAAGCGGTATGATCCCCGAAGTGACATAGGGCTTTCATGGATGCCTTCGTCCCGAACCGTGACTAGGGCCGTCATTAAGGTAGGGCGGTTTATTAGAGACCTCGGATGTGGTACGCCTTTAGACACAGAACATAGTTGCAATCCAGGCTAAGATGCATCTAAAATACTCGAAGACAGGTCAATCAACATATAGGAACAGTATAGCATAGAATCAGAACTCATCTTTAAAACACTTTTAGGATTAATTAGACTTGAACCTAGTGGAGAATGGATCACCCTCTCATCAAAGTATTTGATGAAGATTGCATAACTAGATCATAAGATAAGAGTTAGGATAAGAGGCTAGTTACTACTAAGCCGTTGCCACTTCCCTGGGAGTACGATAATTAACTTAGTAAAATCGTAGATACTTTCCAATAGACTAGCTACACGATAGGTACTCTGCCTTAGATTCTGGCTGATTAAGTGACACCATAAGACTAAACGTGACAATTAGTCAATCACAGTCCTTAATTAATCATAATCGACATAGGGTAAAATAACACCTATTTAGTACGTCAACCGGAATCGCATCAGATTTTTGGCGCCGTTGCCGGGGAAATATCATAATGAATTTAGGATTCCTGATCAAAATTCTAGAGACTTATGATAGGTAACGGTAGTAACCTAGACCTTAACCCAACACTTCTCTTATACTAGTTAGACAATCAGTTTCCAAAATATAGGATTATCATAACTAATTAATTTTAGATGTTATCTAGAATTAAGACACTTAGGATAATCAAATTTTAGAAAATTATTCTAAAACCGTATTGAGGAAATTTAATTGCTTTTGAAATATAAAAAGAAAAAAAAATGTTAAAAATTTAAAATCCAAAAAGAATGTATTTTTCTTGCTCAATGGTAAGTTTTTTTTTTTTTCCTATCTCTTGTTCTTTCTTAGTTGTTTTCTTAGTTGTACATTTGTTGCTCTTTTTCAAAAAAATAAAAATGGAAATAAGGATAGAATATTTTTCTGAGTTGTCAATTTTTGGCTAAGGTTTTAATCTGGAAGAAATCTCATTGTGGAGTTTTCTTAGGTCATGCTTAGTCTATTAGACAGAATCATGAAATAAAATTTTCTTTAATAGACAGACCTCTGAGTATTCTAATGAGAAAGGATGTTCCTTTTGTTTGATGATAAATGCATGAGATTGTTTAAACCGAAAGGAATTACTGCACCCATTATGGCATCACCTGATTGAAATATGCTTTTTGAATGAATATGTGATGTAATTATGTAGTAAGAATTGTTTTAGGACAGAAACATGATAAGAAAGTTCATATGTGATAAAATTCCGATCTTATCTGGTCTTGTCTAAAAACAATAGGTTTCTTATGAAAATAATTACATCATAGTAGTCGTGGAACACTTTTCGAAAATGGCCTGAACCACAGGCATTACCTACTAGTGATGTTGAAGTTATGTGCAGATTCTAGTTGTTTTCCAGATTCAGAGTGCCAATGTTTTAGGAAGAAATGTTCAGCCTGTGTATCAAATCTGTCAAGTTTGCTAAGTACCACACTTTAGCAGGGATTGCTATGGGAATGACTGACCATTCCAAAAGAGGTAGGAGTAGGTTACTGCAGAATGCTGCTCCAATGGGAAACCCATACAATCCCAACTAGAGGAATCATACGGGATTTAGCTGAGGAGTAATTCGGAAGCTGGAAACTTTTAGAAGACACCACCACAGCAAAACCCACACTCGCAAGAATCAATAGATGAGATACTAGCAACAATTAAAGCCAGACCAGTGCAAGCAAGTGATCTACCAAGAGGTAACGAACGGACGACAGATATAGAGGAATTTGGCATTGTGTCGGGAGCATAGCAATGGAGGAGCTTGCATTCCCTGCATACCAATCAGCTGTGAGAAACTTCCCCGAGGAAGTCTCAAATACTTGGGCCCAGATCTACACAACTGGAGCCCCCTACCACCACAGCTTCGCCAAAACTTCAGGTATCTTTTCTTCCATTCGAGACTTGCATGCAATACCTTTACTAACATTGGCAGGTAGGCACACCAATCCAAAGAAGTCTCATTCCTAGACACGTTCCTTCTGGACACGTTGCTACGATTACGAGAAACCTTGTAGATGATTCGAGGAAACAGTCCTTGGGGCTTGAGTCATTCATCAAATGGATATGCCACTACCTAGAGCTCGACAATGAAGGATCGGAGCTGGCGTCATCCGTTCCAATATCTAGAGCTTGCAGAGTCAAGAACACCTTAGCAATAGCACATGGCTAAGGTGAAGAGCCAATTGACAGATCAGAGAAGACCCTTCTGTTCGCGACATGAAGGGAGTTTTTCTAATCCTCATATTCCTTTTATTTTATTTGTTTTGTGTTTTGTTTTGCTATCCTTCCTGTTTTGTTGCCTGATTTTCTCTCTTACCCTTAGTTATTCGAATAAGTGTGGGGTAAGAATCTTTTCTGTTTTATTTCTTGTTTTCAAATAAGTGTGGGGTAGCTAGATATGCATGAACACTGAGGACAGTGCCAGACTTAAGTGTGGGGTAGCAGTGCACGGTGCACTGTAGCAGTTGCAAAATTTTTGCATGATTTTGCTTGTTTTCCCCGTATTTTCACACCCTTCCAAAAAAAATTTCAAAATTTTTCCGTCTTTCAGACTTCTAAATGCAGTATGATTGGTTAAACAATTGCTTATGTCTATGATATGTAGGTAGTATGTTGTGGATAGTAGGAGATAATTGATGACTATTGCTGAACCTATTGATTAGGAGTAGGGAATTCTTGATAATTGAGCACAACTTAGTCTGGATTAGAGACCTCAGCCAGTTACCTTTTCAAGACTTAGCTAGATAAAATTAGACCAATTGTAGGATGCATTGACAATTGGAACGACTAGATGAGCCTCTGAGCCAAAAGTGAAAAAGAAAAAAAATTTGTGCTAATTACAATAAGGGTAGTTTGCCAGCGGCCTTCGCTACTCGAGCACCACTCCTTCGGGGAACTTAAAGCCTGATGCCCTAAGGTCGTGTAGACCTGGGAGTCATCGGAGTGGGACTCGCTACATGGGTAGTTGAAGTTGACGTGTTCTAAGCAGACTCGAAATACCCTGAATCTATAAAGAAAATAACTAAATGCTGAAACATTAAGAATCTGATCACCAAAGCTCAGAACTCAGAGAGTTATCTGTTGTCAGTGTATCTAGCGATAGGTCGAAGTGTTATTTGGTAACAGTTAAGATAAGAGTTCATTGTGTTGACTATCTGGTCTGGACTAGTACACACACTACACATCAGGAAGACCTTATGACTAAGAGAAAGGTTCAACCTAGTTGTTGACTTGTTTTCTGCCTGATCATAACAAGCTACTAAAAACATCTGAGACCTTGTCATAGCAACCTAACCAGTCAGACCTGTGTTAAGAATTGTCTGAAGAATTTTTGGAATAAAAACATGACTAGGAATTTAAGTGACTGCACTACGGTTTAGAATCACTAACTCCATGTAGGCTTTGCTTGAGGACAAGCAAAAAGCTAAGTGTGGGGTTATCTGATACGCGAAAATCGTATCACCTTTTTAGCATGTTTTTATATATGTTTTAGGGTGAAATTGAGAGTAAATTGATGTTAATTGTTTATTATTTACTTGATTTCACGGTTTTTATGATTTTGGAAGTGTCAGGTGAAAAGTAGACGAAAATAGCAAATTTTGGGGCAAAAATGCAATTTTTGGAAATGTTGACTTGGTCAACGGTCCGGGACGGGCATCCCTAAGGACAGGCATCCCTCAGGACGGGCATCCTTCGGGACGGGCGTCCCGAACCTGGTCAACAAATCAGGACGGGCGTCCCGAGCCGCCAGAAGCTGTCCCACATCGAATATTTCAGAGATTTTCACTCCGGGAAGCTGCTATAAATACCCCAGGCCTCCAACAGTTGAATTCATCCCTCTACACTCGATCTGAGTCATTAAGTGGTTTCCAGTGTACAGTTTTCCAGTACACAACTCACTCAGAGACTCGGATCTCAGTTTTCTTTCTTATTAGTGTTTTGTTTTAGTTTCTGAGAAATAGTCTCAGATCTTAGGTTTCTATAGATAGGTTCGTTTCCGGTATTCATAGAATACCCGGGGTTTCGTTAGGATACCCTAAGAGAGCTCTAGGCGTTCGAAGAGTCAGTCCACAGGGCTAGGCTTAAGCCCAGGATGTAAGATAAAGTCTAGCTACTAGGCTGAGGAAGCGTCCTCCGAAGGTTCTGGCGAGCAGAGTCAGGGCGGGCAATACGACGTATACAGCAGTACGCTCTGTAGGCGAGACTAAGTAAAGGGTGATTTCTTTATGGCATCAGTCCCCATACCCCTCTCTTATATGTTTTATTGCTTTGTCCTAAACATCAATTATGAATATCAGATTATGATTTTATGAATAGTTGTTTTGTATGTGAAGTTGAAGTTATTATGTTTTTCCGGAAATAGCCACCTGCTAAATATTCACTATGTCTGCATGTTTAATGTGCTCTTTTAAACTAACGTTAGGGTTATAGACAATTCCTAACCACGGTCTAATCATAACCTGTTTAGTTTAACAGGCATCAATTAGTATTGGTGTCTGCCATGCTAGATAAAATAACATGCTGAACACCCTGCTTGTTAAAGTAGTCTAGGTAGGAGTCGAGCTGAGTCCGATTATGCCGGCGGCTAGGGCAAGCGGTATGATCCCCGAAGTGACATAGGGCTTTCATGGATGCCTTCGTCCCGAACCGTGACTAGGGCCGTCATTAAGGTAGGGCGGTTTATTAGAGACCTCGGATGTGGTACGCCTTTAGACACAGAACATAGTTGCAATCCAGGCTAAGATGCATCTAAAATACTCGAAGACAGGTCAATCAACATATAGGAACAGTATAGCATAGAATCAGAACTCATCTTTAAAACACTTTTAGGATTAATTAGACTTGAACCTAGTGGAGAATGGATCACCCTCTCATCAAAGTATTTGATGAAGATTGCATAACTAGATCATAAGATAAGAGTTAGGATAAGAGGCTAGTTACTACTAAGCCGTTGCCACTTCCCTGGGAGTACGATAATTAACTTAGTAAAATCGTAGATACTTTCCAATAGACTAGCTACACGATAGGTACTCTGCCTTAGATTCTGGCTGATTAAGTGACACCATAAGACTAAACGTGACAATTAGTCAATCACAGTCCTTAATTAATCATAATCGACATAGGGTAAAATAACACCTATTTAGTACGTCAACCGGAATCGCATCACCTTAAAATTAGGAAGTCAGTCAAATATTCTGTTTTTTAAATTGGGGAGGTGGCTGCCATCTTTCCTATAAATAGTTTCATTTGTAAGGCATTCATTGTATTGAAGCCACCAAAAATTATCCCCTCCTCTCATTTGTATATCTTCTCCTATATATATATAAAAACATGTCGTTTGAGCGGTACTCGGAGATTAAGCCAATTAGGCTGAACTCCGTTATCAAAGGTTTTTCTTTTTAGTATTCAATATTATTTGTCAGGCATATTTGATAGTTGTGTAGTCGTAGTGGGAAAATTGCCTGGTTTTCCCAACAAGAGAGGGACAGGGGGACTGATGCCATAAAGAAATCACCCTTTACTTAGTCTCGCCGATGGAGCGTACTGCTGTATATGTCGTATTGTTTGACCCGACTCTGCTTGACAGAGCCTTCGGAGGACGCTTCCTCAGCCTAGTAACTGGGCTTTACCTTAATACCTAGCTTAAGTCCAGCCCTGTGGACTGACTCTTCGAACGCCTAGAGCCCTCTTAGGATCTCCTAACCAAATCCCGGGTATTCTATGAATACCATAAACGAACCTATCTATCGAAGCCTAAGATCTGAGACTAATTCTCAGAAACTAAGAAAACGAAACACTAACTAGAAAGAAAGAAAACTTATACTGAAATCTAAGTCTCTAAGTGACTTATGTACTCGAGAAAAATGTACACTTGAAGTCGCTAAATGACTCAGATCAAGTGGAGAGGGATGATTTCAACCCTTGGAGGCCTGGGGTATTTATAGTAGCTTTCTGGAGTGAAAATCTCCAAAAGTTCGATGTGGGACAACATCTGGTGCTTCGGGATGCCCATCCTGGATTGGGACGGCCGTCCTGGTGCTTTGACTGGGTCGGGACGCCCGTCCCGAATTCGGGACGCCCACCTCGAACTCAACATTTCTAAAAATTGCATTTTTGCCCCAAAATTTACTGTTTTCGTCTACTTTTCACATGACACTTCCAAAATCACAAAAACTGTGAAATTGAGTTAATAAACATTAATTAAGACTGATTTGCCATCAATTTCACCCTAAATTATGCCTAAAAACATGCTAAAAATGTGATATGATTTATGCATATCAGATAACCCCACACTTAGCTTTTTGCTTGTCCTCAAGCAAAGTCTAACTGAAGTTAGTGATTCTAAATCATTGTGCAGTCACTTAGATTTCCTAGTCATGTTTTTATTCCAAAAATTATTCAGGTAATTCTTACTACAGGTCTGACTGGTTAGGTTGCTATGACAAGGTCCCAAATGTCTCTAGTACATTGTTATAGTCAAGCAGTTGACAACTTAACAACTAGGTTGAACTTTTTTCTTAGTCAAAAGGTCTTCCTGATGTGTAGTGTGTACTAGTCTAGACCAGATAGTCAACACAATATACTCTTGTCTTAACTACTACTAGATAATATTTCAACCCGTCGCTAAACATACTAACAACAGACAACTTTCTGAGTTCTGAGCCTTGGTGATCAGATTTTAATTATTTAGCACTTATTGATATTTTTTTTCTTTTATAGGTTCAGGGTATTTTGAGTCTACTTAGAACACGTCAACTTCAACTACCCATGTAGCGAGTCCCACTCCGATGACTCCCAGACCTACACGACCTTAGGGTATCAGGCTTTAAGTTCCCCGAAGGAGTGGTGCTCGAGTAGCGAAGGCCGCTGGCAGACTACCCTTATTTAATTAACTCTCTTTTTGTTTCTTTTCACTTTTAGCTCAGAGTCTCATCTAGTCATTCTAATTGTCAATACGTCCACAACTTGTCTAATTTTATCTAGTTAAGTCTTGATAAGGTAATTGGCTGAGGTTTCTAATCCAGGCTAAGTTGTGCTCAGTTATCAGGAATTCCTTGTTTCTAATCAATTAGTTCAAAATAGCTATCACATTGCCTCCTACTAAACATAACTTCTACACACATATCATAGACATAAGCAAATGTTTAACCAATCATACTGCATTTGAGAAGTCTGAAAGAATGAAAATTTTGAAAAACATTTTGGAAGGGTGTGAAAATATGGGGAAAACAAGCAAAATCATGCAAACATTTTCTCACAAACTACTACAGTGCACCGTGCACTGCTACCCCACACTTAAGTCTGACACTGTCCTCAGTGTTCATGCATAGCTAAACTACCCCACACTTATTTGCAAACAAGAAGAAATGAAAACAAAACAAAGAACTCTTACCCCATACTTATTTGACTAACTAAGGGTAAGAGAGAAAATAAAGCAACAAAATGAGGAGGATAATGGAAATAACAAAACAGAACACAAAACAAGGAAAATAAAAGTAAAGGAATATGAGGATTAGAAAAACTCCCTTCATGTCGCGAGCAGAAGGGTCTTCTCTGATCGGTCAATTGGCTCTTTACCTTAGCCATGTGCTATTGCTGAGATGTTCTTTGACTCTGCAAGCTCTAGATATTGGAACGGATGACGTCAGCTCCGATCCTTCATTGTCGAGCTCCAGGTAGTGGCATATCCATGTGAGGAATGACTCAAGCCCCAGGGACTGTTTTCTTGAATCATTTGCAAAGTTTCTCGTAATTGTAGCAACGTGTCCAGAAGGCACGTGTCTAGGAATGAGATTTCTTTGGATTGGTGTGCCTACCTGCCAATGTCAGTGAAGGTATTGCATGCAATTTTCGAATAGTAGAAAAGATACCTGAAGCTTTGGCGAAGCCGTGGTGGTAGGAGGCTCTAGTGGTGTAGATCTGGGCCCAAGTATTTGAAACTTCCTCGGGGAGGTTTCTCACAGCTGATTGTATGCAGGGGATGCAAGCTCCTCCATTGCTATGCTCCTGATACAATTCCAAATTCCTCTATATCCTTCGACCCTTCGATATCACTTGGTAGATCACTTGCTTGCACTGGTCTGGCTTTAATTGTTGTCAGTATCTCATCTGTTGATTCAGCGGGTAGGGGTGGTACTTGGCAGACTTCACATATTAGATACATAGACTGAACGTTTCTTCCTAAGACATTAGCACTCTGGAAAACAACTTCTCATAGAATCTGTTATTTGGCAAGCATCGCAGGGCTGTATCAGAGATACAAAATCCTTGAATATGGTGGGTCAACGAGATTCTACTTCCAACACTTTCCGGACAGTGTTTGATAGCAGTTAATTGGTCTCCCATAGATTCCTGCAATGCTTCTGAATCATGTGGCCTTCGCCTTCTGAGATACATCTTCTGATCAACTGATCTGCAAAAATTTGAAATAGAAGAGAAATCTGCCCAGTAGTAATATTTCAAATCAGCGAAGAATTTCTTCTTTTGCTGATAAGTCACATTACTTGGAACTCATTCAGTGACTAGATAATTTGCAACAACAATAAACCACATATGAGACTTATCATACATAGCAAACAATGCAAATAAGTTTTCATCAAAAATTTATCAGTATTACAATAGCCTCTAACTCGGGGTTTTCTAATCTAGACAAATGGTTTGCTTTCTAGATTTTCAACCCTTCTTCTTATCCCTTTATTCTATATCAAAGTCAAGTAACAACAAAACTTAACTTAATCAATTATGGTTCAGCATTAGTTTTATTGAACACAAATATCTCAGAGTGATCAGTGTAACCTATTGAACATAGATATTTGGACAAACACAATAACAACATATAAGAGAGGGACAAGGGGGCTGATGCCATAAAGAAATCACCCTTTACTTAGTCTCGCCGATGGAGCGTACTGCTGTATATGTCGTATTGCTTGACCCGACTCTGCTCGACAGAACCTTCGGAGGACGCTTCCTCAACCTAGTAACTGGGCTTTACCTTAATACCCAGCTTAAGCCTAGCCTTGTGGACTGACTCTTCGAACGCCTAGAGCCCTCTTAGGATCTCCTAACCAAATCCCGGGTATTCTATGAATACTAGAAACGAACCTATCTATCAAAGCCTAAGATCTGAGACTAATTCTTAGAAACTAAGAAAACAAAACACTAACTAGAAAGAAAGAAAACTTATACTGAAATCTAAGTCTCTAAGTGACTTATGTACTCGAGAAAAATGTACACTTGAAGTCGCTAAATGACTCAGATCAAGTGGAGAGGGATGATTTCAACTCTTGGAGGCCTGGGGTATTTATAGCAGCTTTTTGGAGTGCAAATCTCCAAATTTTCAATATGGGACAACTTCTGGTGCTTCGGGACGCTCGTCCTGGATTGGGACGGCCGTCCTGGTGCTTTGACTGGGTCGGGACGCCCACCCCGAACTCAGCATTTCCAAAAATTGCATTTTGCCCCAAAATTTGTTATTTTCGTCTATTTTTCACCTGACACTTCCAAAATCACAAAAACTGTGAAATTGAGTTAATAAACATTAATTAAGACTGATTTACCATCAATTTCACCTTAAATTATGCCTAAAACATGTTAAAATGTGATATGATTTATGTATATAAGAGGCATTCAAGGCTAGCGTCACTAGTCAGCTTAATGCCTTCCAACAAGGAAAAAACATTCGGCATGTATATCAAATTTCCGAGTTCTGCCAAGGACCACATTTCAGTGGGGATTGCTATGGAAATGGAATATTAACTATTCTAGATTAGACAGAATAGGTTGATGCAGTCAACTCTGCTCCTATGGGAAACACATATAATCCTAGTTGAAAGAATCATCCGGGATTTAGTTGGAGAAATAATTCTGGAATTACAAATTTCTAGAAGAAAACACCTCAGCAAATGCCCTATCCGCAGAACTAGCAAGTCGCTTTGCCTGCACCAAGGAACTATGTTGTTCCAGTAGACCCCATGCAAGAATTTTGAGACATACTAAAAGGCTTTGCGGACTCCAACAAGAAAATGATGGAGTCAAACACGAAGGTTCAGGAGGCTCATGCAAAAAGAATTCAGCAAATGATAATGGGCAGAAGTAGAATGGAATATTTACTATTCCAGATGAGACGAAATAGGTTGATGCAGTCAACTCTACTCCTATGAGAAACACATACAATCCCAATTGGAAGAATACATCCGAGATTTAGCTGGAGAAATAATTCTAGAACTGCAAATTTCCAGAAGATAACACCTCAGCAAATGCCCTATCCGTAGAACCAGCAAGTCGCTCTGCCTGCACCAAGAAAATGATGGAGTCAAACACGAAGGTTCAGGAGGCTCATGCAAAAAGAATTCAGCAAATGATAATGGGCAGAAGCAGAATGGAATATTTACTATTCCAGATGAGACGAAATAGGTTGATGCAGTCAACTCTACTCCTATGAGAAACACATACAATCCCAATTGGAAGAATCATCCGAGATTTAGCTGGAGAAATAATTCTAGAACTGCAAATTTCCAGAAGATAACACCTCAGCAAATGCCCTATCCGTAGAACCAGCAAGTCGCTCTGCCTGCACCAAGGAACTATGTTGTTCCAGTCGACCCATGCAAGAATTTTGAGACATACTAAAAGGCATTGTAGACTCCAACAAGGAAATGATGGAGTCAAACAAGAAGGTTCAGGAGGCTTATGCAGAAAGAATTCAGCAGAATGAGAATAGGTAGAAGCAGACTAAGCAGACAGTCAGAAACACACAAGCTGCCTTACAGACCTTGTAAAGACAGATGGGGTAGTTATCGACCCATTTATCTCACAGGTCACAAGGAGTAATGCCAAGCAACACTGAGACCAACCCACTAAACGAATGCAAGACTATTAATCTAAGATGTGGTAAAGTTCTAACTCCTTCTCCTTCAAAATCTTCTAACCCTCCTACTCTTGTGCAGGAAAAAGAAGATGGCTCTGAGGAACTAACGCCGACGGTGGTCGAAAACAAAGTAGCAAGGAAAGAAAAGAAGGAGTCTGTCCCTGAGTACCGACCAAGAGTACCTTACCCTGCAACACTAATGCAAAATAAAGATAAGGAGCAATTTGAGAAAATTTTCAAAACTTTTAGTCAGATTCATGTTAATTTGCCTTTGCTTTATGTTATTCCTAAATATGCTAAGTTTTGGAAGGAAATTATTAGTAATAAAAGAAAATTCGACATGGACAAAGTGGTTCTTAATGAAGAATGCTCGGAAGTTCTATTTACCAAACTGCCTTCCAAACAGAAAGATCCAAGTTGTTTTACTTTGCCATGTACGATTGGAAATATTACTAATATGCATGCATTAGCAGACTTAGGAGCTAGTATCAATTTAATATCATCTGGTTTATTTGATAAATTAGGATTGCATGATTTGAAAATGACTAGAATGTGCATACAACTTGCTGATAGGACAGTCAAAATTCCTAGGGGGATAATTGAAGACCTCTTAGTAAAGGTTGGAAAATTTGTCTTTCTTGTAGATTTTGTTGTCATGGATATGAATGGAGAAGGTGGTGTACCTTTAATTCTAGGTCGACCTTTTCTAGCTACCTCTAAGGTATTGATCGATGTCAGCAATGGTCAAATAAAATTGAGGGTGGAAAATGAGGATATCACGTTTGATCTAAATGAAACCCTTGAGTATCTCATGCATCTAGATGATAATTGTTTTTGTGTGGATGCTATTGATCAATTAATTGAAGTTAACATGACAAACATGTGCTCTAACTATCCAGTCTTGAAAGAGGACTCTTTAGAATTGGAAAAAGCTGATCTCAGTTTTTCCAAATTACGAAACTAGCTCTGACAATTTGGTTTAGATAGGTGCTCATGAGCTAAAGAAGGAGCAAACATCGTTGGAAGATCCACCATATTTGGAGCTGAAGGAACTACCAAAACATTTATGCTATGGATTCCTAGAAGACAACAAAAAGCTTCCCATCATTCTTGCAGCTGACCTAACTGTAGAACAAAGGGAAATTGACTTTGGACATACTCAAAAGTACAAAAGAGCCTTTGCATACAAAATTGCGGATATTCCAAGTATTAATCCAAGTTTTTGCTCGCATAAAATTCTTTTAGAAAATGAGTATAAGCCATGTGTGCAACGTCAAAGGAGGTTGAATCCTAATGTGTGTGATGTAGTTAAAAAGGAGGTGATCTAATTGTTAGATCTTGGACTTATCTACCCTATCTCTGATAGTGAATGGGTAACCCCAGTACATATGGTACCTAAGAAAGGCGGAATAACAGTTGTTATAAATGAGCATAATGAATTAATTCCTACTAGAACTGTTATTGGTCATCGTGTTTGCATTGATTACAAGAAGCTAAACACTGCTACACCAAAATATCACTTTCCTCTCCCTTTTATTGACCAAATGTTGGAAAGATTATCTGGACATATGTTTTATTGCTTTCTTGATGGATTTTCTAGGTATTTCCAAATCTCAATTTCTCTGGAAGATCAACATGAAACTACATTCACATGCCCTTTTGGAACATTTACATATAGAATGATGTCTTTTGGTTTGTGTAATGCGCCTGCTACTTTCCAGTGTTGCATGACCTCTATTTTTTATGACATGTTAGGAGAGTCTATGGAAGTATTCATGAATGATTTCTCAGTTTTTGGTAATTCATTTGTGGTTTGCTTGAGAAACTTGGAATCAATGCTTAAACGTTGTATAAAATCTAATTTAGTTTAAACTGGGAAAAGTGCCATTTCATGGTGAAAGAAGGAATTGTTCTATGACATAAAATCTCACAAAAAGGTATGGAAGTAGATAAAGCAAAGATTGAAGTAATTTCAAAACTACCTCCACCTAACTCTGTAAGATCCATTAGAAGTTTTTTGGGTCATGCTAGTTTTTACATGAGATTCATAAAAGATTTTTCTCTAATTGCCAGACCGTTGACCAATTTGCTGAGTAAAGATGTTCCTTTTGTTTTTGATGAAAAATGCATGAAAGCTTTAAACAAACTTAAGGAATTATTGACTGTTGCACCCATTATGACATCACCTGACTGGAATTTACCTTTTGGATTGATGTGTGATGCTAGGGATTATGCAGTATGAATTGTTCTGGGATAACGACATGATAAGAAATATCATGTGATATACTATGCTAGTAAAACCTTGACTGACGCTCAAGAGAATTGCACTACCACTGAAAAGGAATTACTAGCTGTAGAATATGCTTTTGACAAATTTCGATCTTATCTGGTCTTGTCTAAAACAATAGTTTATACTAATCACTCTACACTGAAATATTTGTTCAATAAAATTGATGCAAAACCAAGACTTATCATATGGGTTTTATTGTTACAAGAATTGACATAGAAATCAGGGAAAAGAAAGGGGCATAAAATCTAGTTGCAGATAATATGTCTATATTAGAAAACCTTGCACTAGAAGCTATAGATGAATCGATAATTTCGGACAAGTTTCTGGATGAGAGCTTATGTGCTTTATTTGCTATCTATTCTCTTCTGTGGTTTGCTGACATTGCGAATTATTTGGTAGCTCAAACTCTTCCAAGTGTTATCAGAGTCCAGCAAAGAAAGAAATTCTTTGCTAAGCTGAAATATTACTATTGGGAGGACCCTTTTCTGTTTCGAATTTGTGCAGACCAAATGATCAAGAGATGCATCTCTCAAGAATAAGGTTTCCATATCTTGGAGCATTTCCACCGTGGACCTACTGGTGGCCATTTAGCTGCAGTTAACACTACCAGGAAGGTGTTAGAAGCAGGATTCTACTGGCCCATCATGTTCAAAGATGCTACATCTTACGTAAGCTCATGCGATGCCTGTCAGAGAGCAGGTAATATATCTTCTCGAGACGGTCTACCCCAACAGGTGATTCAAAGTGTTGAAATATTCGACATATGGGGTATAGACTTTATGGGTCCGTTTACTTCTTCCTTTGTTAATAAATACATCATAGTAGCTGTAGAGTATTTTTCAAAATGGCCTGAGGCACAAGCATTGCCTACTAATGATGCTAGAATCGTGTGCTAAATTCTTAGACAATTGTTTTCTAGATTTGGGTGTCCTAAGGCCCTAATTAGTGATAGAGGTACAGATTTCTACAACTCACAATTGCAGAAAGTACTAAAGTAATATGGAGTTCAGCCTCGCTTTTCCACAGCATACCACCCACAAACTAATGGGCATGCTGAGGTAACCAATATGGGCATTAAACGGATATTAGAAAAGACTGTAGGTGTTAACCGTAAGGATTGGGCTATAAAACTTGATGATGCCTTATGGGCCTTTCGCACGACATATAGAACATCTACAAGTTTTTCACCTTATAGATTGGTTTATGGAAAAGTATGCCACTTGCCTGCCGAAATTGAACATAGAGCGTACTAGGCGGTACAAGAATGCAATCTAGATAATACTCTGTCTAAGGAAAATCGGATTTTACAACTCAATGAATTGGATGAATGGTGGCTCATGGCCTATGAAAACTCACATCAATTCAAAATGTCGAGTAAACTCAAGCATGATAGGCAACTTAGATCCCAGAAAAATTTCAAACCAAGAGATAAAGTGTTGTTATACAATTCACATTTGAAATTGTTTCCAGTAAAGTTACGAAACTACTAGTCCAGCCCGTTCACTATCACAGAAGTGTCGCCTTTTGGTGCATGTGTAATCATGGATTTCGACAACACTACTCAAAAAGTGAACAGGCAGCGCTTGAAATTCTACAAGGGCCAATCGACTGGTCCGAGCAGACTCTTGTGCTCGACGAATAAGGGAGTAAATTCTTTTGTTTCAGTTTTGATTCTTGTTTTATTTTGTTTGTTTCAATTTTGTGTTTTAGTTTTCTTTTCTTTTCCCTTTTTCTTTTGCTTCAAATAAGTGTGGGGTGATAGAATATGCATGAACACTGAGGACAATGTAAATCTTAAGTTTGGGGTAGTAGTGCACAGTGCACTCACTCAATTTAAAAATATTTGCCATGTTTTCCTCTGTTTTCACTGAGATTGCACCCTTCCAAAAAAAATCTAAATTTTTCACTCTTTCGGACTTCAAAAATTATATTGACTGATTGAAAAATTTCTTCTGTCTGTGATTTATATTCAGTAGAGTGTCATGACTATTAGGGACATTTCAGTTGCTTCGCTGAATTCATCACTTAGAAGTAGGAAATTCCTGATTTTTAGCACAACCTAGTTTAGATTAGAAAAATCAAACAAGTACCTTTTTTAGTTGAACTAAATAATATTAGACCGTTTGAGAATGTGATAGCAACTTGAATGACTAGATGGAATTCTGAGCTAAAAGTGCCATAACTTAAAATGTAAAAAGGGTAGTTTGCAAGTATCCTTTGCCACTCGAGCACCCCTTCTGAAGGGAATTTAATGTATAGTGCCCTAAGGTCGTGTAGATCTGGGAGTCATCGGAGTGGGGCTCGATACCTGGGTAGTTAAAGTTGATATGTGAAAGCAAACACAAAAATACCCCAAAAATAAAATAAAACATACACTCAGTGTATTTTTCTTTGAGAATCATAAAAAGAAAGTGTTGGCACCAAAGCTCAGAAACTAGAAAGTCGTTTATTATGTTGTTTATGTTCAAAATAACTAGTCAAAATATTATTTGGTAACTGGTTGGAAAGTTTACTGTGAGTTGATAATCTAATCTAGACTAGTTCACACACTACACATAAGGAAGACCATGTGATTAAAGTAGAGCTAGAACTCAGTAAAGCTTTTGAACTATTTTCAGCATATATGGTCATAACACGTTTGCTGAATATTGAGACCTTTACATGGAAACTCGATCAGTCTGTGCATGTTTTCTGAACTATCTGACTTAGTGAGGAATTTTGCTAAAAACATTGCTGAGAACCTTGTTGTGATTGCACCTATAATTTAACTTTTCATTAATCTCATATAGGTTTTACTTGAGGACAAGCAAAAAGCTACGTGTGAGGTTATATGATATACACAAATCATATCATATTTTTAGCATGTTTTTAGATACAAATTAGGGCATTATTGGAACCGATTTGATCATAATTGATTGAAATTAATATCCTTTTGTATAATTTGTGATTTTGGAAGTGTCAGGAGTAAATTGGATAAAAACAGCAAATATTTGGGGCAAAAGTGCAATTTTTAGAAGTTATGAGCTCTGGGCGGGCGTCCCAGAAGCCAGACGCCCGCCCTGACCAAGTCAAGGCTTGGGAAGAGAGCCCCAACTTTAGGATGGGCATCCCGAACCTCATATGTGAATCCCACGTTGGTTTTCCATGTAAAAACCCTTCCAATTCACTCCTATAAATACCCCAGGGGGTGGAAGGTTAGGGATATCTCTCAACACTCAACACAAGTCATCTAGCAACAAAGAGTGTCTCGCTTTCTCTATTTTCTGAGTGTTTATCTCATATTCTGGGAATTCGATTAGATAGTGTTCATTTTTTGTATTCATAGAATACCAAGATTTTGTTAGGAGATCCTAAGAGAGCATTAGGTGAGCGAATAGTTAGTTAACATGGCTTTGCTTAAGCGTAGGATGTAAGGTAAAGCAATCGCTACTAGGTCAAGGAAGCGTTCTCCGAAGCCTCTGCTGATCAAAGTCAAGTTGAGCAACCCAAAGGATACAAGTTTGGCAATGCCGACGGACCTCATAAAGTGGTGACTACTCTATGGACATGGTCCCCTAGATCCTCTCTGTATATCTTTGAGTTGTGTTCGTCTAAATATCAATTTAGAGGCTAAATTATGATTGTTATGTTATACATGTTTTGCAAGTTGAGGTTCTGCTCATTTTTCTGGGAAGGTCACCTGCATAAATTAACATTGTGCCTAATAATCTGTTTGCTCTTTTAAACTAAATGAAAGATTATGGTCAATTCCTAAACATGGTCTACATCATAAACCTGTTTAGTTTAACAAACCTTAAGATTAGGTAGAATAACATCCTTAAGGTCTGCCAGATTAGGTAAAATAACATATAGATCACCATGTTTGTTAAAGTAACTTAATGAGGCTGAGTTTGGACGTTATGCCGACATTAGGGTGAGTGGTATGGTTTCCTGAGTGACACAGACTTTCATGGATACTTTAACCCGATACGTGAGAAGGGTCATCATTAAGGTAGGGTGAATACACTAGGTAACTCAAATATGATACACAAACAGATACAGTTCATAATTGTATTCCAGACTAAGATATATCTAAAATATTCGAAGATAGGTCAACCAATTTGTAGAAACAGTAATATACATTAGAATACATGTTTAGGTGATAACTCTTACATGCTTGATAAGTGCTTGTTATGTGTTGTTGGGATGCCAAGTCAATCTCCAAGATATTGATAATCGATTGACTGATTTGTGAATAAGATGATTGTTAGGATTAAGTGATAGTTGCTACTAAGCCGTTACTAGTTCCCTGGGAGTACGATATTATTAATTTAAAATCATAAATACTTTCCAAGAACTAGTTACACGATAGGTACTATGTGATAGGTTCTAATTGATTAAGTGACAACCAATAAATGCTAAAGTGACAGTTAGTAAGACTAAGTCCTAAATTATTCATAATCAATATAGTTTAATAAACTCTATCTTTTAGCATACCAATTGGAACGCATCACTTGCAAATAACATTCGACCTGATATAACATTTGCTATAAATCTATGAGCAAGATTTAGTTCTTCGCCAACACGACGACATTTGAATGGTATTAAACATGTCCTTAGATACCTCCAAGGGACAATTGACCTCAGATTATTTTATTCAAATGAAAATGACCCAAAATTGATTGGATATGCAGATGTGGGTTATCTTTTTGATCCGTATAAGGCACGTTCTCAAAATGACTATTTATTTACATATGGTAATATTGCTATATCATGGCGATCCACGAAGCAAACCATAGCAACAACTTCTTCTAATCATGCTGAGATAATTGCTATTCATGAAGCAAGTCAAGAATGTGTATGGTTGGGGTTAATAATACATTATATTAGAGATAGTTGTGGTTTATCCTCCGGAAGAGAGATTTCAACTCCTCTATATGAAGGTAATGCAGCTTGTATAGCTCAATTGAAAGGAGGGTATATCAAAGGAGATAGGACAAAACATATTTCACCTAAATTCTTTTTACTCATTAACTTCAAAAGAATGGTGAAATTGATGTGCTCCAAATTCGATCATGTGATAATCTTGCAGATATATTCACTAAAGCCCTTCCGACTGCAACCTTTGAGAAATTGAGATATAAAATTGGTTTGCATCGGTTTAAAGATCTCGATAATTCATCGCATCAGGGGGAGAAATCTACACTTAAAGAATAGTGTACTCTTTTTCCTTCATTATAATTTTTTTCCCACTTGGTTTTTATCTAATAAGATTTTAAGGAGACATATTCTTTATGTAATGGACATCCAAGTGGAGTGTTATGAATCTCGAAGATTCATTAAATTAGTGGATATCCATCGTATAATCGTTATTATCTTTTAATCTCAGAATAATTACGTACTTAATAAATAAAAGTTGATACGTATCACCTAATGTCTATGTCTAAGATGACATATATCACCTAGTATTTATGAATTTGGTGACAAGTGTCACCTAGCATTTAAGATGACATATATCACCTAGTATTTATGAATTTGGTGACAAGTGTCACTTAGCATTTAATACCGGGTAACAAGTGTCACCTCTTAGTACTTATTTTTATCCCTATCACCCCTATAAATACATATAAATAAATAATTTTATGTTTTTTTGTAAATATAATCAACAACTAAAAATTGAAAGAGAAATCAAATATTAATATTCTCTCTATTTTCTATATTTCGTTTACTTTTTCATCTCATTTATTTTTATTATTTTTATATAATTTTACAATAAAAAATTTAAAATTTTAATTAAGTTAAACTCATAATTTTGTGTGTAATAGTAGTTTAGTTTTGTGGTGGGCTGCAGCTATCAATCCAAAGTTTAACCGCACGAACTTGGAACCTAACTTCAGCTGCTAATTCATCAAAAGTACATGACATTACTACTTTAACACGCTTTTTCTAATAATAATAAATATATTTGCTCAGAAGTCAGAATAATAATAATAATAATAAATAGTACATCTCTCCCTCACCCTTCTTTCTCCTTCCAGACACACACTCACTGTTCATGGAGGCAGCCGAAGCAACTTCATCCAAATTCCCCTCTCTTCCTCTTTTGACTCGCTTTGTAATCAAGGTAATCAACGCCCTTACCGATGCCTCCAGGCGCAAAAATGGCACCGTGAACCGTCGCCTTCTCGGCTTCTTAAATTATACTACCCCACCAAACCCAATACCTGTAAAAGGAGTCTCAACCACTGACGTTACTGTCGATCCCAATCGTAATCTCTGGTTCCGCCTTTTCATCCCAACCGTTGATCACCAGAATCCTCTTCCCGTAATTGTTTTCTTTCACGGCGGAGGATTTGCTTTCCTGAGTCCTGATCTCAAAACTTATGACGCCGTTTGTCGTCGATTTGCTCGCAAAACTCCGGCTATTGTTGTCTCTGTTAACTACAGGCTTTCGCCGGAGTACCGTTATCCCGCTCAGTACGAAGACGGATGTGATATTCTTCAGTTTCTCGATGACGAAAATAATAAAGGAATCCTACCGGATAATGCTGATGTATCCCGATGTTTTATCGCCGGAGATAGCGCCGGTGCGAATTTGGCTCACCACGTCGCGCTGCGAGTAGGAGAGTTCCAGTTTAAAAAACTCAAGGCAAGGCCTCATATTATATATATTATTTCTATTTGTTTGTTTTTCAAAATCGACAACACTGACAATTGATTTTGCCTTAAGGTGATGGGAGTAATTGCAATCCAGCCATTTTTCGGAGGGGAAGAAAGGACAAAAGCAGAAATAGAATTAGCAGGAATCGATCCATTGGTTTCAATAGAAAGAACAGATTGGCTATGGAAGGCATATCTCGGAGAGGGAGAGGGAATGAACCGAGACCACGAAGTCATCAACGTAAGTGGTCCGAGAGCTGTAGATATAAAACAGAAGGAATTTCCGGCGAGCTTGATCGTGGTGGGTGGTTTTGATTCCCTTAAAGATTGGCAAAAGAGGTACTATGAATATCTAAAAAATTCAGGGAAAGAAGTACAGTTGTTGGAGTACCCAAACATGGTCCATGCTTTCTACATTTTTCCAGAACTTCCCGAATCTGCACAACTGATTTCACAAGTGAAACAGTTTATTAACAAGTCCTCTAAACTCTAAATATTTATGAATTTGCCCTTTTATTTTATATTATTTTCTTTTGTTTTTCTTCTTAGTTTTAATCCAACAGAACTCGCAATAAATGCTGGTTGTTGTTGTTGGTGGTGGGTTGTTATCAATGTTGTTGTTCACCTATAATAATGCAAGGATGTGACAGCGTTGTGGGGCGATTATATTTAAATTGATAAATTCTTTTATATATATTATATATAATATATATATATATATATATATATAATATATATTTGAGAAAATAAGATGCAAAATAATAATTATAAGTTTTGAGACATGTATATTAAAGATAATATTTGACTTGTACAATTTTCGAATAATTAGAAGAGAATGTTAGATATAGATGAGAGTGTTTGATATTAAAAGAACTTTAAATAACGTGTATTCTTAATTCTACAAAATCAATATAAAGAATATTTATAAATTTTAAAAATGATTTTTGGCAAGTTTTAATAATAAATATGTATTTTAGAAATAAACATGTACATTTGATTCATTGTAACATGCTATAAACATTTTGAAAATATTCTAATTATATATAAAGTTAATAAAATAGGAATTGATGACTTGGGTGAGAATATATTAATTAATTAAGTTAATAATTTGTACATAATTTGATGGAAGTTTCTATATTAAATAATTAATAGATTAATTCCATTGTATTAATTCAAATTAGGTGTGGTTTAGGTGAAAAAACACACCTTTAAATTATTGATTTAATAATTGAAATATACGTATGAATAATAATAATAATAATAATAATAATAATAATAATAATAATAATAATAAAAAGATCCCAAGCCATTATAATCTATTCTGGAGAAACGTGTGAATTATTATAAAATTATATAAAAACAATAAAATAAATAAGATAAAGATAAAAAGTAAATAAGAGAGATAAAAAATAGAGAGAATATTATTATATGAGAATTTTGGTTGATCGTTGGTTGTTGGTTGTGTTTACAAAATGGTATAAAGCTCTCTATTTATAGGGGTGAATAGGGGATAAGGATAAGGACAAAGGGTGACACTTGTCACCCGGTATTAATTGCTAGGTGACATTTGTCACCTTAGAAATAAACATCAGGTGATACTTATCACCTTTGATTAAATACGTAATTATCCCGGCATAAAAGGATAATAACAATTATACGATGGACATCCATTAATTTAATGAATCTTCGGAATTCATAACAATCTCCATTGGATGTCCATTACATAAAGAATATGCCTCGTTAAAACCTTACTAGATAAAAATTCAGTGAGAAAAAAACTCTAGTGAAGGAAAAAGAGTACACTATTCTTTATGTGTAGATTTCTCCACCTGATGAGATGATCTCTCGAAATCTTTAACTTCAAATTCTTGTTTCAAACAATCTATAGTTTCTCGAAGCTCTTCTGGAGTTCCGATGAAATTGATATCGTCAACGTATATAGCAAGAATCACAAAACCAAAATCTGTTTTCTTAATAAAAACACATGTACAGATTTGGTCATTATTATATCCTGAATTCAATAAGAATTCACTAAGGCGATTGTACCACATGCATCCAGACTGTTTAAGCCAATATAATGACTTTTGTAATTTTATAGAATAATTTTCATGAGGGCCTTTAGAAGCTTTTGGTAATTTGAATCCTTCAGGGATTTTCATATAAATCTAATTTTCAAGGCTTCCATAAAGATAAGATGTAAACAACATTCATTAGACGCATGTCCACCTTTTCATGAACTGCCAAACTTATAAGATATCGGAGTGTAATAGCATAAATAACGGGTGTATAAGTTTGATCATAATAAATTTCTGGCTTTTGCAAAAAAACCTTTTCCGATGAGTCATGCTTTATATCTTACGACTTCATTTCATTTTCGCACAAACACCCATTTATAGCCAATAGGTTTTACATCCTTTGACGTTTGGACTACAGGTCCAAAAACTTCTCGCTTCGCTAGCGAATTTAACTCCAATTGAATTGCATATTTCCATTGAGGCCAATCAATTCTATGCCGACATTCTTCAACTGATAAAGGATCTAAATCCTCATTATCCTTGAAAATATCAAGGGCTACGTTGTATGCAAAAACATTATCAATAACAACATTTCTTCAATCCCAACTTTGATTCGAATTGATAGATTTCAGAATTCTCTTCATCATTTGTAGTTGGAATCTTTTCATCAGTTGTCCCTTGGTTTTCTTTTTCTGTTTCATCAATATGATCTTCTGGATCATTTATTCATCTTTTCTTTCGAGGATTTTTATTTTTGGAACCAAGGGGTCGGCCACGCTTCTAGCGTGTTTTTGATTCAATAGCTATAGGATTAACTTTTTGTCCTTCAGGAACTTCTATCCGTATAGGAGCATCTATAGCTAGAATATGTGATTTAGTGACTCTACTGGAGTCAGCAAAAGAATCTGGCAGTTGATTAGCAATTTGTTGCAAATGTATAATCTTTTGAACTTCAAGTTCACTCATATTTGTGCGTGGATCTAAATGATTTAAAGATGTTTTCCACGCAAGTTTAATCTTATGCCATTTATTCTCTCCCCCTAATTTGGGAAACAAATTTTCATCAAAATGGCAATCAGCAAATCTTGTTGTAAACACATCTCCTGTCAAAGGTTCAAGATACCTTATAATGGACGGGGAATCATACCCAACATATATCCCCAATCTTCTCTACGGACCCATTTTTGTCCGTTGGGGTGGCTCAATTGGGACATATACAGCACACTAAAAAATTCTCAAATAAGAAATATTTGGCTATGAACCAAAAGCCAACTATATGGGAGAAAATTTATGGTAACTCGATGGCCTTAAACGCACAAGTGCTGCAGCATGCAAAATTGCATGTCCCCATGCTGCTGTAGGGAGATTTGTTTTCATCAATAGTGGTCTAGCAATTAATTGCAGCCTTTTAATAAACGATTCAACTAGATCATTATGTGTGTGAACATGAGCTACATGATGTTCAACAATTATTTCAATCGACATGCAATAAGAATCAAATGCATGCGAAGAAAATTTACCAACATTGTCTAGACGGATTCGCTTAATAGGATAATCAGGAAACTGCGCTCTTAAGAGAATTATTTGGGCAAGTAATCTCACAAACGCTAGGTTGCGAGTTGATAATAAACAAACATGCGACCATCGGGTCGATGCATCAATCAAGACCATGAAATATCAAAATTGCCCACATGGTGGACTAATCGGTCCACATATATCTTCATGAATCCGTTCTAGAAATGTAGGACTTTTAGCTCCTACTTTCAATGTGCTGATCTTATAATCAATTTTCCTTTGGAACATGCAGCACATGAAAGTTTATCAGAAGTCAAAATCCTTTGATTTTTCAAAGGATGACCGTGCGTTGTCTCGATAATTTTTCGCATCATAATTGATCCCGGATTACCCAAACGGTCATGCCAAACTTTAAAAGTAACGAGATTAGTAAACTTCTGGTTTACTAAATTATGTGTCTCAATAGCATTTATTTTCGCATAATATAGGCCAAAGGATAGAGATGGTAGTTTTTCCAACAAGAACTTATTACCGGAGGTCATTTTTGTGATACCCAAATATTCATGACTATTATCCTCCATAGTCTCAACATGATATCCATTACGTTGGATATCTTTAACACTCAATAAATTTCTTTGAGACTTTGAGGAATATAATGCTTTATCAATAGCAATCATAGTTCCTCTCGGTAATATTATATTAGCTTTTCTGGAGCCTTCAATAAGTTTTGCACTACCATTTATTGTAGAAACACTTGTTTCTCCCACATTCAGATGAGAAAAATATTTCTTATATTTCAGTATGGTGTGCGTAGTTCCACTGTCAATAAGACAAACAATTTCGATATCGTTATTTATACCAGAAAATTAAACAAAAACCATCTGTTTTGTTAACAAAATATTTACAGAAATAAAAATTAAACATACTATATCACAACAAAAAGTAATACAAACTTATAACACATAATATAATATTCTAATTATTTTGGACACTTTAATTTCCAATCAAGTGGTCAATTATTTCTTTTGGATGTTCGAAAAGATCAGTAATATCTAGGTGAGCCACATCAACATCAACATTTTCAAGATCGTCATCATTTATTTCATGAGACAGATTTTGAGAAGTAAGTCAACAAGATGTTTTATTGTGCTACAGACACGAGACCAGTGACCTTTCATGCCACAACGATAATATTTGTCTTCATAATTTTTCGGAACAACATTTCCTTTCTCATTATGTTTTGTCCACTTCAGGTGGTCATAAATATTTTTGGCACCTAAATTATTATCACGATTATAAGGGCCAAATTTATCACGACGTTCATGATCATATTTTCGACCATAACCACGGTAATGACCACGACCACGATCTCTTCTAGGATCATGATTTCTAATAGCATTCACTTTAGGGAATGGAGTAGGCCAGTAGGTCGAGTCTCGTGATTTTTATCAGTAATTCATTATTCTGTTCCGCAACAAGAAGACAAAAATCAATTCAGAGTATTTCTTAAAACTTTCTCACGATATTGTTGCTGCAGGACAATATCCGTGGCATGAAAAGTGGAGTATGTTTTCTCCAGCATATCATCATCCGTTATATCAACTCCACATAGTTTCAACTACGAAACTATTTTAAACATTGAGGAGTTATACTCACTCACGGATTTGAAATCTTGCAACCTCAGGTGCAACAAGTCATACCGTGCTTTTGGGAGAATGACCATCTTCTGGTGGTCGAATTTTTCTTTCAAATTTCTACACAAAATAAGAGGATCATTCACGGTAAGATATTTATTTTTCAAATCGTTATGAACATGATGATAGAGAAATATTATAACTTTGACACGATCTTGTGTTGATGACACATTATTTTATACAACGGTGTCTGCCGGACCCGTTGTAGCAAGATGCATTCTGGCATCTAGTGTCCATGACAAATAATTCTTTTCTGGTGACATCAAGAGCCACAAATTCGAGTTTAATAAGATTTGACATAATAATAACAGAAAACGTACCGGTAAAAAACGTACCTGATTGATCTTCAAATAAATTTTAAAAATACTTTACCCGGTGGTAGAGACTCGTGCTATTAGTAGAGACTCGTGCTGATAAACGTATTATGAAATTATATAAAAACAATAAAATAAACAACATAAAGATAAAAAGTAAACGAGAGAGGTAGAAAATAGAGAGAATATTATTATATGAGATTTCTGGTTGATCGTTGGTTGTTGGTTGTGTTTACAAAAGGGTATAAAGCCCTCTATTTATAGGGGTGAATAGGGGATAAGGATAAGAACAAAGGGTGACACTTGTCACCCGGTATTAATTGTTAGGTAACATTTGTCACCTTAGAGATAAATAATCAGGTGATACTTATCACCTTTCATTAAATACGTAATTATTCCGCGATAAAAGGATAATAACAATTATACGATCAACATCCACTAATTTAATGAATCTTTGAGATTCATAACATGAATAAAGAATTTATGATAAAAATATGGGTGACCATAAAAATTGAAAAGTCAAAATCAAATACTCCACTCCACATGTATGTAATTAATTTTAAAATATATCTTTTGGTTAGTGTTGGTGGTATTCCTCAACACTAATTTTGATATAATACTCTAATTTTTTAAAAAATTTAAAATAATTATACTATTTTCGTCTCTACTTTTTTACCCATAATATAAAATTATTTTTCATATTCTTTGTATATTTTTAATTTTTTAATGTGAATTATATACAAAAATTAAAACAAAATATTTCTTTAAATAAAAATTGAATTTTACAAATATAATTGAAATTAAATGTCAATTTGATGTCTTTCATAAACTAGAACTAGATGGTTGACCAATAATAATTTTAGATTTATTTATAATTTTTTATATAATAGGATTTTAATATGAGTGTTTTTTACAAAAGAAAAAAAATTAATTATTTATTTTACTTTTTTTTTTGTTTTTTTAAAGGGAAAATGTGAATTTTTGTAAGGAAAATTGTGTCTCATAGATCTCCATTATATCATATGAGAGGTCCTGTGTTTTCCTTAAGTTTTCCATATTAAAAAGTATTAGTATTAGTATTAGCTAAAAAAGCTACATAGGGATCCCGAAAAAAAAAAAAAAAAAAAAGAAAAAAAAGTAGAAAGGATTGGGAATCTGCCAAACTTGTGGATTGGGATGGTACTGAAGCAGTGAGTTTTCGTGCAAGATTTCAAGAACTTCATTCGGAGTCTTTTACCAAAATAATGCAATGTTATTTTTTTAAAAAACTATTTCTTAAATTAGCATAAGTCTATTTTTTTATATAATTTTTTTAAAAAAAATAAAATTAAAAAAAATTATCACGTACCTCAAAATCATAGTATCTAAGAATTATATGATGTTTACTCTATCTTTTTAGGTCGAGTATTTTTTATTCAACTTATTTTAAATTTATCAATGTATAAATCAAATTAATGATGTAAAATATAAAATTTTTAAAAAAGATTAATAAATATTATTATAAATTTATGTGTTTGCTGCCTATGAGGTTCGAACTCATGTGCATTTATGTGAAAAAATCGTAATTTATAAATATTATTATAAATTTATGGTAATGTATGATAGAGTAAAAAATATTTATTTTTTTTATAAAAAAATTGTTATTATTCCTTTTTTTTTTAAAAAAAATAAACTTGTGAGCATTTTAAGAATTTTTTTTTAAAAATTATTTTTTATTTTCTTGTTCTTACTTTTAAAATTTTAGTAAAAGATTTTGTATTTTTATTATTTAACAATCTAAATTTTTTTTTAAAAAAGATATTGTTGAGACTTTTGCTTAACTTATATAAATTGAGCTATTTGACAAGTAATTTAATATATATATATATATATACTGAAATTAATTTAATAAATTTATATTATATAATTCATAAATTTTTGTATTTAAATAAATATAAAAATTTTAAAAATTATTCTCTCGTGTTTATAGATATATATATATATATATATATATAATATAATATAACAACAAATAATTGAAAAATATATATACATAATATTTTTTTGATTTGATAAATTAAAAAGAAAAAGAAAATGTGACATGATAACAAGTTATTAATAATAAAATGAAATTTCAAAAAAAAAAAAGAAAAAAAAGAGAAAAAAAAACCATGATTCAAGATTCTCTTCAGAAAAAACATGATTCAAGATTTCTCTTCAGAAAAAACATGATTCAAGATTCTTCTTATTTTTTTCACTTTTTCAATCAATTTATTATAATTTTTTTAATATCTACTTAAAAAATTGTGAAATTTTAATTTAAGATTTGTATTTGTATTCTTAAAGTGAATAATTAAATCTTTTTATTAATATAATAAATTTATATTATATATTTTTGTAAAACATTTTTATTTTATTTTTTAAAATACATACCTAACTTTGATGTCTATCATATCTCGAACTGATTATCTCTTAATTATAAGTAAAGATACTTACCATCACAACGACCACTTCTCGACAAAAACACTTTTATTTAAATACATAAAAAAATTATTAAAATTATTCTCTAATATATATATACATATATAATATAATAACCAATAATTAAAGAATATATATACACTACATCTTTTTTATTTGATAAATTATAAAAGAAAAATTCAATGACATCAAATTATAAATCATTAATAATTATTTAAAAAAAAAAACCACAATCAAATCTTTCTTTACTTACTACCCCCCACCCCCCCCCCCCTCCCCCCCAAAAAAAAAAAAAAAAAACTTACACTTCTCTCTCTTCTCTTTCATGTATATCGCTTTGTAGTCTACTTCATTTTCTAAGAGTTCATCAATCTCATCTCTTTTTTTGTTTTTTTCCGCTTTTACTTCAATAGTAGATTTAAAGAATTTTGATATAAGACTTGTATTTATCTTATTCTATTAATAAGTTATTTTAATATTTTTATTAAAATAAATTCTAAAATTGTATCTTAACTTTTCGAAATTCTAACTTTTACATTATTTTTAAATTTTGCATTCCAACAAATAAAAAAAAATCGTTTGGTTTGCATTTCAATTTAAAATGTCCGTCTATCTTCATTTTCAGTTTTTTTAGGGGCACTTCCATATTTTTATTTAAAAATAAAATTCAATCAAACAAACACTAATTTTGCGTATGGAACGAATGAATTCAAAGAATCCATCGTCTTCCGACCAAAGCATTCCAATAGTTTTTATTTTTTTTAAAAGAAAAATCTTAACTTTTAGCGACAACTAATTTCGTACTTAGATTGTCATATTATTTTACAAATTCAAAGGCTTTGAGTCAAAATATTGGTTTTTTTTTTTACGCCCAGATGTTTATTTTAGAAATTGAAGAAGTTGCAAGGTCTTGGAAAATCTAAAAAATAGAACACAACCATATTGATCTATATCATCTATACGGTTAGTTTGCACCATTTATAGTTATTAAATTAATAGTGTTTTATATTGTATGAGCTCACTTATTTTTGTGCATTAACTAAAAAATTTGAATGACATTTACTGTGCATGACGTCCTTACTGTACTAACTATGGATGAATTTGAATGTATTGTACAATTCATGCGTATTGATGCAGCTTCGTAAATGTTATTGTAGTTAGACAATGCATGGTTATTTGGATTTAATGTGGACTAAAAGAATTGTATGCTTACCCAAAACCCTTTTGTTGATTTATAAGTTGCTTTACCATGCACTTGTTCATGAACCTGAATGTATAGTTCATGTGTATTGATGCAGTTTTGTAAATGCTATTGTAGTTAGACAATGCATGGTTATTTGAGATTAATGTGGAAAAAAAATTGTATGCTTACACATAACTCATTTGAAAAAAAATTTGCATGCTTATCTATTGAGTTGATTTATGCATTAACTGAATCTAATTTACTGTGCATGTGGAGACTATGTTTGCGCTTGTAGATGATTGTGAATATATGTATTGGTTAAACAATGTAGTTCTTATAATTTTTAAAATTTTTTTTAACAAATGCAGAGCTTGATGATGATATGTTTACTATGAAGTTGCTTTATGGGGTGAATGGTGGAAAGAGCGAGGGTATAAATCATTTAAAGGGGAAATTAGAGATATGTAGAATATGTAAATAGGGATTGTTTATGAGTTTTAGACATTAATCAGATGAAGAAAATTACAAATGTAGCAACAGAAACATTGTTGTATATTTACCTAGAACCAATTGGTTCAGTCAAAGATGAATTGAGGTTAGTTTCATGGGATGAGAATTTAGTTGACATGTGCAGTTGGGTCCTTAGGTTTAAAGTGATTGAATTTTATGATGAAAAAAGTGATCTTTGAGAGTATAATTAACATTTTTAAAAGCGAGCCTTACATGAAAAAGCCCAAAGTTAAAAGTTGAGTGGTTATAGAGGAAATAGAAGAACCAATAGTAGAGCCTGTTGTAAGTAGGAATTGAAGAGACAAAAAGAAAGCGAAATCTCTATTACTTGAATGACATGGTGAAGTCAGTTAGACTGTGGGGGTTGAAGAGGCAAAGACATTGCCCGATTTGGGGGTGGAAGAGCCACATGAGTGGAACTTGAAATTGAAGAAACATTGACACAGGTTGATGAAACATAAACACATCAAACTGAAGTTAGAAATGAATGTGCAATGCAAGATGGCAAAATACTTACTCAAGTAGATGGTGTTGTTAGAGATCAAAGTGGTGTGAATTGTGAAGAGTTGGGAGACGATGAAGTTACAGATGACAATTATGATAGTGATGAATCAGTTTATCAGGAATATTTCACGGATGATGATGAATACTGTCGAGATGACAGTTTTTCCATAATGAAGACGCATAGAATGAAGAACAAAGTGGACCACATGAAGCTGATGGGAATGAAGAAGAAACTGATTGTGATGAAGAGGAAGAACATGTTGGAAATGACCAACATGGTGATGAACAACAGGAAGAACATGGTGGAAATGAACAACGGAAAAACATGATGGAAATTATCAACATCTAAATGACAATTTCATACAAGAGACATTGGTGAGTGGCAGTGACAACTCTGAAACTGAATCAGATGTGATGAAGAGAAACAACTTTTTTGACTTTGAAAGGGATATGGCAACCCTAGCTTTGAGTTAAGCATAGGATTTAGCAGCAGTAAAGAGTTTAAAGAAGCTGTAAAAAACTACTGTATCAATGAGGGAAAAACACATAACTTCAGACTATTCGAGCTAAAAAGAGTAAGAGCATTGTGTTTGACAAAATGGAGCAATTGGGTTATCTATGTTAGTATAGAGCGTGCAACGAAAACCACAGATTTAGTAGTGAAGACATTTAAATTGAAACATAATAACTATAACCATAGGTGGAAGAACAAGCACATAACAACAAAATGAGTTGCAGAGAAATTTTTAGAAAGAATACGAGTGACTCCTAGAATTCCACCAAGAGCACTGAGGCAGAATGTGGATGAGCAGTATGACAGTGAAATTTCTAAAACTGATGTATATAATGCAAGGATGATTTCATTGAAAATGATAGATGGAGATTGTGCCATGCAATATCAACAAGTTTGGGATTACCAGGCAGAAATTTTGTGAACACACCTAAGCTCAACCATTGAGATTGATTTTGAAAATTTCGAAGAAGATTGAAGACAACTAGATTTAGGAGGATGTATGTTTGTCTAGGTCCGTTAAAAGCAAGTTTCTTGGACTATTGTAGGCCACTTATGGGGGTGGATGAGTGTCATGTAAAGGAAAACTACCCCAGACAGATTTTATCTTCTATTAGGTCTGATTCTAACAATGGTTGGTGGTCTATAGCTTGAGTTGTGGTTGAGGAGGAGGCTATGGAGCAATGGAGATGGTTTTTTGACCTCCTAGTGAATGATCTTCAAATACTAACCCAAGGGATGTTTTGAACTTTTATTTCGGATAGACAAAAGATAACTTACAACTACTCTTATTTTAATATACTAGAAAATATTTTCAGCTCTTAACTTTTTCCTTTTGTTTTTAAGGGATTGGATGCTGCTCTAGTTGAAATTTTGCCTTATGCTGATCATAGATATTATGTTCAGCATTTGTACTCTAACTTCAAGAAAGAACATCAAGGAAAAGTTTTAAAAGACAAGCTTTGAAACATTGCCAGAAGCAGCTGCAAACAAATATACAAGAATGTAATGAAGGACCTTGAAGAGTATAATAAGGAAGCTTGGAGGTGGGTGGTGAATAGACCAAGACAAGAGCATTGGGTGAAGGGTCTTCTTTCCAAGTCATATGAGATCTGACATATTGTGCAATAATCTATGTGAGTCTTTGAATGCAATCATTTTGGATGTTAGAGACAAGCTTATAATTTCAATTTTGGAGGAAATAAGGGAAATGGTTATGAAACGGATCCAAATTAGGAGGCCTATGATGATGAAACAGCCTAGTCACCCTTGCACACCTAGAATTAGGCAAAAGTTAGAAGAACAAGTGTATTTTTCTAAGAATTGGAAACCGTTGTGGAATGGAGTAGATTCATATCAAGTTAGGGGACCTCGTAATGAACAATATGCAGTAGACTTAAAGAGGAATACATGTTCTTGTGAGTTATGAACTTTGACTGGTATTCCATGTATCCATAACATAGTTGCACTACATAAGCAACATACAAATTCCCACGATTTAGTTGATCCCTACTACTCCACAGAGACTTTTTCTAAGTTGTATGACAATATTTTGCTGCCAATTAATGGGAAGTTTATGTGGCCTAAAAGAGAAGGTGTGAGTTTAGATCCACCAAGGGCATACAAACAAACTAAGAGGCCAAGGAAATTGAGGAAAAGACAGTTCTATGAGACAGTTGATGAAGGAAAAAGGATAAGGAGACAAATAATCGTTCATTGCACAAGGTGCAAAATTGTTAGGCATAATAGAGCAGGGTGTCCACAGACTGAAAATGTTGAGAATGCTCCATAAACTGCCTAAAATCTACCTCTATTACATCCAAATAAAGAAGCCCATGCTCGAAAAAAATCTACAAAAACTACCAAAAATTCACATTCAGTAGAGCCAAATGCAAAGCCAGTGCTCAAAAGAAGGTATAATTGTTTGATTGTAGTTAATATTTTAGATTTATATACCTAATTGATTGTTTATGACTTGTAGATAAGGAAAATAACAGTTGAAACTCCACATGAAGGGGAACCACAACACATGAATGAAATAGAAGGCGAAGGTAGAAAGAGAAGAAGAGTCCATAAAAAATATAGGAATGGAAAGAAGGTATATATAATTGTTTATTTCTTGTTATTTGATAGAGTTCTATAATTAACTAATTGGATGTTTATTACTTGTGTAGTCAAGGACAAGAGTTAGAACTGCAAATGAAGCTAAACAAGTTAGAGCAGCTAAAACAAAAACTGGAGATCAACAAATCCCAATTTTAAAAAATAAAAAAATTTCAGCTAGAACATAAGCGGGGAATAAAAAAAATTCCAACTAGAATAGAAGCTAAAAATCAACAAATTTTATCTTAAATCGTATTTGAAGACCAAGAAATTTTTGATTTCATAAAAAGTGTAGATGATTATTAAGTGAAATTTGCCAGAATAGAGTTACAACTTCTTTAGTTAATCAACCTACAGTGGAAGATAGATTTGGAGGGAGAGGAAGGGGAAGGGGAAGGAAAAGAAAAAACCGGGCAACCACTTCATATGAACAATTTGGTGAAGCTTGATTAGATGGTGGTTGATGGGGTTTCCGACCGATGTGCTAAATAGGTGTTATTTTACCCTATGTTGATTATGAATAATTAAGGACTGTGATTGACTAATTGTCACATTTAGTCTCTATGGTGTCACTTAATCAGCCAGAACCTAAGGCAAAGTACCTATCGTGTAGCTAGTCTGTTGGAAAGTATCTACGATTTTATTAAGTTAAATATCGTACTCCCAGGGAAGTGGTAACGGCTTAGTAGTAACTAGCCTTTTATCCTAACTCCTATCTTATGATCCAATTATGACATCTTCATCAAATACTTTGATGAGAGGGTGATTCATTCTCCACTAGGTTTAAGTCTAATTAATCCTAGAAGTGTTTTATAGATGAGTCATGATTCTATGTTATACTGTTCCTATATGTTGATTGACCTATCTTCGAGTATTTTAGATGCATCTTAGCCTGTATTGCAACTATGTTCTGTGTCTAAAGGCGTACCACATCCGAGGTCTCTAATAAACCGCCCTACTGACGGCCCTACTCACGGTTCGGGACGAAGACATCCATGAAAGCCCTATGTCACTTCGGGGATCATACCGCTTGCCCTAGCCGCCGGCATAATCGGACTCAGCTCGGCCCCTACCTAGACTACTTTAACATGCAGGGTGTTCAACATGTTATTTTATCTAGCATGGCAGGCACCAATACTAATTGATGCCTGTTAAACTAAACAGGTTATGATTAGACCGTGGTTAGGAATTGTTTATAACCCTAACTTTAGTTTAAAAGAGCACATTAAACATGCAGACATAGTGAATATTTAGCAGGTGGCTATTTCCGGAAAAACATAACAACGTCAACATATAAAACAACTATTCATAAAAATCGTAATCTTATATTCATAATAAGTATTTAGAACAAAACAATAACAACATATAAGAGAGGGACATGGGGACTGATGCCATAAAGAAATCACCCTTTACGTAGTCTCGCCGACGGAGCGTACTGCTGTATATGTCGTATTGCTCGCCCTGACTTTGCTCGCTAGAACCTTCGGAGCATGCTTCCTCAGCCTAGTAACTGGGCTTTACCTTAATACCCAGCTTAAGCCCAGCCCTGTGGACTGACTCTTCGAACGCCTAGAGCCCTCTTAGGATCTCCTAACGAAATCCCAGGTATTCTATGAATACCAGAAACGAACCTATCTATAGAAACCTAAGATCTGAGACTATTTCTCAGAAACTAAAACAAAACACTAATAAGAAAGAAAACTGAGATCCGAGTCTCTCAGTGAGTTGTGTACTAGAGAAGAGTACACTGGAAACCACTAAATGACTCAGATCGAGTGGAGAGGAATGAATTCAACTGCTGGAGGCCTGGGGTATTTATAGCAGCTTCCCGGAGTGAAAATTTCTGAAAAATTCGATGTGGGACAGCTTCTGGCGGCTCGGGATGCCCGTCCTGGATTGGGATGCCTGTCCTGATGAGTTGACCAGGTCGGGACGCCCGTCCCGGGTTCGGGATGCCCGTCCTGAACCTTTGACCGAGTCAACATTTCCAAAAATTGCGTTTTTGCCCCAAAATTTGCTGTTTTCGTCTACTTTTCACCTGACACTTCCAAAATCATAAAAACTGTGAAATTAAGTGAATAATGAACAATCAAGATCAAATTACCCTCGATTTCACCCAAATTCATACATAAAAACATGCTAAAAAAGTGATACAATTTTCGCGTATCAGGAAGAGAATACAAGAGTGATCCATTCCTGAAGGTATGCCAAGATTGTGGCATAGTTTGGCACTTCACTGTCAGAAAAACACCGCAACAGAATGGGGTGTCGAAGCTTATGAACAGGATACTTGTGGAGAAAGTTCGCTGTATGTTGTCTAATGCTGGGTTAGCAAGAAAATTTTGGGCTGAGGCTGTAACATACGCTCAACATCTCGTCAATCGTTTGCCATCATCTGCTATAAATGGCAAAACTCCATTAGAGGTATGGTCCTGATCTGTTGACCAGGTCGGGACGCCCATCCCGGCGGTTTGACTGGGTCGGGACGCCCGTCCTGACCCTTTGACCAAGTCAACATTTTCAAAAATTGCGTTTTTACCCTAAAATTTGTTGTTTTCGTCTACTTTTCACCTGACACTTCCAAAATCATAAAAACCGTGAAATCGAGTAAATAACAAACAATTAATGATCAATTTGCCCTCAATTTCACCCGAAATCATACATAAAAACATGCTAAAAAGGTGATACGATTTTCGCGTATCAGTGGTGGACCTTCAAATTGATATTCATATAGAAGGAGAAGGGCAAGTACAAGGAGAGGAAGGGGAAGGGGAAGGGGGATGTGAGGGTTAAATTATGAATGCCTTTAATGTGTTGAACACATATGTCCAAAAACTTTTTGACCAATAGAGTTTTTTTTTTGAAATACATAAGTTCAAAATATTTATACAGAAGGTTTTGAGCCATTAAGAAATAGAATTGTTTAATGCCCATTTGTGCTTACTTTTATGCATTTAACATGGACTATGTCATAAAGATAAAGGGATCATTTCATAAACACACATGGACCATTTGTGTAACCAAAAAGCACTTTCTTCCATGTTGAATGCAAACAAAAAGGACATTGTACAAGAATCTTTCAAATTGGCCTACACATTGTACAAGATTGACCTAAAAGACATTTCTAGTCAACTGATGCATTTATTTGCATTTATTACATGTTACAATTATGACAATTAGAAGTACACAAACTAATCACTTTAGTTATTGATGTGTTTTTTATAGTGCTAAAGATAGGATTTATAACCTATGTTGATTATGAGTAATTAAGGACTTAATTCAGCACATTGTTGTCACTTAATCAATCAGAACCTAAGGCAGAGTACCTATAGTGTAGCTAGTCTATTGGTAACATTAACGATTTTACATTTGTAATTATCGTATGTCCCAAGAACATGGCAACGTCTTAGTATCATCAACTACTTAGTCTTATAATTATCTATCGGGAAGTAATCAATGGTTTTACTAAATTGATGGAGTGGTTTGATCACAATCATACTCAACAGATAAATAACAGGCAAAGAGTATTTCAGTAGTTAAGCATTCATAAAGAGTTTATAATCGCAGTTTAGACAATTTGCTGACCTATTTTCGAAGGATTGACATGTCTTGATCTAAGGCAATTATGAATTGTTATCTGTTTGTTATGATATCTGAGTTACCTAAGTTAATTATCTTGGTATTTGTCAGCGGTGATAATCCTAATCATCTTTCGAGCTACTTAGTAAGCATCATGTTACTATCTCACTCTAGGACTGGCATAAGGACCTAACTCAACATTATTAAGTTTTTAACATACATGGTGTCAGTCATGTTAATCATTCTAATCTGGCACTATCTACAATTACCTTCCGGTCAGGGCTTAAGGTAGAACTATTAAGTTAAACTTGTTATATTATGTTTATACACCCTAGGTTTAATTTAAAAGCACAAACAGTTAGTCAAAGCATAATGACAATTTAGCTTCATGATCATTGTGGAAAATAAATAGACTATAATCTCAAATTGCAAACATGTATAATGAAACATCTTGAGTTTTCAGTAATCAAATAATTATTCAGATAAACTACAAGAAACATTAAAGATAGAGTTTAGAGAATAATTGTCGTAAGGTTGTCACTTCTTTACGATATTCTCGGTGTTGCGATCTCCTCTATTTCTAGAAGTTGATCATAATCTGGACGTTAGAACCTTGGGGCACGTTTCTTCGGTCTAGTAGCAATACTTCACCTTTCGGTCAAGGCTCAAGCACTACTCTATGAACTAGGATAATGAGAATCTAGAGCTCTCAGGAATTTCCTATCAAAATTGCAGTATTCTATGAAAACTGGACTCGAACACTATACTACACGAGTTCCCGAACACTAAGATAAACACTCAGAACGAGAGAAAACAAGACACTCTAAGCTACTAGATGCACTGTGTTGAGCGGAGAAGGGATGATGAGAACTATGGAGGCCTGGGGTATTTATAGGAGTGATCTGGAGCCAAAATCACTTCATTTCCTGATGTGGGACACTTAGAACGGTCGTTCTTAGCTTTTGGAAATTACCATTTTGTCCCTTAATTTTTTGTTTTATGTAATTTAGTCTCTGGAACTTCTAAAATGACAAATTATGCAATTAGATTTTGATTTTATTCAATTAAGTCCAAATGCCTTTCAAATTGACCTAATTCATGTCTAAATACACGCTAAAAATGTGATATAATTTAGCATTATTAGTCCTGCACTAACTACAACTTTTTTACTAACGCTAATCTTCAAGTTCTTTATTTTTTTGTTTGTCTTCTAAGAATTGAACTTTGCAAACATCCAAGCTCAACTTCAACTCTAATTTTTTTTGGCTTTGATCAACTCATTATTTGTAGCTTCAAAATTATCCTCCAAGGAACGAATTTTCCGAAGCAAACCTGGTATGACTTCTGTTGATCTAATACACATAACTGGAGTCAACCACTAAACAAATATTGCATCTTTCAGTTCCTCTCTTTACAAAATGAACACAAAAAAGTGGACAAAACAAATGCCATTTTATAGTTTTAATCAATTGAAAAAAAAAATTAGGGTTTACTGCGTCATTTTAGCAGAAAAGATATCTTCTCGAAGGGTTTCAATCTATCCATGATGTTCTCAACCGTCAAACTCTACCGCAATAAATTTTGGTTAATTGCAACTTTTTCCTACTGGATATTTCAATTAAAGGAACAAGTTAAGAAATTTGAGAAATTTGGAGTTCAACCACAGTAATAATCGGGAATATAGAATGGGGAGAGAGAGAAAAAAAATTGTGGCCCAACCATTAGAAAGGGAGAGTGTGAATTGGAGGGAAAAATTAGGTTTTTGTTGATTAATTTAAAAAGACATAAATGCCCCAAAAAATAGACAAGAAATGAAGTTAGACGAAAATTTTGGACGGAAAGACAAACAAATTTTCTTTTATTAGAGTGCAAAAGTTGGAACTTTTAGGATTTAGTCTTTTTATTAATCTAATTAATTTACTGTATATATCGAATTTTAGTGATTTAATTTACTTTTTTTTATCTGTAAAAAAGATTAAGATTAAGATTAAACTTTAATGGACTTAATATTAGATTTAACACATAAAAAGCAACTCTTATATTGATTGAAAAAGATGAAAATACTCTTGTGATTTGAAAGGAAATTTTTGACACAAGGGTAAAATGAGGTGATATTTTGCCGTTGGAGTGTCAGGTTGACACAAAAATAAATACAGATGCAAATGCTGAAATTTTGGTTAATACATGTGTCATTTGAATACTTTACCCTAATTTTAATTATTTATTTTACAATTTCACTATATTATGGATAATACAGACTCCTATATTTGTAGCAACATCACAAATCATAATGGACTTCTTCAGAGTGTAGAGATAAGGTTTTAAAGTGTTGACATTTAGATAAATTATTTGGGAATGCTATTCATTTTGACCCATACGTAGAGACTTGTTATTGCTTTTGCAGAGTGTTGGCATCAAGAGGCCCATACTTTTTGGATTCCATTTGGTGAGGTTAGTATCACATTACAAGACATTGAGATACTCTAGGGGTCTTCGTATAGATGGATATTAATATTATTTCACACTTATATCAAATTTATCCAGATTATACGTATCTTTTCATACAAAAAATCATTACCATGAATACAAATATAATTTCTTTTGGGATAAGAAAATATAGCAACATTTTCTTCGAGAAATGCATTAAAAATGTTCGTCAGCATTCTTATTTTGTTCAAATAGAGATTTGTTTTCTCTAACATGACTTAATTTACTTATTTACGGATTATAATCTCATAATCTTGTACTTTCGGAAAAAACGACCATCTTCAGTGGTCATATTTTTCCGTTAAATAATTTTTTTAATGATTAAGTATTTTACATTGATGGTATCTTCCTAACCCCTCATAGCTAATAGCTAAATGATTCTTGAGATCTAATTTTCATAACAAATTATTTCATCTAGTAACTTCAAGAGTTATAAATTAAGCTTAATAAGAATTGACATTAGAAGAAATAACATACCTATTTATTTTTGAATTCAACTTCAAACAATATTTAAAACTGGTAGAGCTTCATGTTGATAACGTATTATAAAAATATTGTTAACTAGCAAATTATTAAGAATATAATATAGAGATCAAATGAAAACAAGCATTCTTTCTCTTCTTGTATATTTCATCTATTTATCAAAACATATAAACTAACCAACCCCTATTTATAGGGATGAATTATATGTAACTTATATACCCACATACACACACACACACACACACCACACACACACACACACACACACACACACACACATATATATATATATATATATATATATATATATATATAACTATCTACATAACTCTCCATTATATTAAATATTTATAAACTTCATTTCATGAAGGTTATATGAAGGTAGTGGAAGTTTTGTGTAGATAGTAAAAATTATATGAATGTATTGGAAGTAGTGGAAGGTTACATGATTATGGTATACAAAACAATACTAGAATTTATAGAAATATATAATATTTAAATTTATCACTAAATAAAATTTCACATTATATATATATATATTGTTTTTTTTAAAAACAATTATTATATAATTTAAAAGAAAAATACTCAATAACAAAAAAAAAAATGGTGATTGATATATTAATAAAGAGAAAAGAGAATTAGAGCTTAAAAAACATATTAAGAGTTCATGTAGACACAAGCTTTTTATTTTTTATTTTTTTTTGGTGAATACACTATTTGAAATTAAAAATTTAATGTTAAAAACAATGATTAATACAGACTTCAAAAGTATATATATAATATTGAGAAATTAAAAGAGTAAATAGTATTAGATTTGAGCCAATTGTTGTATATTGAAAGGATAACAATCCGAAGTTGATCCATTATAAGCTCTAATAGCAAGAATTTGGTGTATTTTCTGTGTCGGGTGAAAAGCATCCCAAAATACATAGTCATTCCTGTCTGTGCATGGCAATGAAAATGGTAAGCAAGTTATCTGCCCTTGATTTCTCCCAATTCCACAACATCCTCTATCTGTCACACCAAGCCCTATATACATATATACACATATATATATATATAAGGTTACTAATAATATGTTTGTATAATTTTTTTCGAAATGTTATAACTTACCATAAACAGATGCATTGTGAATTATATCCATAAAACCACCAAAAGTGTTCCCAAAAGTAAAGATCGGAGCAGCTCCTCCTTGATGCTCCTCTGAGTTGAGCTGATCAACAAGTTGTAGCAACCTTTCATTAAACATTCCAACCATATCATTCACAGCCCCAACACATTTCCCCTCACCCGCACCCGTAGCCAGCTGATTTGGTATGCACCCAAGTGGTCCAATTCCCCCTAACACAAACTTCTTCAATCCATAACTCTCTAGAACCTTATATATATATATATATATATATATATATATATATATATATATATATTTCACATTCAATCATTTCTAAATTTGTAATCGTAATTACATATTGAAGTGCATTATCTGTGAAAAAGTAAGTATTTCTTACCCGTACGTGAGTAGTATAACGGGCAATAAGTAGATCCGCGAAATCTTTGGGATTGTAAAAAAAACTTGTTCTGTAAAATGTTGGCTGCAAATAATTGTTGATATAATCATTGCTTCCAATGGTGATTATGACTAAAGCCTTTGCCAAATGTTCTTTCAACTCTTCTTCTTTCAGAATATTTCTCATTTCTTTAAGTGTTTCCACAAAGTTCTCTATTTGTTCACTAAAGCTGAATCTCTCTCCCTGTCAAAAGAAAAATAAAATAATCACTTTTTTTTCTATCTTTTGTTACCATGGTTTAAAATATCAACATGAGTTATCTCAGTTTCGAAAATTTTCGAGACAAAAATAAAAAACCGAGACAAAGATATAAGAAAAATCGATATGACTCAGTCTTAGTTTAACCCAACTCGGTCCCGAATCGACTTGACTCACTCTAACTTGGCCTCAAATCAACCTAACTCGTCTCGACTTATGAAACAACTAACAATTGAATTATATATAATATTTTTTTAATATATATATTTATAATTATTTTATTAAAATTTTAATTTATAAAAAAGACAGGCATAAATAGGTAGCATCTCACTTTAAAAGTTTATGATAAAAGTAAATTTCAGAAATATTTTTTAAAAAATTTAATTATCATTATTAGTAAATTATTATTAAAATTTAGTGTATTTATTTTTTAAAAAATTATTGTATTATCTATATTATATAAAAAATATTTAAATAATTTTTTAAAATTAAATATAAAAATTCTGACCCAGTTAGCGATATTAATATGGATTAGTGGTCACTGAAACAGTTACCGATATTAATCCTTGGTTGATTACACAAACTTTTAAAAATAATTTACAAAAAAAATTTTAAAAAATCTTACGAGATTATTTCCAGTCTCTTGAAGAATACCTCCCGCGGCAGAAGCATAATTGACACCTTTAAGAAGGTTAATTCCGGTGGCTGATGGGCTCGTGTATGGCGGAAGAAGAGGAAGACCAATGAACTCTCCTGAGGAACCAAAAAAAACAAAAAACTCATATATATATATATATATATGTGGAAAAAGAGAGAAATGAATTGATTAGATATACCAAGGTAGTCAATGCAGGTTTTTCCATTAGAGAATCTTCCAGAAGGAAGTTCTTGAGGGAAATCTACACCGTAAGGGACGTAATTAGCTTTGGCCAAAGTGCTGAGGAAATTGTTGTTTCCAGGATCTGTTAATGAATCCCCAAATGCATATAACGATGTAAACTCTGCATTTGAATCAACACAAATTAAACCCATAATAATAATAATAATAATCGACACTGAACACCACCGACTTTTATCCATAATAATAATAATAATAATAATAATCTTTCACATCGGAGTTTCTTTATTTTTAATTCTTTCATCGGTCTATAACGCATGAAAAAAGCCTGAAATTCTTGCTTCTTTTTTCCACATAGTTTTTTTGCGGCAGATTTTCTGTGATCTTTCCATTTCTGCATGCATTTTATGCTTGGGGCCTTGGGGCTTTAACGGCTATATGTAGTGTAATTTACGAAAAGATTGCATCATATATATGCAATCATAGAAATGTGGTATTATTAGTCAATAAATTATCAATAAATTTTGATTATTTAAAGTAATAATATAATATTATATTAAAAATTTTAATCGTTTTTAATTAAATATGAAGATAAAAATGATAACTTTGAAATAATAAATGGTAAGTTGTGAAATATGAATGAGAGATTAAAACACTTCACAATTTAGTGTATTAAACATTTATTCAACAATTCTTACTAATTTTAGGTTAGCAGGAAGGCCCCCAAAAATTATTATTTTACTATTTTTAGTGGTCAAAATTTATGACAGTCAAACTTCTATCAACTACGATGAAACCATCATTTGTGTGTCTATATTAACTTTTAAAAAATGTGTAATCTGCTATTTTGTCATGATGTCTTTTAGTGCACGATAATATTAAAATATATCACATTTTGAAATTTATGTGTACTTAATTTCATATACTTTAGGTTCAATTTGTTTGTAAATTCACTAATTTATGCCAAAGTGCTTATACAAAGCTTTGAGGATTATTTTGGAACAAAACAGCAAGTTGAGGGGGCTAAAATATAATATTTTGAACAATTGCGCGTGATGTGTACAAGCGTAGTCGTGTTAAATAGTTTGAACACCGTCATAGTAGCACTTCCATGAAGCAGAATCGTGTTTAGCTTGTCTAATACAAATTTGTTAAAAAAGAAGAACACAGGTTGTGTTGTGATTACCAGATAAAAATTGATGATTCTTATGTTGTGTATTCCATGTTTATCCTTGTTTTTTATCTATAAATAAGTGAAATTTTGTACAATATTTAGGGAGGAATTGGTAGGCTTTATGGATATTCTACCAAATTATATATTACATTATAAATCATAAAAGCCCTAATTTTTCTTTCCCCCTTTCTTCTTCTTCTTTCACCCATTGCGGCTATTGTCACTGTGTTAATGCCGCTCCAACCATGGTGGAAGAAGAAGAAGAAAGAGATAGAGAAAAATTAGATTTTATAAAATTTATTTTATTTAAAGTTATTATCTTTTATAAATAATAGAATTTACTTTTCTTTTGTAATGGATAAAAATAATAGTAAAAAGAATTGATTAACAGTAAAAAATCTATCATAATAGTAAAAATTGATGGAAGGATATATAATGAACATTTAAAAACTTAGAAAAACTTAGAAGAAGGATACTAAAGTTGGATTTGAAATCTAAGACGTATAATAGGATAATTTACTTTTCTTTTTAATTAGACTTCCTTTAATTTCATTTGATTTTGATTTTTCACGGTAGTCCTTATATTTAGTAGTTCCTGAACTCTTTTTTCGATATCGAGGATCATCAAAATAAGAAAGAATACAATTTTTATGAAAAATACCATTTATGGAGAGTTCAATTGAGATAACCAGATGGGACATTAGTTCCTTCTCATATAATTGGAGTGGAATTCAAAATTATTTCTTCTCCTCTTAACAATAAATTTAAATTCTCGCATAGAATGAACAATATACAAAATTACAATGAGCAATACATATGACTTAATTGAACTAAAATATTTTTCTCTCTTAATTATTGAGAGGTTAGAAATATATCTTTACTTGACAAAAACAGAATCTATGCTCGTTTCATCTTGATCCTCGTGAAGGAAAGGGAGATTTGACTAGATCTACTTGGTCCTTCTCATAATATCTCTAAATGACTTATTTTTGGTAATAGATGCACATCATCATATGTAAATTTAAGCGTATAATCGACATGAGTACTCTAATGCATTTCCCCATCTAAGTCGGAATAAATATTTTTTTGAACCTTCTCATTAAAATTAAAAGTGGACGTTGCTATGCGAATCTAAACAATCACTTGCTCTGATTCTACATATTGATCATTTTGAACTAAAAGAAAACTTTTGGCTATAATATTTACAGTGCACTCCTTCATATACGTAGTGTGGTTTTAGAATTATCATCTAATCATCTAAGATTAATTTAATTTATTCAATAATCAATATAAGATGTTCACTAAGTTGTTTTTTTAAAAAAATCTAATCTAAATCGATTAATAAGAATTGAAAATAATAAAAAGGTGGAATCTTTTAATAACTAGATCGTAAAAACGCAACTAATAATTTAAAAATTCAATTATGAGAAAACATCAGTCGAGAATGATTCAATTTAAGTTCTTCTTTGTTCCTAAATAATTTTTTTGAATTAAAAACTAATTCTTTAAATGAATTCAACTAACGAAGCCGCTAGAATTCGATTAAACTACGAAGAGATATTTAAGAGAAGCGTCAAATAATCATTCAAGTTTAACCTAAAACTCTGTGATAAAATTAAATTCGTGAAGCCAAGAAACTGTCTAAAACTGAATTAAATTATAACAATAAAATCTCAACTCAATTCAATAAAAACCTTCAAAAGAATCAAGTAAAATCTCTTCAATATTCAATCCAGCGATAAAAATATTGAATTATTCATTGAATTACATTCAAAGTTAGAAATCAGCCTAAAACTCGGAAATTGTGTCTCTCATAAACTCAAAACTTGTATTGAAATCATCCTCGATCTAAATCGAGGTTTAAGCGACTATCATATGAGAATTCTCTCAATTTGGTTTTCCTCAATCGCTCATTCAGAAGTCCTAAGGTGTTATGCCCAAGGAATGCACTAAGAGGGAGGGTGAATCAGTGCTTAACTCTTTTCAAAAATTCAGCACACTATTTTTGTAGATTTTAGCAACCCAACAAAAATCAATACCAAATTTTAGTAACACAAGCAATTGTTTGTGTGTAATTCAACTATTGTGATCCATTTCTTGAGAGATGTCCTTTTAGTTCATATATCAATATTAACACACACACTTGCATAAAAGTAAAGAGACAATTAATTTACGTAGTTCACCACCAACAAGGTAGGCTACATCCAAGGTGATAGGGTTCACTACCCTTTCACTTCAACTTCACTAGTTACTTGTTTATCACAATGCTCTTCACTAGAGCTACAAAGAAGGCTCACTCCCTTACTCACACAATCACAATTTCTTAAGATAAGGAGTAGAATCACTTCCTACTCTACCCAATAGAAACGATGCCTTCCTTATTACTTAGGTTAGGTAAATACAAAACATACCCCAAAGATATGACCAAAATTTAATGTTCAACATGATATTTCAAACTAAGTCAAGAGACCCATAGCTAAAGATATACTCTCCCCCTTTCCATGATATTCATTCCCTATTAGCTTTTCATGTGTCATTCTCCCCCTTTGACAATAATTCCATGAGCAAGAGTGGGAGAGAAGAGACTTACCATTTCAAAGTGAAGGTGCAGGTTGCACACCCAGGTGCAATCTATGAATCTCAAATACACCATGAGAGAGTGGTTTGGTAAATATATCAGCCATTTGCTCACCACTAGGCACAAACTCAAGTTTTACTTCACCTTTTTCAACTTTATCTTTGATGAAATGATAACGAAGCTCAACGTGTTTGGCTTCAGAGTGTTGAACTGAGTTCTTGGTAAGATCAATGACACTCTTATTATCACAAAAGATAGAGATGGGAAGTGACACTTCATCAACTAAATTTAGTAATTGACATCTCATCCACAAAACTTGAGTACAAGCTAAAGCTGCAGCAATATACTCTACCTCAGCAGTGCTTAGTGTAATGCATTCTTGTTTCTTGCTTACCCATGATACCCATTTGCTGTCCAAAAAGAAAACTCCACCTGAAGTAGATTTTCTGTCATCAATATTTCCAGCCCAATTTGCATATGTGAATGCCCTCAAAACAATACTATCTTATCTCGGATACCACAACCCAAAATTTGTTGTCCCCTTTAAGATATCTTAGAATTCTTTTCACTGCAATTAGATGTGATTCCTTAGGATCAGATTGATATCTAGAGGCTTGACAAACTGAATGCATAATATCTGGTCTCGTGGCTGTCAAATATAGGAGACTACCAATCATGATTCAATATTCCTTTTGACTCACACTTTTACCTTTCTCATCTCTACACAATTTGCAATTCACTGCCATAGGAGTACTTACTGGTTTGCAATCAAACATACCAAACTTCTTCAATATTTCCTTGGTATATTTAGTTTGTGACACAAATAAACCATCTTTCCTTTGGAAAACTTGCAGCCTTAGGAAGTAAGATAACTCCCCAATCATGGACATCTCAAATTCACTTTGCATTTTTGAGGCAAAGTCTGGACAAAGGTTTAATTTGTTACCACAAAAAATTATGTCATAAACATACACTACAATCACAAGTTGTCCATCTTTTCCATTAAGTACATATAAATTACTGTCCACACTGCCCTTCTTGAAATTTAACTTCTTCAAATAAGCATCCAATCTTGAATACCATGCTCTAGGTGTTTGTTTCAATCCATAAAGTGCTTTCTTTAAACGACACACCTTGTTCTCATCATTTCCAAGTACAAAACCATCAGGTTGCTCTATGTAGACTTCTTCATTCAAGTTACCATTAAAAAATGATGATTTGACATCCATTTGAAAAATAGTGTAACCTCTGGAAATTGCAACATCAAGAAACATTCTGATTGCTTCCAATCTAGCCACTCGTGTGATATGCATAAATCATATCACTTTTTAGCATGTTTTTAGGCACAATTTAGGGTGAAATTAGTGTTAAATCGCTCTTAATTGATTGTTATTAACTCAATTTCATAGTTTTTGTGATTTTGGAAGTGTCAGGTGAAAAGTACAAGAAAATGGCAAATTTCGGAGCAAAAACGTGATTTTCAGAAGTTCAAAAGTTGGGATGGGCGTCCAGAATCCAGGACGGGCATCCTGACCTGGTCAACATACTAGGACGGGCGTCCAGGACTTGGGACAGCCGTCCTGACTTGGTCAACAGACTAGGACGGGCGTCCAAGACTTGGGACGGCCGTCCTGACCTGGTCAACAGGCCGGGACGGGCGTCCCAGATCCAGGACGGGCATCCCGAGCCCCAGTTCAGAATCCCACATCGATTTTTGAAGAGAAATTCACCCAGTTCCCCTACTATAAATACCCCAGGCCTTCCTCAGTTGAAATCATTCCTCTCCACTCGATCTGAGTCATTTAGTGACTTCAAGTATACAATTTTCCATAGTATACAAGTCACTTAGTGATTTTAGGTTTTAGTATAGGTTTATTTACAGTTGTAGAGAGTGTCTCGTGTTCTTCGTTTCTGAGAGTCTGTCTCAGATCTTAGAATACGACTAGATAGGTTCGTTTTCGATATTCATAGAATACCCGGAATTTGTTAGGAGATCCTAAGAGGGCACTAGGCGTTCGAAGAGTCAGTCAACATGGTTGTGCTTAAGCTGGGTATTAAGGTAAAGTACAACTACTAGGCTGAGGAAGCGTCCTCCGAAGGTTCTGTCGAGCAGAGTCGGGTCGAGCAGTCCAACATATACAAGCAGTTGCTCCATCAGCGGACTACGTAAATAGTGAATACTTTATGGCATCGGTCCCCTTGTCCCTCTCTTTATATGTCTGTACTGTGTTCGTCCAAATATGTATTATGAATATTGAACTTTGATTATATGAATATGTGTTTTGCATGTTGAAGTACTTTATGTTTTTCTGAAAATGGTCATCAACTTAACTATCATTATGGTTGCATGTTTGCTGTAGTTTCTTTTAAACTAAATGAATGGTTATAGACAATTCCTAACCACGGTCTAATCATAACCTGTTTAGTTTAACATGCATTAATTTAGGACTTTCCCGTCGGAAAGCATTAATGTCTGCCATATTAGATGAAATAACCTATAGATCACCATGTTTGTTAAAGTAGTCTAAGTAGGCTAAGTTTGTGTGTTTATGCCGGCGTTAGGGTGAGCGGCATGATCTCCTAAGTGACATAGGACTTTCATGGATGCCTTTAGCTTGAACCGTGAGTAGGGCCGTCAATGGCGATGGTGCGGTTTATCAGGTAACTCAGATGTGGTACACTTTAGACTCAGTACATAATTGCAATCTAGACCAAGATATATCTAAAATACTCGAAGATAGGTCAATCAACATGTAGGAACAGTATAAAATAGAATCAGAACATTATCTGTAAAACACTCTTAGGCTTAAATAGACTTAAACCTAGTGGAGAATGAATCACCCTCTCATCAAAGCTTTTGATGAATGATTGCATAACTGGATCATAAGATAAGAGTTAGGGTAAGAGGATAGTTACTACTAAGCCGTTACCACTTCCCTGGGAGTACGATAATTAATTGAATTAAAATCGTAGTTACTTTCCAACAGACTAGCTACATGATAGGTACTCTGCCTTAGGTTCTGATTGATTAAGTGACAACATAGAGACTAAATGTGACAATTAGTCAGTCTAAGTCCTTAATTACTCATAATCAACATAGAGTAAAATAACACCTATTTTAGTATATCAGTCGGAACGCATCATGGTGCAAAAGTTTCATCTACATCAACTCCTTCAATTTGTGAGTACCCTTTGCATACTAATCTTGCTTTATTTCGAACAACTTTTCCATCCTCATTTAACTTGTTTCTGAAAACCCACTTGGTACCAATGATGTTTTTGTTAGATGGCCTCTCTACCAATTCCCATGTGTTATTCTTTTCAATTTGATCCAACTCTTCATTCATAGCCTCTATCCATGCTGCATCATTTTGAACATCCTCAACTATGAGTGGCTCTATTTGTGAAATTAAGGAAGTAGCACACATATTCTTCAATTGCCTTTGTGTTCTCATTGGTGCTTTGGGATCTCCAATAATTTTAAAATCACCAATTTCACACTATTTGGAGTTTTCCAACTGTTCACTAGTCCAATTGTTTTTGTTGGAGTTCTTTGTGCTTCTCATATTTTGAGAAAGTGACTCAGCACTACTAATTTCAGAATCTTCAACAGCTTGCTCACTTTTCTTTTCTGCTTCTTCTTCATCAAGTTCCATGTCACTATCATTGACATCTAATTTCTTCAAGTATTCACTTACTTTTGAAGCATTAGGTTCTTCCACAACTTTCACATCACAACTTTCAATAACTTTTTGAAGCCTCTTATTGTAGACACGATATGCTTTACTTTTACTAGAATAGCCAAGAAAGATACCATCATCAGCTCTATCTTCAAATTTTCCTAGAGCTTGATCTTTGTTCTTGATAAAACACTTGATGCCAAAAACCCTAGAATACTTTACATACGGCTTTCTTCCATACCAAAGCTCAAAAGGTGTCTTCATGGAGTGTGGTCTCAATAGTGCTCTATTTTGCACATGTACAACTGCAATGGTTACCTCTTTCCAGAATTTGTGTGAGATTTTGTTTTCAATAATCATTGAACGAGCCATTTCTACTACTGTTCTATTTTTCCTTTCTACCACTCCATTCTGTTGAGGAGTCCGAACACTTGAAACTTGATGTTTAACACCATGCTTCTCTAGATAAGCTTCAAACTCATGTGAGGTAAACTCCTTGTCATTATCAGTTCTTAACACCTTGATCTTTTTGTCATACTGGTTTTGTGTTAATCTCAAGTACCTTTTGAAATAGCCAAGAGCTTCATTCTTGTGTTTAATGTGCATGATGCACATAATTCTAGTGAAGTCATCTACAAACAATATGAAATACTTTCTCCATTTGTGCCCTTATGTCTCATTGGACCACAAATATCTGAATGAATTAGATCAAGTACTCCTTTTGAATTGTGCTCTTTCAAGTTGTGAAAAATATTGGCCATTTGTTTCCTTTATGACATGTAGAGCAAATTGAATCTTTGTTTCTCTTTAATTCAGACAAAGTTCTAACAACTTTGTTCTTGTTAGAATAATGCTTTAGGGCTGAAACTTCTATGTTAGTGGGTAACTACTCAATGTTAGTGTGAAGTTATGGTTAGTTATTTAGTGTGTAGTTATGATTAGTTAGTGGGTAGTTAATAAGAGTAATGGGATAATGTTAAATGTAGTGGTTATGTGGGTATCTATTTTTTACTTTGTAAGTCTTTAAATAGGTCTCACTTGTCTTTCATTTTAATCAATCAAGTTAATCATCTTCTTATTAAGCATCTCTCTTATTTATATTTCAAACAATTGGTATCAGAGCCTTATTCTTAAGGGATCTGTGAGTGAGTGTGTGAGGTTGTTAAGCCATGAAAAGTTTTAGTTTCTCCTCTTCAATTTCTTCTTCAATTTCTCTACCAGTGTTTGATGGACATAACTACCATGTTTGGGCAGTTCGTATGGAGGCGTATATGGAAGCTTTGGATATTTGGGAAGCAGTGGAAGAAGATTATGAAATTTCAACTCTTCAAAATAATCGTACCCTGAAGCAAATTAAATGTCAAAAGGAGAAAAAGACAAAGAAATCCAAGTGATGCGTTTCGATTGGTATGCTAAAAGATAGGGTTTATGATGTGTTTCGATTGGTATGCTAAAGAATAGGATTTATTACCCTATATTGATTATTAATAATTAAAGACGTAGTCTTACTAACTGTCACTTTAGCATTTATTGGGGTATTTATAGGGGTGAAAAGGAAGGGATTTTACATGAAAAATCAATGTGGGACAAAGTGTTGCTGCACGGGACGCCCGTCCCAAGCCTTTGACTGGGTCGGGACGGGCATTCTGGCTTGGGGACGCCCACCCCGAGCCCTTGACTCGGTTAGGATGGACGTTCTCGCTCTAGGACGCCCGCCCAAAGCTCAAAACTTTCGAAAATCACATTTTTGCCCTGATACTTGCTGTTTTCATGCAATTTACTCCTGAAACATCCAAAATCACAAATTATGCAAAAAGATGTCAATTTCAATCAATTAAGATCAATTTGAAACATGCTAAAAATGTGATATGATTTGTGCATATCAAACATCTATTTGAATATTGAATTATAGTTACTATATTATACATATTTTGCACGTTGAGGTTATACTCATTTTTCCAGAAAGGTAATGATATGCACATATAATATCACTTTTTAAGCATTTTTAGACACAAATTAGGGAAAAATGGGAACCAAATCGATCTTAATTGATTGATATTAACATATTTTTGCATAAATTGTGATTTTGGAAGTTTCAGGTGAAATGTGCAAGAAAACTGCAAATATTGGGGCAAAAAAAGTAATTTTCATTCTGAGTTCGGGACGGGCGTCCCGACCTGATCAAAGCACCGAGACAGGTGTCCTGAGCACCAGAGCTGAATCCTACATCGGAAATTCAAGAGAAATTCACTCCTTTCACCAACTATAAATACCCTAAGCTTCCAACAGTTGAAATGATCCCTCACCACTCAATCTGAGTCATTTAGTGACTTCGAGTGATCCCTCATCACTCGATCTGAGTCATTTAGTGACTTCAAGTGTATCTTTTTACACTCGATACAAGTCATTTAGTGATTTCAAGTGCATCTTTCTACACTCACACGAGTAGTTTGAAAAAAGAGTGTCTCGTTTTCTTTGCTTCCTGAGTGTTTATCTTAGGTTCGGAGAATTCAACTCGATAGTGTTAGTTTTTGGTATTCATAGAATACCGGGGATTTCGTTAGGAGATCCTAAGAGGGCATTAGGTGAGCAAAGAGCCAGTCAACAGGGTATTTCTTAAGCTCAGGATGTAAGGTAAAACAATCGCTACTAGTTGATGTGCATAAATCATATCACTTTTTAGCATGTTTTTAGGCACAAATTAGGGCAAAATTGGAGATAAATCATTCTTAATTGACTATTATTAATACAATTTTGCAGCTTTTGTGATTTTGGAAGTTTCAGGTGAAATATGCAAGAAAATGGCAAATATTGGGGCAAAAATGTGATTTTCGGAAGTTTGTGGATCAGGACGGGCATCCCAAGGTCAAAACGGGCGTCCCGAAAGACCCGGGACGTGCATCCTGACCTAGTCAAAGCACCGGGACGGGTGTCCCGAGCCCCTGCACAGAATCTCACATCGATTTCTGCAGAGAAAATCACTCAGTTCCCCTGCTATAAATACCCCAGGCCTTCCTCAGTTGAAATCATCCCTCTCCACTTGATCTGAATCATTCAGTGCCTTCAAGTATACATTTTCCTATAGTATACAAGTCATTTAGTGATCTTAGGTGTTTCATTCAAGTAGTTTAGTATACGAGAGTTTCTCGTTTTCTTTGCTTTCTGAGAGTCTGTCTCAGAATCTTAGATCACGACTAGATAGGGTTCATTTTTGGTATTCATAGAATACCCGAGATTTCCATAGGAGATCCTAAGAGGTCATTAGGTGAGCGAAGAGCTAGTCAACAGGGCTTTGTTTAAGCCCGGGACGTAAGGTAAAACAAATGTTTTAGAAATACAATTTTTCGTTGATTAAATTGTGTAAATTTAGTCTTTTGTTTTTCTGAGACTATAAGAATTTTTGTTGCATATTAAGGAAATGATTAGGGCAAATATAATTTTTGGAAAGGGAATAGGCCGAGAATCTTGCAAAAGTTTTTAACAACTTCTGTATTAAAATAGGCATACCATGATGATTTGTTTAAAGCTGTGAAGGGATAATTGTTTTTTTGTATAAGGATTTGCAGGAATCTCCAAAAAAAAAAGAAGGAATTGGCACGCATCCTAAGGTATCAGGGACATGCATCTATACTTTTGGACAGCCGTCCAGCTGGGACGAGCGTCCCAAGGAAGGGATTTCTCAATAAATACCCAATTTTTTCATTTTTCCTTCAAAATCCTATACCAAAAACCCTCTATCTACCAAAATTCTCTCCAATATTCTATCCAAAAATTTGACAAAGTCTTGAATTTTCAAAAATTTCAACTTTTCCCTCCAAAAATTTGAACTTTTGAACTTCATTCCAAACTTCAAATTTCCCTCCAAAATTCAAATTTCCCCCCAAAAATTCAAATTCCCCGCCAAAAATTCAAATTCCTTTCCTAAGCAAATTCCCTCCTAAATTCGAATTTGCCTCCAGAATTTGAATTTGAATTCCTTTTTCCCGCCAAATTTTCAAACTTTCTCAAACTCCTTCAGTTAGATGGCTCCGAAATGCGCACGTGTTACGTCATCTATGACTGTCATAGCTGTAACACATCCCTTCATGCTCTTCCCTTCTGACCCAGCATATCAAGAGAGGAGCCAGGGATTCGTTGGACGCTGCATACTAGCAGGACAAACTCTTGACTGGACAGCAGTCAGGGCACTTAGAGTCGAGCGGGAGATTCAGCGCATACTCGACTTACTACCATACAATCGAGTTTTCATCATCACCGAGCCGACCTACCTCGAGCTGGTATGTGAGTTTTATGCTTCTTTCACATTCCAGCATGACCAGATCACATTCCGACTGGGTGGAACAGACCGGTCGATGAGCATGGCCGACTTCGGCATTACATTGGGTATCTGGTAGAGGGAGGAGCTGGACACACCTGCCTACGCTACAACCGTGCGAAACTTCACCTCCGCTGACGTCTCCATAGCCTGGGCCCAGATTTGTACGACTAGCGCCCCCTATCATCATGGCTTCACGAAGGCCACAGGTATCCTCCCAGCTCTTTGCTATTTGCATACTATAGTAGCGCATACTCTGGTAGGATGACGTACTCCTCCAAGGAATTTCACCCAGATGGAGACATTCCTCCTGGCTCATATGCACAGAGGCATCATTGTGGATATGGCTAGGCTCATTACCGTCATCATGCGGAGCTTTGCGACAGACATCCAAAAGTAGTGTCTAGGGCTCGGGCCGTTCATCACCCTGATAGCCTACCTCCTGGAGCTGGACATCGAGGGCTCAGAGTTGACCCAAATTTCTCCGACCACCATTCCCACTGACTTGACTGTTCTACGAAACATGGGGATGGTAGTGCGAGACTTAGCTGGTCGATACTCCATCCACACAGTGTAGTTAGGGGAGTCTTCGATACCAAGACTAGCGACACAGTAGGTACCACCGACCCCGACGTTCATACCACGCACTACCTTCGAGCAACATATGTCACAGGGGTTGGCAGACCACACTGCTAGACACAACCTAGATATGGAGAACATCCAGAGGCAACTGGCACTACTGGATGACAGAGTCAGTATGATCAGCAGTCAAGTAGAGGAGCTGTATCAGTATCAGATCACGCGATCCACCGACGACAACGAGGTCTACTTCTTTGCGCCTGATGATCATGATCCCGGTTCTTAGTTTTTCTCTTTCTCTTTCTTTCGTTCTTCATTTTATATGTGAATATGTGATAAGTCTGGGCTGTATGACATATGAATCTTTGTATGCAAAAACGTTGATCTATGTGACATAACAACATTGTTTCCGTTATTTTCTTTTTGATATTTCTATTACCCTTGTTGTTTTGTTGTTTCTTTTCCTTCTCTTCCTCTTAGTTAATCAAATAAGTGTGGGGTAAGAATTTTTATTTTTGTGTTTTTCCAGCTTTTGGTTTCAAATAAGTGTGGGGTAATAGGATATGCATGAACATTGAGGGCAGTGTAAACCTTAAGTGTGGGGTAGTAGTGCACTGTGCACTATAGTAGTCATAATTTGCATGTTTTCCTATATTTCTCACTAAAATTGCACCCTTTCAAAAACAATTCAAAAATTTTCACTCTTTCAGACTTCAAATTCAGTAGTAACTGGTTTAAGAAATGCTTATGTCTATGATATATGTTGAGTAGAGCATTATGATCAATAGGAAACAAGTTGATAACTTTACTGAATTCCTCAATTAGAAATAGGGAATTCCTGATAATTGAGCTCAACCTAGTTTGGATTAGAGACATCAACCAAATACCTTTTCGAGACTTAATTAAATAATATTAGACCGGTTGAGGATGTATTAGCAATTTGAATGACTAGATGATGCTCTGAGCTAGAAGTGAAAAGTATAAACAAATAGGGTAATTTACAAGCGTCCTTTGCTACTCAAGCACCATTTCTTAAGGGAACTTAATGCCTGATGCCCTAAGGTCGTGTAGATCTGGGAGTCATCAGAGTGGGGCTCGCTACCTGGGTAGTTAAAGTTGATGTGTGAAAGAAAACACAAAAATACATTGCCTAGTGTGTTCTTTTATTGAAAATTATAAATGAAAAGCCTTGACACCAAAGCTCAGAACTCAGAAGGTTGTTTGTTGCTATTATATTCGACGACTGATCGAATTATTATCTGCTAAAGGTTAAGAGAAGACTATATTATGTTGACAATCTAGTCTAGATTAGTTCACACACTACACATCAGGAAGACCTCGTGACTAAGAGTAGAGTTCAATCTAGTTATTGAGTTGTTACACCTGCATGACCATGATAATCTACTAGACATTTGAGACATTGTCATAGCAACTTGACCAGTCAGGCCTATTTTGTGAATCATCTGACTCAATGATAAAATTTTGGCTAAAAACATTGCTAGGCCTTTGAGTGATTGCACCTATAATTTAAATTATCAATAATTTCATGTAGACTTTGCTTGAGGATGTAGGATTTTAATGATGCAGAATATGAATTTGATAGACGAAATCGAAAACAATAATAAAATAAGAACTCACGATTTACCTAAGTTCACCCCAATTAGGGTTACGTCCTGAAAACTGAACTATCAATTATTATTTCTTGGTTCTATTAACTTGTTACAATGATATCCCTATATATAGGCGTCTAAACCATCTCTACATATGACTGGGCCTATCTACACATTACTGGGCCTATCTTCATATCACTGGGCCTAAACCCTACATATCACTGGGCCTAAGCCCGAGGGGGGGGGGGGGCTCCACCCCGAAGTGTCCTCGAGATATTTACCAACTCCAACAGAGGACAAGCAAAAAGTTAAGTGTGGGGTTATATGATGTGCATAAATCATATCACTTTTTAGCATGTTTTTAGGCACAAATTAGGGCAAAATTGGAGATAAATCATTCTTAATTGACTATTATTAATACGATTTTGCAGCTTTTGTGATTTTTGAAGTTTCAAGTGAAATATGCAAGAAAATGGCAAATATTGGGGCAAAAACGTGATTTTCAAAAGTTCGTGGATCAGGAAGGGTGTCCCAAGGTCAGGAAGGATGTCCCGACCCGGTCAAAGACCCAGGACGGGCGTCCTGACCTGGTCAACAAACTGGGATGGGCATCCCGAGCCCCTGCACAGAATCCCACATCGATTTCTACAGAGAAAATCACTTAGTTCCCCTGCTATAAATACCACAGGCCTTCCTCAGTTGAAATCATCCCTCTCCACTTGATCTGAATCATTCAGTGACTTCAAGTATACATTTTCCTACATTATACAAGTCATTTAGTGATCTCAGGTGTTTCATTCAAGTAGTTTAGTATACGAGAGTTTCTCGTTTTCTTTGCTTTTTGAGAGTCTGTCTCAGAATCTTAGATTACGACTAGATATGGTTCATTTTTGGTATTCATAGAATACTCAGGATTTTGTTAGGAGATCATAAGAGGGCATTAGGTGAGCGTAGAGCTAGTCAACTGGGCTTTGCTTAAGCCCGGGACTTAAGGTAAAGCAATAGCTACTAGGCTAAGGAGGCGTTCTCCGAAGGTTCTATCGAGCAGAGTCGGGTCAAGCAGTCCAAGATATACAAGTAGTCGCTCCATCGGCGGACCTGATAAAGGGTGAATACTTTATGGTGGTGGTTCCCTAGACCCTCTCTGTATATTTTGTACTGTGTTTGTCTAAAGAATTATTTGAATATCAAATTATGATGGTAGGTATATATGTTTTGCATGCTAAAGTTCTGTACATTTTTCTGAAAAGGTCACCAGCTTAATTATCATTATGACTACATGTCTACTTGCTCTTTTAAATTAGATGAACTATTATAGACAATTCCTAACCACGGTCTAATTATAACATGTCTAGTTTAACAGGCCTTAATTTAGGGCTTCGTGAGAGGACGAAAGCATTAAGGTCTGCCATATTAGATAAAATAACCTATAGATCACCATGTTTTTAGAGTAGTCTAATGAGGTTGAGTTAGTATGTTTATGTCGGCGTTAGGGCGAGTGGCATGATCTCCTGAGTGACACAGGACATTCATGGATACCTTTAGCTCGAACCGTGAGTAGGTCCATCAATAGCGATGAGGCATTTTATCAGATAACTCAGATGTGGTACACAGGTAGAATCAGTACATAATTGTAATCTAGACTAAGATATATCTAAAATACTCGAACATTGGTCAGTCAACATGTAAAAACAATAGGACATACATCAGAACACTTGTTTGTAAAATACTCTTGCATGCTTAATGAACTTGAGTCTTGTGTTGAAAGGATCACCCACTCATCAAAGATATTGCTGAATGATTGCATAACTAGGTAATAAAATGAGAGTTAAGGTAAAAGGATAGTTGCGACTAAGCCGTTACTACTTCCATGGGAGTACGATAAATTATTAAATTAAAATCGTTGATACTTTCCAACAGACTAGTTACACGATAGGTACTCTGCCTTAGGTTCTGATTGATTAAGTGACAACATAGATTCTAAATGTGACAATTAGTAAGTCTCTGTCCTTAATTATTCATAATCGATATAGGGTAAATAAAGCCTATTTTTAGCATATGAATTGGAAACCTATCACTAGTCTAAGGAAGTGTTCTCCGAAGGTTCTGCTTATCAGAGTCAGGTCGAGCAACCCAAGATATACAAGTAGTCGCTCCGTCGGTGGACATGATAAAGGGTGAATACTTTGTGGTGGTGGTCCCCTAGATCATCTCTGTATATTTTGCGTTGTGTTCGTCTAAATGTGAATTTGAATACTAAACTATGATTGCTATGTTATATATGTTTTGCATGTTCAAGTTATACTCATTTTTTCGGAAAGGTCACCTGCTAAATTAACATTATGACTGAATATTTGCTTGCTCTTTTAAACTTAATGAATGGTTATAGACAATTCCTAACCATGGTCTAATCATAACATGTTTAGTTTAGCAGGCCTTAAGTTAGGATAAATTGTATTAAGGTCTGCCATATTAGGCAAAATAACTTAATGATCACCATGTTTGTTAAAGTAACCTAATGAGGCTGAGGTTGGTCTTTATGCCGGCTTTAGGGTGAGTGGCATGAATTCTTGAGTGACATAGGTTTTCATGGATACCTTTAACTCTAACCGTGAGTAGGGTTATCATTAAGGTAGGGTGATTTATCAGGTAACTCAGATGTGGTACACAAGCAAATTTAGTACATAATTGCATTCTAGACCAAGATATATCTAAAATATTCAAAGATAGGTCAATCAACATGTAAAAACAATAAAACATTCAACAGAACATATGTCTATTTGATACTCTTTCATGCTAATTATTTATGTGCTATGTGTGGTTGGGATCACCAACTCATCAACGTTATTGATGAATGATTGATTAATTGCATAATAAGATGAATGTTAGGGTTAAGGGATAGTTACTACTAAGTCGTTACCAGTTCCCTGGGAGTACGATATTAATAAATTAAAATCGTAGATACTTTCCAAAGAACTAGCTACACGATAGGTACTCTGCCTTAGATTCTGATTGATTAAGTGATAACAATTAATGCTAAAGTGACAATTAGTAAAGACTCGGTCCTTAATTATTCATAATCAACATAGGTAAAATAATCATATCTTTTGGCATGTTAGTCGGAATGCATCAGATTTTTGGCACCATTGCCGAGGAACATTCATAAAATTTTAGGATTCCTGATCAAAATTCTAGAGGCCTATGATAGGTAATGGTAGTAATCTATAATTTAATTAACAATCATTCTTATTCTAATTAGTCAATCAATTTCCTGAAGTATAGGGTTATCATAATTAATTAATTTTAGAAATTATCTAAAATTAAGATATATAGGATAATGAAATTTTAGAAAATTATTCTAAAACCATATTAAGGAAATTTAATTGTTTTCGAGAAAAAAATCTAAACAGTTAAAAATATATTTTTCCTGTTTATAGTTTCTTATTTGTTTGTTACTTTTCTAAATTTCTGAAAATATTATTTTTAGAAATTGATCTAAACCAGACTTTGCACTTATAGATGAAGAGAACAAGAGCAGCTACTAACAAAGTAGTAGAACAATTAGAAAATCCTGAAACTCTTATTCTGAAGAAAACGAAAATGGAAGGACCATCAAATCCCGTAAACGAGGCACCTTTGAGAATTAACCCTCCACAAGCAATAGAAACAAACTAAAGCCAAGACACTAGTGCTCTAGTGAATAAATTCTTGAATGCATGTGTACCTAGTTCTTTGGAAGAGGAAGATCCCTATGAAGATACTTTTCCTCCAAGAGATGAACCACCAAAATTTCCAGTTCATACTCCAATCCAAAGAGTTTCTGAAAATCTACCAACTTTTGTTCACACCCCAAATTCACCCACATCTCCAGAGTTTACCCCAATGCCTAACGACCAAACACCTGCATTCGGGGGAAGCACTAATGGTTTTCAATTAATTTTTGTTGTGCAGATAGACAATCTGACTAACAGGATCTATTCGATGGATCAGACGGTAGCAGGTAGATTTTGTCATTCAGATCAAGTTGTACTGAATGTCACCTCTAGTGTACATCAACTCAGAGCTATGGTGAATCTCCAAGAAGATCAAAATGCACTTATACTGCGGGAGTTAAGTGAAATTTGAGACGAGCAAAGGAGACATCGAGAAGAGATGAAAGGAATAAGAGCCAAAATGCGAGAAATAAGGAATAAGGGCAACTTAAAAAAGGAAGATTTTTTTTAGCAAATAAATTATCTGCTTAGAATTATGATATGAATTAATAATTTGCCCATTTTCCTAATTTTTATTTAAAAAAAATCAATAATTGGGTTTTTATTAATTTTATTTCCAAATTCTATTCAAATAATTTATGTTCTTTATGAAACATTTATATGAAAGATTTTCATTCTTGATTTATTTTTTAAAAATTTATTTTTCAAGTACAAGAATACTTGTTGTATGCATGGTGAAGAATGATTATGGCAAAGGAAATTTTTGAACGAAAAAAAAGAGAGAAACGAGAATTTATCGAGAATCTTTCAAAAATAATTTTCTAGGTTAAATTGAACCACTGTGATAATTTGTTTGATCTTGAAATATAATTTTTGTGTAAAAGAGTTTGCAGGATATTGCAAAATAAAAAGAAGCTCGAAAAATGGATAGAAATCGAAAACAGGCGTAGCACACAACTTGAGGCAATCGAAACGGGCGTCCCGCCGGCTGGACGGCCGTCCCGAGGGGAGAAAATTGTTTATAAATAAAACACTCTCCCTCATAATTTTTACACCAAAAATTATCTTCCCTCTCTAAAAATTCTCTCTCTACAATTTTCCCTTCAAAACTTTGAAATTTGAAATTTTCAAGTTTTCCCTCCCAAAAATTTAAAATTTTGAATTTCTTTAAAAAATTCGATTTTCCCTCCAAAATTTGAATTTAAAACTTTTCCCGCCAATTCTTGAATTTCCCCCCCAAATTTGAAATTGTCACAAAAAGTTCAAATTTCTCAAATGGCTCTCAAACGTGCACGTGTCACTCTATCTATGACTGTCACAGCTGTGACACACCCTTTCACGCTCTTCCTTGCCATCCCGGCTTATCAAAAGAGGAGCCAGGGGTTGATCAGATGCAGCATTTTGGCAGGCAGGACGCTTGACTAGACTGCAGTTAGGACACTTGTAGTGGAGCAGGAGATTCGGCGTATGCTCAACATCCTTCCTTACAGCCAAGTCTTCATCATCACCGAACCAACTTACATAGAGCTGGTATGTGAGTTCTACTCCTCTTTTACATTCCAGCGTGAGCAGGTTACAATTTGACTTGGTGGACTAGACTGGTCGATGAGTAGGGTCGAGTTCGGCATTGCACTCGGTGTTTGGCAACGGGAGGAGCTGGAGACCTCCACCTACTTGATGGTCGTGCGAGACTTCACTTCCGCTGATGTCTCCACCGCTTTGGCCCAGATTTGTACGACTGGAGTCCCCTATCAACATGGCTTCACGAAAGCCACAGGTATTTTTCCAGCCCTTCACTATTTACATACCATCGCAGCCCATATGCTAGCAGGGCGACGAACTGCTCCAGGGAATGTCACCCAGATGGAGACATTCCTTCTGGCCCATATGCACAGAGGCATCACTGTGGATATGGCCAGACTCATTACCGTCGTCATGCGGAATTTTGTGATAGACAACAGCAAGGAGTGTCTGGGGCTCAGACCGTTCATCGCCCTGATAGCCCACTTCCTGGAGCTAGATATCGAGCGTTCAGAGTTGACCCAGATAGCTCCGACTACTATCCCCACCGATTTGACTATTCTACGGAACATGGGGATGGTAGTACGAGATGCAGAGAGGAGATACTCCATTCATACCGAGCAGCCAGGTGAGTCATCGGCGTCAGGATCAGCCACACAGCAAACACCTTTGACCCCGACTTTTGTACCACGCACCACCTTCGAGTAACACATGACACAGGGGCTAGCAGATCTACAAGCCAGGCACAACATGGATATGGAAAATATCCAGAGGAAGCTGATGACGATTGATGACAAAGTCAGCAGGAACAACAGTCGAATAGAGGAGATGTATCAGCATTATGCCAGTAACCGAGACGATAATGAAGTCTACTTCTTTGCGCCAGATGATGATTTGGGTTCTTAGTTTCTTTTCTTTTCTTTTTCTTCCATAGTTGTTTATATGCTTATATGATAGTCTGGGCTGTATAACATATATCTCTCTGTATGACAAACTTTGTTTATATGATATAACAACATTGTTGTTTTTGTTTCTTGTTGTTTCATTAAGTTTACTATTTTTAATTTTTCTATTATTTTTCTAATAAGTGTGGGGTGATAGAATATGCATGAACATTGAGGACAGTGTTAATCTTAAGTGTGGGGTAGTAGTGCACAGTGCACTCACGTAAATATTTGCATGTTTTTCCATATTTTTCTCTGAAATTGCACCCTTCCAAAAAAATTTCAAAAATTTTCACTCTTTCAGACTTCAAAATCAGTATTGATTGATTGAAGAACTGCTTATGTCTGTGATATATGTTCAATAGAGTGTTATGACCATTAGGAAACAATTTGATTACTTTACTAAATTCATCACTTAGAAGTAGGGAATTCCTGATTTTCTTGAGCACAACTCAGTTTGATTTAGAAAAATCAACCCAATATCTTTCCAAGCTAAAGCTAAATAATATTAGACCGGTTGAGAATGTGTTAGCAACTTGAATGACTAGATGATATTCTGAGCTGAAAGTGTCATAGCTTAAAAGTAAAAAAAAAGGGTAGTTTGCAAGCGTCCTTTGCTACTCGAGCACCCCTTCTGAAGGGAAATTAATGCCTGATACCCTAAGGTCGTGTAGATCTAGGAGTCATCTGAGTGGGGCTCGATACTTGGATAGTCAAAGTTTATGTGTGAAAGCAAACACAAAAATACCATGGAAATCAATTTAAACATACACCTAGTGTATTATTTTTATTGCGGATCGTAACTAGAAAGTATTGGCACCAAAGCTCAGAACCCTGTAGGTCGTTTGTTTTGCTATAATATTAAAACAATTGGTCGAATTATTATTTGGTAACGGTTTAGGAAAGTTTATTCTGAGTTGACAATCTAGTCTAGACCAGTTCACACATGATGTGCATAAATCATATAACTTTTTAAGCATATTTTTAGGCACAAATTAGGATAAAATGGGAACTAAATTGAGCCAAATTGAATGATATTAACACATTTTTGCATAATTTTTGATTTGGAAGTTTCAAGTGAAATGTGCAAGAAAATAACAAATATTGGGGTAAAAACACAATTTTCAGAACTTCTCAGTTCAGGATGGGTGTCCCGACCCAGTCAAATGACCAGGACGGGTGTCCTGACCCGGTCAACAGACTCGGGACGGGCATCCCTGACTCGGGACGGGCATCCCTGACTCAGGACGGGCATCCCTGACTCAGGACGGGCGTCACTGACTCGGGACGGACATCCTTGACTCGGGACGGACATCCCGAGCACCATTGCATAATCCCACATCGGAAATCATAGAGAAAAATCCTCAATTTCCCTGTTATAAATACCCCATGCCTTCCTCAGTTGAAATCATCCCTCTTCACTCAATCTGAATCATCTAGTGACTTCAAGTGTACATTTCTACACTCAATACAAGTCATTCAGTGATCTCAGGTACATCACACACGAGTAGTTTAGCAATACGAGAGTGTCTCGTTTTCTTTGCTTTCTGAGTGTTTATCTCAGAATCATAGAATTCGAATAGATATGGTTCATTTTTGGTATTCATAAAATACCCGGGATTTTGTTAGGAGATCCTAAGAGGGCATTAGGTGAGCGAAGAGCTAGTCAACGGGGCTTTGCTTAAGCCCGGGATTTAAGGTAAAGCAATTGCTACTAGGCTGAGGAAGCATTCTCTGAAGGTTCTGTCAAACAGAGTCAAGTCAAGCAATCCAGGATATACAAGTAGTCGCTCTGTCGGCGGACCTGATAAAGGGTGAATACTTTATGGTGGTGGTTCCCTAAATCCTCTATGTATATTATGTATTTTGTTTGTCTAAATAACAATTTGAGTATTAAATTATGATGCTAAGTTATATTTGTTTTGCATGTTGAAGTTGATTCATTTTTCTAAAAAGGTCACCTGCTTAATTAAACATTATGATTGAATATCTGCTTGCTCTTTTAAACTAGATGAACAGTTATAGACAATTCCTAACCACTGTCTAATCATAACCTGTTTAGTTTAACAAGCCTTAATTTAGGATAAAAAAAGCATTAAGGTCTGCCATATTAGGTGAAATAACTTATAGATCACCATGTTTGTTAGAGTAGTCTAATGAGGTTGAGTTTGGGTGTTTATGCCAGTGTTAGGGTGAGTGGCATGATTTCCTGAGTGACACATGCTTTCATGGATACCTTTATCTCGAACCGTGAGTATGGCTGTCAATGGCGATGGGGCGGTTTATCAAGTAACTCAGAGGTGCTACACAAGTAAGATACAGTCTATAATTGCATTCTAGACCAAGATATATCTAAAATATTCGAAGATAGGTCAATCAACATGTAGGAACAATAGAACATACATCAGAATACTTGTGTATAAAATACTCTTGCATGCTTAATGAACTCATGTCTTGTGTAGTAAGGATCACCAACTCATCAAAGATTTTGATGAATGATTGCATAACTAGATAATAAAATGAAAGTTAGGGTAAAAGGATAGTTGCTACTAAGCCGTTACCACTTTCCTGGGAGTACGATATTTTCTAAAATTTAAATCGTAGGTACTGTTCAATAGACTAGTGTTGCGTTGTGTGTGCGTGTCACAATTTGTAAAGATAATGAAATGAAATAAATCAACGCAATCTTAACAAGTGCAAGTATACACCGGTCAACAAGTAATATATGTACCTAAGTACAAGATTATCGATCCCACAGGGACTAAGTGTGCCAATTGCAAATGCAAATACGATTGTACAATTGGTTAAAAGAATAAAAGAATAAAGAATGATGAATGATGAATAGAGATTGGCTAATGCTTCAACAATGCTACTCCTACAGAAAACTAAACTAACAGTTAAGGGTCAGCCTACTGGAAATACCCACAAGAGTACTATAGGTAATACAATGTTGCGGCACTCACGCCCAAAATGTTAATACAAACCAGAGATGAATCTAAATATACAAAACATACTTTCAGTTTCCAGATTAATGCTACAGCTATCTGGTGCTACCCAGATTACTTGATCTACTAGTCTAGACCCCCGATAACATCGTCTCATGGAGTACGAAGTACCGTTGACCTAGAACAACACTAGTCAGTGAATTTGGTCATGTCCCCTGCAATGTTGAGCGCACGGTCATGGGTCTCAATCTAGTGCCACATAATTATCATGTCCACTAGCTCCCCTCGGTTAGAAGGCCAGATACTAGTTCGATTCATACGTTGGACAGTCGTAACTGTAAGTAATGCTAAATCAATTTAAGTAATTACATGAATAAACCAAGCATGCCCCATACAAACAGTAAACATAAAAACAGAAAACAATGCTACAACATACTCATCATCGTATTCCAAACAGTGTACTCAACATGTTCATACTTAACTATGCCATAGCATCTTTAGGCTATATAAATATATGTTCAGTACAAAGAATAACGAAATCCAGGATTTAAAGAAATGTAATAAAAATACTCCCATCATCATGGTAAATAATACTATTACAAAACTAGTTTAATCAATTCATAAAAATCGCCTTCAACTCATGCCCAATACTCAAGCAAGAATCTATACAAGACAATGAACAATAAATGAGGAAATGGGTAGAGAATTACTCGGGTTTGAGATCACGCTACTGCCCAGATCAGTTTAATCACGATTGCCCAATGCTATTCTCCTCTGACTGATGCCACGGCGTCTTCTTTGCGCAGCTGATGAATACTCAGCAAGTCACCCTGCTTCCTCTCGGGTTTTTCCCTAAGAAAATAATCTAAAGCTAAAAAAAATGCTAAACTATACTGCCGAACTGCTATTGTTCTATCTAAAGAGCAAAAACCAATCTCGTCTTTCAAAAGTCTAAGAATTTAATCTCTCCAAAAGTTCTTTCTTCTCTCGGTTTTTCAAGTATATATAGTGTTTCTTATTGTACCGAGATTCAGCATCAATCTGCCATCTGTCCCGAATTCTAGTATTTTCTTATAATATTCAGCAAATAAAATAAATAATCCAGAAATTATTCCAACTGCCTTATGATTTCTTTGTCCTTTTCCTCCATGCTGTAGGATTCTCTACGAAATTCAAGCTCCAGCTGCCACGTAGTAAATTAATTAAAATATAATAATTTCTGGAAATAACTAAATAACAAATCGGTAATCTCATTCCCTTTTTTAACCTTGTTACAATAAATCAATTCAAATTAAATCCCAAGTAATAATAAACACAACTTGTAACAAAAATTGGAGATTAATTAAATTAAATTGACTCATTGACATTGAAACCACATTATTAGTAAAAAAAAGGAAAAATATCAAATAGACGTATTTTAACTCTAATTACCGAATAAATTCACTTATTTCAAAAGCAAAACGTGACAAAGTAAATGTGAATAACTCTATTATTTTAGAGTTATCAACTAGCTACACGATAGGTACTCTGCCTTAGGTTCTGATTGATTACGTGACAAACATAGATGCTAAAAGTGACCATTAGTAAGTCTCCATTTTTAACTATTCATAATCGATATAGGGTAATAAATCCTATTTTTTAGCATACCAATCGAAACACATCAGATTTTTGGCGCAATTTCCGGGGAAAATATCATAAAATTTTAGGATTCCTGATCAAAATTCTAGAGGCTTATGATAGGTAGCGGTAGTAATCTATACCTTAGACAAACATTCATTTTATTCTAGTTAGACAATCAGTTTCCTAGAATATAGGGTTATCATAACTAATTAATTTTAGAAATTATCTAAAATTAAGACATTTAGGATAATCAAATTTTAGAAAATAATTTTAAAACCATACTAAGGAAATCAAATTTAAAAACAAAATATAAAAATGGAAAAAGTCAAAAACAAAATAATTTCTTTTCTTTTATTCTATTTTATGAAAAATATTATTTTCCAGAAAATAAAAAAAATATATTTTTTCTGTTTACAATTTTCTTGTTTGTTTGTTATTTTTTTATTTAATTTCGAAAAAAAAGTATGGAAGTGAGGAGAAAATATTTTCTTCTGAGTTGTCAGATATTGGCTTAGGTTTTAATTCGGAAGAAATGTCATTCTAGAATTTTCTTAGGTCATGTTGGCTTTATTAGACGAGCTATGAAATAGTTTTTCATTAATAGCCAGGCCTCTAAATATTCTATTGAGAAAGGGTGTTCCTTTTGTTTTTGCTGATAAATGCATGATATCTTTTTAAATAAACTAAAGGAACTATTTATGACTGCACCCATTCTGACATCACTTGATTGGAGATTGCTTTTTGAATTGATGTGTGATTTTAGTAATTATGAAGTAAGAATTGTTTAGGACAAAGGCATGATTAGACATTTCATGTTATATACTATGCAAGTAAAACCTTTATTGATGCCCAGTAGAACTATACCACTACTGAAAAAGGAATTACTAGTTGTCGTATATGCATGTGATACATTCATACATACCTAGTCTAAACAATAGTATATACTGATCACTCTGCTCTGAGATATCTGTTCAATAAAACTAAGGTTGAACCAAGATTGATTGGTTGAGTTTTATTGTTACAAGAATTGGATGTAGAAAGAAGGGATAAGAAAAAGGGTTGAAAATCTAGAAAGCAAACCATTTGTCTAGATTAGAAAACTCCAAGTTAGAGTCTATTGTTGAGGTAGTGATATTGATAAATTTTTGGATGAAAACTTATTTACATTGTTTGCTATGTATAATAATTCTCATCTGTGGTTTATCGATGTTGCAAATTATCTAGTCGCTGAATTATTCCCAAGTGATATGACTTATCAGCAAAAGAAGAAATTATTTGCTGACTTAAAATATTACTACTGGGCAAATCCCTCTTCTATTTCAAATTTGTGCAGATCAACTTATCAGAAGATGTGTTTCGAAAGACAAAGGCCACAAAATTTTGGTGCATTGTCATCAAAGATCTAGGAGAGGCTATTTGACTGCTAGCAATACTGTCCGGAAAGTGTTGGAAGCAGGATATTACTGGCCCACTATTCAAAGATTCTGTATCCTTGATAAAGTCCTGCAATGCTTGACAAATAACAGGTAACACATCTTCCTGAGATCATCTACCCCAACAAGGTATACAGAATATTAAAATCTTTAATATCTGGGTATTGATTGAATCATTTTCATTTCTTCCTTTGAAAACAATTGCATCATAGTAACCGTGGAACACTTTTTAAAATAGCCTGAAGCACATGCATTACCTACAAATGATGTTAAAGTCATGCGCAGATCCCTTGAGACATTGTTTTTCAGATTCAGATGTGCCAATTTCTTGATAAGCGATAAATGGTTGTCAACCAGCTGACGCTTCTTGATACGCGAAAATCGTATCACCTTTTTAGCATGTTTTTACGTATGAATTTGGGTGAAATCAAGGGCAATTTGATCTTGATTGTGCATTATTCACTTAATTTCACAGTTTTTATGATTTTGGAAGTGTCAGGTGCAAAGTAGACGAAAACAGCAAATTTTGGGGCAAAAACGCAATTTTTGGAAATGTTGACTCGGTCAAAGGTCCGGGACGGGCGTCCCGACCAAGTCAAGGCACCTGGACGGGTGTCCAGGACCCGGGACGGGCGTCCCGACCTGGTCAACAGACCAGGACGGGCGTCCCAATCCGGGACGGGCCTCCCGAGCCGCCAGAAGCTGTCCCACATCGAATTTTTCAGAGATTTTCACTCCGGGAAGCTGCTATAAATACCCCAGGCCTCCAGCAGTTGAATTCATTCCTCTCCACTCGATCTGAGTCATTTAGTGGTGTCCAGTGTACAATTCTCTAGTACACAACTCACTCAGAGACTCGGATCTCAGTTTTCTTTCTTGTTAGTGTTTTGTTTTAGTTTCTGAGAAATAGTCTCAGATCTTAGGTTTCTATAGATAGGTTCGTTTCTAGTGTTCATAGAACACCTGGGATTTCGTTAGGAGATCCTAAGAGGGCTCTAGGCGTTCGAAGAGTCAGTCCACAGGGCTAGGCTTAAGCCCAGGATGTATGGTAAAGTCTAGCTACTAGGCTGAGGAAGCGTCCTCCGACGGTTCTGGCGAGCAGAGTCGGGTCAAACAATACGGCATATACAGTAGTACGCTCCATCGGCAAGACTTCGTGAAGGGTGAATTCTTTATGGCATCGGTCCCCCTGTCCCTCTCTTATATGTTGTTATTGTGTTTGTCCAAATAACTGTTTGAATACCAGATTATGTTTTTATGAATATTTGTTATTTATGTTGAAGTATTATGTTTTTCTAGAAATGGCCACCTGCTTAAATATCCATTATGTCTGCATGTTTATTGCCGTTCTTTTAAACTGAAATTAGGGTTATAGACAATTCCTAACCACGGTCTATTCATAACCTGTTTAGTTTAACAGACATCAATTAGTATTGGTGTCTGCCATACTAGATAAAATAATCTGCGGAACACCCCGTTGGTTGAAAGTAGTCTAGGTAGGCTGAGTAGAGTTTTATGCCGGCGGTTATGCGACGAGCAGTATGATCCCCAAAGTGACATAGGGCGGTCGTTGCTGACTTTAGTCCGAGCCGTGAGTAGGGCCGTTACCCTTAACGGTGGGGCGGTAGCGTAGAAACTCAGATGTGGTAGCCTTTAGACACAGAGCATAATTGCAATCCAGGCCAAGACATGTCTAAAACACTCGAATATAGGTCAATCAACGTATAGTAACAGTATAACATAAAATCAAGATCTAATCTTTAAAACACTTTCAGGTTTAGCTAGACTTAAACCTAGTGGAGAATGAATCACCCTCTCATCAAAATTATTGATGAAGATTGCATAACTTGATTATAAGATAAGAGTTAGGAAGAAAGGCTAGTTACTACTAAGCCGTTGCCACTTCCCTGGGAGTACGATATTTATTTAATAAAATCGTAGATACTTTCCAACAGACTAGCTACACGATAGGTACTCTGCCTTAGGTTCTGGCTGATTAAGTGACACCATAGAGACTAAATGTGACAATTAGTCAATCACAGTCCTTAATTATTCATAATCAACATAGGGTAAAATAACACCTATTTAGCACATCGGTCGGAAACCGCATCACTTCTTCTGATGAGAAATTGGAGGCATTAATGGCTGATGACAACAGTCAAATTAATGCCTTTCAACAAAAGAAGAAATGTTCAGCCTGTGTATCAAATATGTGAAGTCTTCCAAGTACCACACTTTAGAAGGGATTGCTATGGGAATGGAAGACTGACCATTCCAAAAGAGGTAGGAGTAGGTTGCTGCAGTCAATGCTACTCCAATGGAAAACACATACAATCTTTACTGAAGAGATTATCTGGGATTTAGTTTGAGGAATAATTTTGGAGCTTGATAACTCTAAAATAATAGAGTTATTCACATTTACTTTGCCCCGTTTTGCTTTTGAAATAACTGAATTTATTCGGTAATTAGAGTTAAAATACGTCTATTTGATATTTTCCCTTTTTTTACGAATAATGTGGTTTCAATGTCAATGAGTCAATTTAATTTAATTAATCTCCAATTTTTGTTACGAGTTGCGTTTATTATTAATTAGGATATAATTTGAATTGATTTATTGTAACAAGGTTAAAAAAGGGAATGAGATTACCGATTTGTTATTTAGTTATTTCCAGAAATTATTATATTTTAATTAATTTACTACGTGGCAGCTGGAGCTTGAATTTCGTAGAGAATCCTACGGCATGGAGGAAAAGGACAAAGAAATCAGAAGGTAGTTGGAATAATTTCTGGATTATTTATTTTATTTGCTGAATATTATAAGAAAATTCCAGAATTCGGGACAGATGGCAGAGTGAGGCTGAATCTCGGTACAAGAAGAAACACTATATATAATTGAAAAACTGAGAGAAGGAGAGATTAAATTCTTAGGCTTTTGAAAGACGAGATTGGTTTTTACTCTTTAGATAGAACAGTAGCAGTTCGACAGTATAGTTTAGCATTTCTTTTTAGCTTTAGATTATTTTCTTAGGGAAAAACCCGAGAGGAAGCAGGGTGACTTGCTGAGTGTTCATCAGCTGCGCAGAGAAGACGTCGTGGCATCAGTCAGAGGAGAATAGCATTGGGAAATCGTAATTAAACTGATTTGGGCAGTAGCGTGATCTTTGACCCGAGTAATTCTCTTCCCATTTCCTCATTATTGTTCATTGTCTTGTATATATTCTTGCTTGAGTATTGAGCATGAGTTGAAGGCGATTTTTATGAATTGATTAAACTTGTTTTGTAAAAGAATTATTTACCATGACGATGGGAGTATTTTTATTACATTACTTTAATTCCTGTATTTCGTTATTCTCTATACTGAACATATATTTATATATCCTGAAGATGTTGTGGCATAGTTAAGTATGAAGATGTTGAGGACACTGTTTGGAATATGATGATGAGTATGTTGTAGCATTATTTTCTGTTTTTATGTTTACTACATGTATGGGGAATGCTTGGTTTATTCATGTAATTACTTAAATTAATTTAGCATCACTTGCGGTTACGACTGTCCAATGTATGAATCGAACTAGTATCTGGCCTTCTAACGGAGGGGAGCTAGTGGACATGATAATTATGTGGCACTAGATTGAGACGCATGACCGTGCGCTCAACATTGCAGGGACATGACCAAATTCACTGACTAGTGTTGTTCTAGGTCAACGGTAATTCGTACTCCATGAGACGATGTTATTGGGAGTCTAGACTAGTAGATCAAGTAATCTGGGTAGCACCAGATCGCTGTAGCATTAATCTGGAAACTGAAAGTATGTTCTGTATATTTAGATTCATCTCTGGTTTGTATTTACATTTTGGGTGTGAATGTCGCAGCATTGTATTACCTGTAGTACTCTTGTGGGTATTTCCAGTAGGCTAACCCTTAACTATTAGTTTAGTTTTTATGTAGGAGTAGCATTGCCGTAGCATTAGACCAATCTCTATTCATCATTCATCATTCTTTATTCTTTTATTCGTTTAACCAAGTGTACAATCGTATTTGCATTTGTAATTGGCACACTTAGTCCTTGTGGGATTGATAATCTTGTACTTCGGTACATATATTACTTGTTGACCGGTGTATACTTGCACTTGTTAAGATTGCGTTGATTTATTTCATTTCATTATCTTTACAAATTGTGACACACGCACACAACGCAACAAGTTTTTGGCACCGTTGTCGGGGACTTCGGAGTCAATTGTTTGTAAATATTTATTGTTTGCATTTGGTTACTTTTATTTTTTCAGTTTTTTAGTCATACTTGTGCTTAATAGTCTATTGATTTAGTGTATGAGTGACGGATATTTGAACATAGGCTGAATTTTATTTGAACATTATTGATATTGATCATTTGTTAATTTTCAGCTTGTGTATATAATATATTTCTCAATGTGTGCTGATTTTTGCATGAGTAAAACGCAAAAGGACTCTCAATCTACATTGCTGCCACTAGATCCAGAAATTGAGAGAACAACCAAAGCGTTAAGAAAAAAGAAGCAAACTACAGATAAGGCAGTCATGGCAGAACAACGAGTTATCAAGCTGAACCCGTCTATAATCTTGTATTAATGGCAGATGATAGGGATCAAGCTATGATGCGATTCCGGTTGACGTACTAAATAGGTGTTATTTTACCCTATGTCGATTATGATTAATTAAGGACTGTGATTGACTAATTGTCACGTTTAGTCTTATGGTGTCACTTAATCAGCCAGAATCTAAGGCAGAGTACCTATCGTGTAGCTAGTCTATTGGAAAGTATCTACGATTTTACTAAGTTAATTATCGTACTCCCAGGGAAGTGACAACGGCTTAGTAGTAACTAGCCTCTTATCCTAACTCTTATCTTATGATCCAGTTATGCAATCTTCATCAAATACTTTGATGAGAGGGTGATCCATTCTCCACTAGGTTCAAGTCTAATTAACCCTAGAAGTGTTTTAAAGATAAGTTCTGATTCTATGTTATACTGTTCCTATATGTTGATTGACCTATATTCGAGTGTTTTAGATATATCTTAGCCTGGAATGCAACTATGTTCTGTGTCTAAAGGTGTACCACATCTGAGTCTCTATGCTACCGCCCCCTATCATTAAGGTAAACGGCCCTACTCACGGTACGAACAAAGACAGTTATGAAAGCCCTATGTCACTTTCGGGGATCACTCTGAAGGCTCGTAATCGCTGGCATAACGCTCTACTCAGCCTACCTAGACTACTCTAACAAGCCAGGTGTTCAGCATGTTATTTTATCTAGTATGGCAGACACCAATACTAATTGATGCCTGTTAAACTAAACAGGTTATGAATAGACCGTGGTTAGGAATTGTCTATAACCCTATTTTAGTTTAAAAGAAACTACATTAGACATGCAGACATAATGATTATTTAGCAGGTGGCTATTTCCGGAAAAACATAATAACTTCAACATACAAAACAACTATTCATAAAATCATAATCTGATATTCATAATTGATGTTTAGGACAAAGCAATAAAACATATAAGAGAGGGGTATGGGGACTGATGCCATAAAGAAATCACCCTTTACTTAGTCTCGCCTACAGAGCGTACTGCTGTATACGTCGTATTGCCGCCCTGACTCTGCTCACCAGAACCTTCGGAGGACGCTTCCTCAGCCTAGTACTAGACTTTACCTTACGTCCTGGGCTTAAGCCTAGCCCTGTGGACTGACTCTTCGAACGCCTAGAGCTCTCTTAGGGTCTCCTAACGAAACCCCGGGTATTCTATGAATACCGGAAACGAACCTATCTATAGAAACCTAAGATCTGAGACTATTTCTCAGAAACTAAAACAAAACACTAATAAGAAAGAAAACTGAGATCCGAGTCTCTGAGTGAGTTGTGTACTGGAAAACTGTACACTGGAAACCACTTAATGACTCAGATCGAGTGGAGAGGGATGAATTCAACTGCTGGAGGCCTGGGGTATTTATAGCAGCTTCCCGGAGTGAAAATCTGAAAAATTCGATGTGGGACAGCTTCTGGCGGCTCGGGACGCCCGTCCTGATTCGTTGACCAGGTTCGGGACGCCCGTCCCGGTTCAGGACGCCCGTCCTGGCGGTTTGACCGGGTCGGGACGCCCGTCCCGGACCTTTGACCGGGTCAACATTTCCAAAAATTGCGTTTTTGCCCCAGAATTTGCTGTTTTCGTCTACTTTTCACCTGACACTTCCAAAATCATAAAAACCGTGAAATCAAGTAAATAGTAAACAATTAATGTCAATTTACTCTCAATTTCACATTAAAACATATAAAAACATGCTAAAAATGTGATACGATTTTCGCGTATCAGATAACCCCACACTTAGCTTTTTGCTTGTCCTCAAGCAAAGTCTACATGGAGTTAGTGATTTTAAACCGTAGTGCAGTCACTTAAATTCCTAATCATGTTTTTATTCCAAAAATTCTTCAGACAATTCTTAACACAGGTCTGATTGGTTAGGTTGCTATGACAAGGTCTCAATGTCTCTAGTAGTTTGTTATGATCAGGCAGAAAACAAATCAACAACTAGGTTGGACTTTTTCTTAGTCACAGGGTCTTCCTGATGTGTAGTGTGTGTACTAGTCTAGACCAGATAGTCAACACAATGAACTCTTATCTTAACTGCTACCAGATAATACTTCGACCTATCGCTAGACATACTGACAACAGATAACTTTCTGAGTTCTGAGCTTTGGTGATCAGATTTTTAATGTTTTAGCACTTAGTTATTTTCTTTATAGATTCAGGGTATTTCGAGTTTGCTTAGAACACGTCAACTTCAACTACCCATGTAGCGAGTCCCACTCCGATGACTCCCAGATCTACACGACCTTAGGGCATCAGGCTTTAAGTTCCCCGAAGGAGTGGTGCTCGAGTAGCGAAGGCCGCTGGCAAACTACCCTATTGTAATTAACTTCCTTAAGTTCTTTTCACTTTTAGCTCAGAGTCTCATCTAGTCATTCTAACTGCCAATATATCCACAACTGGTCTAATTTTATCTAGTTAAGTCTCGAATAGGCAATTGGTTGAGGTCTCTAATCCAGACAAGGTTGTGCTCAGTTATCAGGAATTCCCTATTCCTAATCAATTAGTCCAAGATAGCTATCGACTATCTCCTACTAACCATAACATACTACCTACATATCATAGACATAAGCAATTGTTTAACCAAGCATACTGCATTTAGAAGTCTGAAAGACGGAAAAATTTTGAAATTTTTTTGGAAGGGTGTGAAAATACAGGGAAAACAAGCAAAAACATGCGAAAAAAAGTTTTCAAACTGCTTCAAACTGCCTACAGTGCACCGTGCACTGCTACCCCACACTTAAGTTTGGCACTGTCCTCAGTGTTCATGCATAGCTAATTACCCCACACTTATTTGAAAACAAGAAATAAAACAAAAGAAAACAAGAGAAAAAAAAACAAAATAATGCAACAATTCTGTATGTCATATAAATCAATTTTGTACAAAGATTCATAGTCATACAGCCCAGACATACACAAAGAACAAGATAAACAAAAGACAAAAGAAAAAGAAAGAAAAGAAGGGGAGAGAGAGACTAAGAACCCGGCGGGTCGCCATCCAGTGGACCGAGGTCTGTTAGGTCAAACTCGAAGTTCTCCGCTACTCGGGCAGTCTGCTGATGTATCTCCTCAATCCTACTGGTGATCATGGCGATCCTATCATCCATCACCGCCAGTCGTCTGTCAACCCTGTCATCCATCATTGCCAGCCGTCTGTCGATCCGGTCCATGTCTCGACTGTATCGTGCCGATAGTTCTGCCAATCCGTGCGATATGTGTCGTTCGAAGGCAGTACGTGGCACGAACGTCTCGGATGGATGGATATGCGGTGGAGCTGCATCTGATGCCGAAGCCTGTCCTGGCTGCTCTGTGTGGATGGTGTAGCGGCCGCTCGCGTCCCGGACAACCATTCCCATGTTCCGTAGGATGGTAACGTCTGTGGGAATAGTGGTTGGGGCGACCAGAGTAAGCTCCGAGCCCTCTATGTCCAACTCCAGGTAGCGGGCTATCCTGGTGATGAATGGCCCGAGCCCCAGACACTGTTTCCGAGTGTCCGTAGCAAAACCCCGCATGATGATTGTGATAAGTCGAGCCATCTCTACTGTGGATCCCATATGCATGTTGGCCAAGAGGAATGTCTCCATTTGGGTGACATTCCCGGGGGCCGTCCGTCGTCCTGACAAAGTGTGTGCAATAATGGCATGTAAGTAGCGAAGAGCAGGATAGATACCTGTGGCTTTCGCAAAGCCATGCTGGTAGGGAACACCCGTCATACAGATCTGAGCCCAAGCCGTGGAGACATCTGCAGAAGTGAAGTCCCAAACTGCTGTGGTGTAGGCGGGCGTATCCAGCTCCTCTCTCTGCCAGATACCCAAAGCGATGCCGAACTCGGCCATGCTCATCGACCGATCTATTCCGCCTAAGCGGAATGTGATCTGCTCCTGATGGCATGCAAAGGATGCATAGAACTCACATACCAGCTCCAGGTACGTGGGCTCTGTGACGAGAATACTCGACTGTAGGGTAGTACATCGAGTATGCGTCTGACCTCAGCCTCTACTCCCAGTGTCTGTACTGCTGCCCAATCCAGCGTTCTGCCCGTCAGTATCGTGCGTCCGATGTCCAGTGCATCTCTCCTGATATGCTGTGCTGGAGGGAAACAGCATAAAAGGATGTGTCACTGAGGTAACTGTCATGGTAGATGGGTACGAGCACGTTTGGCAGCCATTTGGTTTGAAAGTGTTTGAGAGACTTTTGGGGAGTTTAGGTAGGAAGGAAGGTTCGAATTCGAATTCTGGAGGTGAATTTGAATTCAAAGGGTGAAATTAGGCTAGGGAAAGATTTGAAATTTTTGGCGGGAAATTCGAATTTTGGAGGGAAATTCGAATTTGGAAGGAAATTTAAAATTTAAATTTTGGAGGGAAATTTTAAATTTTAAATTTGAAAAGTTTGCCAAAGGTAAAGAGAGAGAGTTATTTGAGAGAGGTGGATTTTTGGAAGTGAATTTTGAGGGAAAAATGAAAAAATTGAGATTTTATAGAAGGGGAGGCCTTCGGGACGCCCGTCCCGAGTTGCCTCGGGACGCCCGTCCCGAGTTGCCTCGGGACGCGTGCCAATTCCGAAAATTTATTTTTTTTTTCTTAATTCCTGCAAATCTCAGTATACCAAAAATAATCATAATTTTTAACAAGGCTTCCTGTTTATCCAATGAAATTCAGAAGTTGTTAAAAAAAACACTCTATGCAAAAATTCCTCAGTCTCACTTTTTCGAAAATCATACTACCCTAATTTTATTCCTATTTAAATTCAGCAAGAAAAACAAAAATTTGAATTTATACAATTTAGTTAATGAAAAATAAACTGCAATTGCAAACTTTTCGTTTTTCATAGAAATAAAATGTCTGAAGAAAATTGTTGAAAATAAAGGACCCTTTAAAAATGTTTGAAAAATAGAAAAATATGGGTCAATTATTCAAGTTTCAGTTCAAACGAATTTATTGCTGAAAATAAAAGTAAAAGAATCTTCCCTTTTTAACGAATCTGTCTCTGATCTCCTGTAGTTCTGTTCGAATGCTTCGCATCTCTTGCAGTTCTGCTTGTATGTTGCGCATTTCTCCTGCTGGTTCCTTTGTTCCTTCAAGATTCCATCATCTCTCGGAGTAATTGCACATTTTGGCGTTCTATTGTGGTTCTGAGTTGGGTTACTTCAGAACTTAAGGTTAGAACAGCCTGATATGATCGTCTTAGTCCGCCCGGTATATCTGAGTCATAGCGCTTATCCTGTGAGATATAGCATCTACCCGGGCAGCCAAGGCTGATTGAGAACTGTCAGTGCTATCCTCTGATGAAGGGTTGGTCGTTAGGTGCGGGGGATGCAGGAGTATATTCAGGAGATTTCGGGGTGTACTCGGGAGATTTAGGAGTATATTCGGGAGAAGCAGGAGTGTATTCGGGAGAGGCAGGAGTGTATTCGGGAGAAGCAGGAGTGTATTCGGGAGAAGAAGGAATTGTTTGGATTTCTGGGGAAGTGTTATGTTCTACTTCGTCCAGAGTATCCTGGGCTCTTGTTCCCTTCATTTCTGAGTGCAAAGTCTGGTTAAAAATAACAAATAACAAACATAGGAAAGTGAAACAAGAAAGTAAGAAAAATATTTTTATGGATTTTGATTTATTTAGAAAGCAGGTAAATTTCCTCAATATGGTTCTAGAATAATTTTCTAAAATTTGATTATCCTAAGTCTCTTAATTCAGATACATCTAAAATTAATTAGTTATGATAATCCTATATTCAGGAAAGTGATTGTCTAACTGGTATAACATAAGTGTTAATCAAAGTCTAGGTTACTACCGTTACCTATCATAAGTCTCTAGAATTTGGCCAATAATCCTAAATTCATTATGATATTTCCCCGGCAACGGCGCCAAAAATCTGATGCGATTCCGGTTGACGTACTAAATAGGTGTTATTTTACCCTATGTCGATTATGATTAATTAAGGACTGTGATTGACTAATTGTCACGTTTAGTCTTATGGTGTCACTTAATCAGCCAGAATCTAAGGCAGAGTACCTATCGTGTAGCTAGTCTATTGGAAAGTATCTACGATTTTACTAAGTTAATTATCGTACTCCCAGGGAAGTGGCAACGGCTTAGTAGTAACTAGCCTCTTATCCTAACTCTTATCTTATGATCCAGTTATGCAATCTTCATCAAATACTTTGATGAGGGGTGATCCATTCTCCACTAGGTTCAAGTCTAATTAACCCTAGAAGTGTTTTAAAGATAAGTTCTGATTCTATGTTATACTGTTCCTATATGTTGATTGACCTATATTCGAGTGTTTTAGATATATCTTAGCCTGGAATGCAACTATGTTCTGTGTCTAAAGGTGTACCACATCTGAGTCTCTATGCTACCGCCCCCCTATCATTAAGGTAAACGGCCCTACTCACGGTTACGAACAAAGACAGTTATGAAAGCCCTATGTCACTTTCGGGGATCACTCTGAAGGCTCGTAATCGCTGGCATAACGCTCTACTCAGCCTACCTAGACTACTCTAACAAGCCAGGTGTTCAGCATGTTATTTTATCTAGTATGGCAGACACCAATACTAATTGATGCCTGTTAAACTAAACAGGTTATGAATAGACCGTGGTTAGGAATTGTCTATAACCCTATTTTAGTTTAAAAGAAACTACATTAGACATGCAGACATAATGATTATTTAGCAGGTGGCTATTTCCGGAAAAAACATAATAACTTCAACATACAAAACAACTATTCATAAAATCATAATCTGATATTCATAATTGATGTTTAGGACAAAGCAATAAAACATATAAGAGAGGGGTATGGGGACTGATGCCATAAAGAAATCACCCTTTACTTAGTCTCGCCTACAGAGCGTACTGCTGTATACGTCGTATTGCTCGCCCTGACTCTGCTCACCAGAACCTTCGGAGGACGCTTCCTCAGCCTAGTAAGACTTTACCTTACGTCCTGGGCTTAAGCCTAGCCCTGTGGACTGACTCTTCGAACGCCTAGAGCTCTCTTAGGGTCTCCTAACGAAACCCCGGGTATTCTATGAATACCGGAAACGAACTATCTATAGAAACCTAAGATCTGAGACTATTTCTCAGAAACTAAACAAAAACACTAATAAGAAAGAAAACTGAGACCGAGTCTCTGAGTGAGTTGTGTACTGGAAAACTGTAACTGGAAACCACTTAATGACTCAGATCGAGTGGAGAGATTGAATTCAACTGCTGGAGGCCTGGGGTATTTATAGCAGCTTCCCGGAGTGAAAATCTCTGAAAAATTCGATGTGGGACAGCTTCTGGCGGCTCGGGACGCCCGTCCCGGTTCGGGACGCCCGTCCTGATTCGTTGACCAGGTTCGGGACGCCCGTCCCGGACCTTTGACCGGGTCAACATTTCCAAAAATTGCATTTTTGCCCCAGAATTTGCTGTTTTCGTCTACTTTTCACCTGACACTTCCAAAATCATAAAAACCGTGAAATCAAGTAAATAGTAAACAATTAATGTCAATTTACTCTCAATTTCACATTAAAACATATATAAAAACATGCTAAAAATGTGATACGATTTTCGCGTATCAAGCTATCTGATAGTATGTTGTCCCTATGTTCAATGAGCTGAACCCGAGCATTATACGACCAGAGATTGCCGTAGCACAGTTTGAGCTGAAACCGATGATGTTTCAGATGCTACAGACAACACAATGTGGAGGATGAGGAATACTCAGCTTGGCTAGAAGCAAACTCTCAAGGTTTCAAATTCATAGCTCAATTTGAATCTTTGGACTTGTCTTCTAGGGATTTTAAAATGACAAAACCTTCTGTGGAAGACCACCCAAGCTGGAATTAAAGTCATTGCCGCAGCATCTGAAGTATGGATTTCTGGGGGCAGAATCTACACTGCCAGTGATTATTTCAGCACTACTGAGTGCGACACAGGAGGAGAATTGCTTGGAGCTTTGCAGCAGCATAAGAGAGCTATGTGCTGGACTATAGCTTACATCAAAGGTATATGACCAACCTTATGCATGCACAAGATAATTTTGGAAGACAATTCCAAAAATTTAATAGAGGGGCAGAAAAGATTAAATCCAATTACGAAGGAAGTGGTAAAGGAACAAATTATCAAGTGGCTAGATTTTGGCATTATTTATCCTATATCTGACAGTGCTGGAGATGGAGAATTTGCATGGATTACAAGAAGATAAACAAAGCCACAAGAAACGACTGCTTCCCACTACCTTTCATTGATCAAATGTTGGATAGGTTGGCTGGACGGGATTCTTATTACTTTCTGGATGGGTATTCTGGTTACAATCAGATTGTTGTAGCACTAGAGGACCATAACAAAATTACCTTCACTTGTCCTTATGGTACTTTCGCATTCAGAAGAATGCCATTCAGACTGTGTAATGCTCCAGCAATGTTCCAACGATATATGATGGCCATTTTCACAGATATGGTGGAGCAATATTTAGAGGTTTTCATGAATGACTTCTCCATATTTGGGGACTCTTTTGAAAAATGCTTAGAGAATTTGGCCAAGGTGGTTAAATGTTGCGAGGATACCAACTTAGTCCTCAACTGGGAAAAGTGTCACATCATGGTTCGAGAAGGTATTGTATTGGGTCATCGGATTTCGAAGAAAGGCCTTGAAGTGGACCGAGCAAAGATATAGGTGATCAAAAAATTACCAACCCCGACGACAGTGAAACACATTAGAAGTTTTTTAGGGCATGTGGGCTTTTATCGAATATTCATCAAGGATTTTTCAAAGGTATCTAAGCCCTTGTGTAAGTTATTAGAAAAAGATAATGTATTTTGTTTTGATGCAGCCTGTGCTGCAGTATTTAAGGAGCTTAAGCAAAAGCTGATCTCAGCCCCCATTATCATAGCACCAGACTAGAGTCTGCCATTTGAACTAATGTGCGATGCTAGTGACTATGCAGTTGGTGCAGTTTTGGGGCAGCGGCAAAACAAAATGGTTCATTCCATCTATTACGCTAGCAATACACTCACCGAGGCTCAGGTAAATTACACTATTACTAAAAAAGAGTTGCTTGCTGTTGCATTTGCCTTTGATAAATTCAGGTACAATTTGGTGGGAACGAAAGTGATAGTCTACACCGATCATTCTGCCATCAAATATTTAATTGCAAAGAAGGACTCAAAACCAAGGCTCATTAGATGGATCCTACTCCTACAAGAATTTGATGTGGAAATCAAGGACAAGAAAGGAGTAGAAAATCAAGTAGCCGACCATCTATCTCGATTGGAACAACAAGGGGAATCTCAAATCCCCATTAATGAATGATTTCCAGATGAACAATTGCTGGAAATTCAAGAAGATTTTAAAATGCCACGGTATGCTGACTTTGCTAACTATTTGGCCAGTGGTGAAATGCCGCCGGATTTCTCATACCAAGAAAGGAAGAAGTTCCTCCATGATGTTAAGAGTTATTTTTGGGAGGAACCCTTTTTGTTCAAACAATGTAAAGACCAAATGATTCGGAGGTGTGTAAACGACGATGAAATTGAGGATATCATGTTTCAATGTCACAACTCACCTTGTGGTGGACATTTTGGAGGGTCAAGAACCGCAGCAAAGGTACTACAATCTGGTTTCTTTTGGCCTTCATTATTTAAAGATTTCTATGAGTTTGTGGCAAAATGTGATCGCTGCCAGAGGGTAGGAAACATCTCACGGAGAAAAGAAATACCTCTTACCAACATTTTGGAAGTTGAACTTTTTGATGTATGGGGTATTGACTTCATGGGACCTTTTCCCCCTTCTTTCGGAAAATCATACATCTTAATGGCAGTGGACTATGTATCAAAGTGGGTGGAAGCCGCATCATTCCCCACCAATGATTCCAAAGTCGTGATAAACTTTCTTAGGAAAAGTATTTTCACACGATTTGGAACTCCACGAGCGATTATCAGTAATGAAGGATCTCACTTTGTCAACAGATGGCTAAGTGTCATGTTAGCCAAGTATAATGTTCGTCACAAAATTGCTCTACCATATCATCCTCAAACCAATGGACAAGTGGAATTGTCTAATCGAATCATTAAAAGTATACTTGAGAAGGTGGTAAACCCTAATAGAAAAGATTGGTCAAAATGGTTAGATGATGCTCTATGGGCCTATCGAATAGCTTTCAAAACTTCAATTGGAATGTCTCCTTATAGACTTGTTTTCGGGAAAGCTTGTCATCTACCAGTGGAATTAGAGCACAAAGCATACTGGGCTTTGCAGCATCTTAATATGGACATGAATGCTGCCAGAAACAAGAGAATGCTGTAGATTTCAAAATTGGATGAACTGAGATTGTTTTCTTATGAAAATGCCAAATTATACAAGGAAAAAACTAAGAGATGGCATGATAAACACATCAAAACAAGAAACTTTGAAATTGGACAACAAGTTCTAATATTTAATTCGAGGTTGAAACTATTTCTGGGCAAATTAAAATCGAGATGGACATGACCATACACAATTGAACAGATATATCCGTATGGAGTGGTCTTGGTCGCAGACAAAAATGGTGTCAAATTCAAGGTCAACGGGCATAGATTGAAACTTTACAGAGATGGTGACCTCGAGCAAAACTTTGATTCTCTATCATTGGTCAATGATGAATAATCAAGTAGACCCAACACGAGTAAAAAACTCCAAGTGAACACTTTCCATTTTTTGTCTTATTTTACTTCTATTCTTTTTGTTTGTTTATTATTTCCGTCAATTTGTTTTAATAGTGTCGGGTACTCCTGTACCCGATCACTATTTGTTCTTTTGTTTTTATTGTTTTCGTCATTTTCTTTAGTTACAAAATGGGGAAAGACTTACACATTTTGTGTATGTATTTGGCTAAGTATCAAGAAAGGGGGACAAAGCATTAAACGCAGCAGACATGGCAAGTAGAAAGTCCACTCACCTTTATGACTCTCGGGTAGAGTCAAAAATTAGGAAGGGCAATCTGTCAGGAATAAAGGCCACTTTTTAGTTGACAAAGACATTTCCAATGCCTCGGGACAGGTAACTTCTCTTTATTATTATTTTGTTTTTTGTTTTAACTTAGATAAGAGTACAACCGAGTTCAAGATATCGAAAAGGCACAAACATTCTTTTAATTTGGACACATTTGTACAACTAAGGAGTTAGAATTTTTTTTAAAAGCTTACAACAGTTACATTCTGCCCTCATTATCTCAACTTCCATCTTTCAAAACCCTCTATATTCTTCCACATTCCCTACGAGCACGACAGTGAACACAGCACATTCTTCCAAGTAACAAGTTCAAGCACTCTACGGACTGAAGGTATGTGCTCTCTTTTGTAAAACACAACATCTTATGGGCGAATCTGAAGGTTATTCTGAAGTAGAGAGGGATAACCAAATCTGGGTTACAAATTTTCTTTTGAAAACTAGGGTTTCGACCGTTGTTGTTGTGTTTATGTTTTGAAATTTGTTTTTCAGATTTGCAGTTTCCAGTTGAAAATTTGGAGCTTTTCTATTTGAACTAAGTACATGGTTGGTTATTTTATTTTCTGCTTGTGGGTAGCACATTTCCGCTTCAAAATGAGAGTTTCCTCTTTCAAAATAGACATGTCGCCTTACTGTCGGATTTTGCTACTGTACAACCTGTTTGTGAGAATAAGTGCTTGATATGCATAAATCATATCACATTTTAAGCATGTTTTTAGGCATAATTTAGGGTGAAATTGATGGTAAATCATTCTTAATTGATTGTTATTAACTCAATTTCATAGCTTTTGTGATTTTGGAAGTGTCAGGTGAAAAGTAGAAGAAAATAGCAAATTTTGGGGCAAAAATGTGATTTTCATAAGTTCAGAAGTCGGGGTGGGCGTCCCGAAGTCAGGATGGGCATCCTGACCTGGTCAACAGGCCGGTATGGGCGTCCCAGATCCAGGACGGGCATCCCGAGCCGCAATTCAGAATCCCACATCGAAATTTTGAGAGAAAATCACCCAGCTCCCCTACTATAAATACCCTAGGCATTCCTCAGTTGAAATCATTCCTCTCCACTCGATCTGAGTCATTTAGTGACTTCAAGTATACAATTTTCCATAGTATACAAGTCACTTAGCGACTCAGGTTTTAGTATAAGTTTCTTTATATTCTTAGATAGTGTCTCGTGTTCTTTGTTTCTGAGAGTTTGTCTCAGATCTTAGGATACGACTAGATAGGTTCGTTTCTGGTATTCATAGAATACCCGGAGTTTCGTTAGGAGATCCTAAGAGGGCTCTAGGCGTTCGAAGAGTCAGTTAACAAGGCTGTGCTTAAGCTGGGTATTAAGGTAAAGTCCAGCTACTAGGCTGAGGAAGCGTCCTCCGAAGGTTCTGTCGAGCAGAGTCGGGTCGAGCAGTCCAACATATACAAGCAGTTGCTCCATCGGCGAGACTAAGTAAAGGGTGAATACTTTATGGCATCAGTCCCCCTGTCCCTCTCTTTATATGTCTGTACTGTGTTCGTCCAAACATTTGTTATGATTATTGGATTATGATTTTATGAATATTTGTTATGCATGTTGAATTACTTTATGAATTTCCAGAAATGGCCACCAGCTTAACTTTCATTATGTCTGCATGTCTAATGTAGTTTCTTTTAAACTAAATGTAGGGTTATAGACAATTCCTAACCATGGTCTAATCATAACCTGTCTAGTTTAACAGGCATTAATTTAGAACTTCCCCGTCGGGATGCATTAATGTCTGCCATATTAGATGAAATAACTTATAGATCACCATGTTTGTTAGAGTAGTCTAAGTAGGCTGAGTTTGTGTGTTTATGCCGGCGTTAGGGCGAGCGGCATGATCCCCTAAGTGACAAAGGGCTTTCATGGATGCCTTTAGCTCAAACCGTGAGTATGGCCGTCATTAAGGTAGGGCGGTTTATCAGGTAACCCAGATGTGGTACACCTTTAGACTCAGTACATAGTTGCAATCCAGGTCAAGATATATCTAAAATACTCGAAGATAGGTCAATCAACATGTTGGAACAGTATAACATAGAATCAGGACATTATTTGTAAAATATTCTTAGTCTTAAATAGACTTAAACCTAGTGGAGAATGAATCACCCTCTCATCAAAGATATTGATGATCGATTGCATAACTGGATCATAAGATAAGAGTTAGGGTAAGAGGATAGTTACTACTAAGCCGTTACCACTTCCCTTGGAGTACGATATTTGATTTAATTAAAATCGTAGATACTTTCCAACAGACTAGCTACACGATAGGTACTCTGCCTTAGGTTCTGATTGATTAAGTGACAATTAGTCAGGCTAAGTCCTTAATTACTCATTATCAACATAGGGTAAAACAACACCTATTTTAGTATATCAGTCGGAACACATCAGATTTTTGGCACTGTTGCCGGGGAAATATCATAATGAATTTAGGATTATTGGCCACAATTCTAGAGACTTCTGATAGGTAATGGTAGTAACCTATACCTTAGACCTAACACTTATTTTATACTAGTTAGACAATCAGTTTCCGGAATATAGGGTTATCATAACTAATTAATTTTAGACATTATCTGAAATTAAGACATTTAGGATAGTAAAATTTTAGAAAATTATTCTAAAACCATATTGAGGAAATTTAATTGCTTTCGAAATACAATATGAAAAAAAAGAAAAAAAGAATTAAAAATTAAAAATCCGAAAAAATGTATTTTTCCTGCTCAACATTAAGTTGTTCTTCTTCCCTATCTCTTGTATTATTTGTTCTTTCATAGTTGAACATTTGTTTTCTTTTAATGTTTTTCTTTTCTTTTCTTTTCTTCTATAAAATTTTCTAAAAAATATTATTTTCCAGAAGATAAAAAGAAATAAATTTTTTCTGTTTACAGTTTTCGTGTTCGTTTTTTCTATTATTTAATTTCGAAAATTAAAAATGGAAATGAGGAAAGAATATTTTTCTTTTGAGCTGTCAATTTTGGCTTAGGTTTTAATTAGGAAGAAATGTCATTCTATGATTTTCTTAAGTCATGCTAGCTTTATTAGACAAGCTATGAAATAATTTTTCCTTAATAGCCAAACTTTTGAAAACTCTATTGAGAAAGGATGTTCCTTTTTGATGATAAATGCATGATATCTTTTTACTGAAGGAACTGTTTATTACTGCACCCATTATGACATCACTTGATTGGAGTTTTCTTTCTGAATTGATATGTGATGCTAGTGACTACGTAGTAATGATTGTTTTAGGAAATAGGCATGATTAGAACCTTCATGTTATACACTATACAAGTAAGACCTTTTACTAATGCCCAGTAGAACCATACCACTACTGAAAAGGGATTACTAGTCGTTGTATATGATGGTAGATTCATACCATATCTAGTTTCATCTAAAACAATAGTATGCACTGATCACTCTGAAATATCTGTTCAATAAAACTGTTGATGAACCATAATTGATTAAGTTAAGTTTTATTGTTACTTGAATTTGCGGTAGAAGTAAGGGGAAAAGACAAGGGGATGAATATCTAGAAAAGCAAACCATTGCTCTAGATTAGAAAACCCTGAGTTAGAGGCTATTGATGAAACAATATATCTGATAAATTATTTTTGGATGAGAATTTAATTTCATTGCTTGCTATGTATAATATTTCTCCTCCTTGGTTTATCGATACTGTAAATTATCTAGCCGCTAAGATACTCCCGAGTGATATGACCTATTAGCAAAAGAAGGGATTCTTTGTTGATTTGAAATATTACTACTGGGCAGATCCCTCTTCTATTTCAAATTTTTGCAGATCAGTTGATCAGAAGATGTGTCTCAGAAGACGAAGGCCACAAGATTCTGGAGCAATGCCATCAAGGATCTACGGGAGACCAATTGACTGCTATCAGCACTGTCCAGAAAGAGTTGGAAGCAGGATCTTATTGGACCATAATATTCAAGGATTCTACATCCTTGATACAGTCCCGCAATGCTCGCCAACTAAAGGTAACACGTCTTCCAGAGATCGTCTACTCCAGCGACGTATACAGAGTGTTGCAACCTTTGATATCAGGGGTATTGATCGAATCCTTTTCTCTTTCTTCCTGTGAAAATAATTATATCATAGTAGTCGTGGAACACTTTTCAAAAATAGCCTAAAGCACAGGCATTACCTACTAATGATATTAAAGTCATGTGCAGATTCTGTGAGAAACCGTTTTCTAGATTCAGATGTGCCTATGTATCAAATCTGTGAAGTCTGCCAAGTACCACACTTTAGCAGGGATTGCTATTGGAATGAAATAAGGACCATTCCAAAAAGAGGTAGGAGTAGGTTACTACAGAATGCTACTCCAATGGGAAACACATACAATCCCTACCGAAGAAATCATCCGGGATTTAGTGGAGGAATGACTCTAGAGCTAAAAACTTCCAGAAAATACCACCACAACAAAGTCCCTAGCCGCAGAATCAACAGATGAGATGTTGTTAATGGTCAAACCCATTTACTATGACAGAAGTGTCGTCATAGGAAGCTTGTGTTATAATGGATCAAGACAACACTACTAAAAAGGTAAACGGGCAACAATTTGAGCTATCCAAGTGCGAGCAAGTGACCTACAGACCAAGGGGTATCAACCGGTCGATAGATATAGAGGAGCTTGGCGTTGTATCAGGAGTATAACTGTGGAGGAGCTTGCATCCCCTGCATACTAGTCAATTGTGTGGAACTTCCCTGAGGAAGTCTCAAATTGTTTAGGCCCAGACCTGCACCACTAGAGCCCCCTACCACCACGGCTTCGCCAAATCTTCAGTCTATGGGGCTCGAGTCATTCATCACACTGGTAGCCACTACCTGGAGCTCGACATTGAAGGATCAGAGCTAACAAGGATAGCTCTATCGACCAGACCCACCGACCTGAATATCCTTCAGAAAATGGGGATGGCAATTCACGACCCAGAAGGGAGACACACCCTCCATACGAGGAACACTGCAAAGTTAGCAGCTCCAACATTCAGAGCTTACAGAATCGAGGACATTTCAAGCGACAACACATGGCTGAGGTGAACAACCAATTGACATATCAGAGCAGACCCTTCTACTCGATATATGAAGGGAGTTTTTCTAATCCTCATCTTCCTCTACTTTTATTTTATTTTCTTCATTTTGTGTTCTGTTTTGTTATTTCTATTACCCTTCTTGTTTTGTTATTTTATTTTCTATCTTACCCTTAGTTAGTCAAATAAGTGTGGGGTAAGAATTCTCTGTTTTGTTTTATTTCTTCTTGTTTTCAAATAAGTGTGGGGTAATTTAGATATGCATGAACACTGAGGACAGTGTCAGACTTAAGTGTGGGGTAGCAGTGCACAGTGCACTGTAGTAGGAAAAACATTTTGCATGATTTTTGCATGTTTTTCCCGTATTTTCACACCTTTCCAAAAACAAAATTTCAAAATTTTTCATTCTTACAGACTTCAAAATGCAATGTGATTGGTAAAGAATTGCTGATGTCTATGATATGTAGGTAGAATGTTATGATTAGTAGGAGACAACGTGATGACTTTCTTGAACTTATTGATTAGGAATAAGGAATTTCTGATAATTGAGCACAACTTAGTTTGGATTAGAGACCTCAGCTAAATACCTTTTTGAAACTTAACTAGATAAGATTAGACCAGTTGAGGATGTATTGGCAATCAAAATGACTAGATGATGCTCTGAGCTAAAAGTGAAAAGAAAAATAAAGAAAGTTAACTAAATAGGGTAGTTTGCAAGAGGCCTTTGCTACTCGAGCACCACTCCTTAGGGGAACTTAAAGCCTGATGCCCTAAGGTCGTGTAGGTCTGGGAGTCATCGGAGTGGGACTTGCTACATGGGTAGTTAAAGTTGATGTATGAAAGCAGACATAAAATACCCTGAAAAATCTTAAATCAATAAATGCTTATTTAAAAATCTTGTCACCAAGGCTCAGAACTCAGAAAGTTGTTTGTTGTTAGTATGTTTAGTGACAGGTCGAAGTATTATTTGGTAATAGTTGAGATGAGAGTATATTGTGTTGACTATCTAGTCTAGACTAGTACACACACTACACATCAGGAAGACCTTGTGACTGAGAGAAGAGTTCGATCTAGTTATTAAGTTGTTAAACCTGCTTTACCATGATAATCTACTAGAGACATTTGAGACCTTGTCATAGCAACTTAACCAGTCATACCTGTGTTGTGAATTATCTGATTCAGTGAAGAATTTTGGAGTAAAAACATGACTAGAAATTTTAAGTGACTGCACCTATGATTTAAAATCACTAACTTCAGGTAGACTTTGCTTGAGGACAAACAAAAAGCTAAGTGTGGGGTTATATGATATGCATAAATCATATCACATTTTTAGCATGTTTTAGGCATAATTTAGGGTGAAATTGATGGTAAATCGTTCTTAATTGATTGTTATTAACTCAATTTCACAGTTTTTGTGATTTTAGAAGTATCAGGTGAAAAGTAGAAGAAAATGGCAAATTTCGGGGCAAAAACGTGATTATCAGAACTTTCATTATGTCTGCATGTCTAATGTAGTTTCTTTTAAACTAAATGTAGGGTTATAGACAATTCCTAACCATGGTCTAATCATAACATGTTTAGTTTAACAGGCATTAATTTAGGACTTCCCCATCGGGATGCATTAATGTCTGCCATATTAGATGAAATAACTTATAGATCACCATGTTTGTTAGAGTAGTCTAAGTAGGCTGAGTTTGTGTGTTTATGTCGGCGTTATGGCGAGCGGCTTGATCCCCTAAGTGACAAAGGGCTTTCATGGATGCCTTTAGCACGAACCGTGAGTAGGGCCGTCATTAAGGTAGGGCGATTTATCAGGTATCTCAAATGTGGTACACCTTTAGACTCAGTACATAGTTGCAATCCAGGTCAAGATATATCTAAAATACTCGAAGATAGGTCAATCAACATGTAGGAACAGTATAACATAGAATCAGGACATTATCTGTAAAACATTCTTAGGCTTAAATAGACTTAAACCTAGTGGAGAATGAATCACCCTCTCATCAAAGATATTGATGATCGATTGCATAACTGGATCATAAGATAAGAGTTAGGGTAAGAGGATAGTTACTACTAAGCCGTTACCACTTCCCTGGGAGTACGATATTTGATTTAATTAAAATCGTAGATACTTTCCAACAGACTAGCTACACGATAGGTACTCTGCCTTAGGTTCTGATTGACTAAGTGACAGTATAGAGACTAAATGTGACAATTAGTCAGGCTAAGTCCTTAATTACTCATAATCAACATAGGGTAAAACAACACCTATTTTAGTATATCAGTCGGAACGCATCAGTGCTTTTACATGAAGAATGAGGTTTTGTTCTTTCCAGAAATGCTTTATTTGCTGGTTATACTTCTTTGACAAGTTGTTTTGGGTTTTGAAATTTCTTCCGGAAATGGGTCTGTTCTTGCAGAACAGGTCTAATGCTTTACTGTTTAAACATGCTATCTTTAGATCTGTTCTCCATTGTGCAATTTTTGTTTCAAATGAATCTTTCCTTTTCAAACTGGGGGTATTAATCTGACGATGCTATGTTAAGTGGTTTGTATTCAATCAAACAAATTATTATTCATGCTTACTGCATATCTTTTCAGTCATTGAATGATACTTTTGGTGCGTTTGAGTAAGATTGGATATTTTAACTTCTATTTTTTTTAGATGCCTCGAATCAAACAAGTGGCCCAAAAGTGCACGAAAGAACGGTTCGCCTCCTTGGACGCTGAGTTTCAGTTCCAGGAGTTGTACACTGAAAAACAGTATCTATCCGACCTAGGCTTTATACTCGACAGAGAATCACCTTACCCCCTCCCGACTGAGTGCAGAGATGTCATCCGCATCTTGGGGTGGGAAACGTTTTGTCCGCAACGTGTTGAGCCAGATCCCTCCATTGTTCGTGAGTTTTACGCAAACTTGTGGCCGAATAATGTTTATTCAGTCTTTGTCTGAGAAAGCCACTTGTCTTTGAACCCGAGAGCAGTAAACCAACTCTTCGATCTGATGAACTATCAAAACGATGCCAGCGATTTTTACTCATATCTCGCCAACTTAACCGATGATATCTGTGATAAGTTGCTGCAAGAAGTCACTGTTCCTGGAACACAATGGTCCCTTTCTAGGCAAGGAAACAAGACATGCCGCGGGGGAATTTTTGACTGATGAAGTAAAAATATGGTTTTACTTTATTCGCCACTCTTTGATGCCTACTGGGCATACTTCCTCATTGACTGTGGAGCGCATTGTTCTGTTGGCTTGTATTGTGAAAGCCCGTCCAATTAATGTTGGTAAACTGATATGTGAGCAAATTCGTGCATGTGCTAACAGAAGGAGTGGGGAAATGTTCTTCCCCACTCTGATTTATTTATTGTGTAGGGTTACCAGAGTGGTGGTAGCTATGGAATATACAGATTTCTACCCACAAGGAACCGTCTCGGCTTATGACTTAAGCTGGATACTCCCCACAACATCACCACAACCTCTGCAAGATAACATACAGACTCCCTCTACGCAGCCTCCATTTTCAACAACACCTGATGCTCCAACAACGGCATCAACAAGTGCTCCAGCATTTCCTCTGGAGCAAATGTTTGCACAACAGCAACTCTACTAGCGATACGCTCGGGACCGGGATGCTGCCTATTTCTGGGTATTGCCGCGGAAAAGGCAACAGTCTGGCAACCCTTGGTCGACCTTCCCACAACAGCTCCTACCTGACGAAGATCCAAACAAAATGGACGATGACATTAACATTCTCTAAGGCACTCCTGGCACAATGGGAGTTGTTCTTTCTCTGACTTCTTTACTTTTATTGCACTTCGTTTTGTACTTATTAACCTGCTGAGCAGGACCGAATACTTTATTTTCTGTCTTTAGTTTGTTATCTGAACTTTTCTGCTGCATGTTCTCTCTTTGTTTTGCAATGAGGGCATTGCTTCTCCTTAAATTTGGGGGAGGGTGTCCTTAAAAGCTTTAATGATATCTCTTTTCTGCTAGGTCTATTAAAAAATGATATATTATGCTATAGCATGCTGATCTAAATGAGTGAATATCTGATTGTGTTTTATTGAATGAATGACTTAGCTGATAGCATGAATGCGACAACATTTGCATGTGTTCTAGTAGAACATTGGCTTAAGCAGGATTAGGACAGACTTTGGGACCCGATTAATGATGAATTCTTAAAACTAAAATATATTCTTGTAGACTTTGTACCATTTTTTAGAATAATTAGGTATTAGTTGACTCTAAGTGAAACCTATTTTTACTCCCATCTTTTACACAATAGTCTAGACTTAGACAAATTTCTTTGTTCATAACAAAGAATTAGCTTGGTATGAAGAAACAAAATTTTTAGGATCATTTATATATATCCCTTGAGGCGAAATTCTAGTAAACTCAGTAGCATTGAAATGATTAAGGCACATTTGTTTTGGAACGATTGAGCCTTTCAAGCCTAACCATGATACATGTATTTTTCCTAGTGAACTAAGTCGAGCTTAGCCTAATTTCTTTGTGATGTGATTCCTACTGATATGCTAAAATAGGTGTTGTTTTACCCTATGTTGATTATGAGTAATTAAGGACTTATCCTGACTAATTGTCACAGTTAGTCTCTATAGTATCACTTAATCAATCAGAACCTAAGGCAGAGTACCTATCGTGTAGCTAGTCTGTTGGAAAGTATCTATGATTTTAATTAATTCAAATATCGTACTCCCAGGGAAGTGGTAACGGCTTAGTGGTAACTATCCTCTTACCCTAACTCTTATCTTATGATCCAGTTATGCAATCATTCATCAATATCTTTGATGAGAGGGTGATTCATTCTCCACTAGGTGTAAGTCTATTTAAGCCTAAAAGTGTTTTACAGATAATGTCCTGATTCTATGTTATACTGTTCCTACATGTCGATTGACCTATCTTCGAGTATTTTAGACATGTCTTGGCCTAGATTGCAATTATGTACTGAGTCTAAAGGTGTACCACATATGAGTTACCTGATAAACCGCCACATCACCATTGACAGCCCTACTCACGGTTTGAGCTAAAGGCATCCATGAAAACCTATGTCACTTAGGAGATCATGCCGCTCGCCCTAACGCCGACATAAACACACAAACTCAGCCTACTTAGACTACTCTAACAAACATGGTGTTTTGTAGGTTATTTTATCTAATATGGCAGACATTAATGCATCCTGACGGGGAAGTCCTAAATTAATGCCTGTTAAACTAAATGGGTTATGATTAGACCATGGTTAGGAATTGTCTATAACCCTACATTTAGTTTAAAAGAAACTACATTAGACATGCAGACATAATGAAAGTTAAGCTGGTGGCCATTTCCGGAAAATCATAAAGAACTTCAACATGCATAACAAATATCCATAAAATCATAATCCAATATACATAACAAATGTTTGGACGAACACAGTACAAACATATAAAGAGAGGGACAGGGGGACCGATGCCATAAAGTAATCACCCTTTACGAAGTCTCGCCGATGGAGCAACTGCTTGTATATGTTGGACTGCTCGACCCGACTCTGCTCGACAGAACCTTCGGAGGACGCTTCCTCAGCCTAGTAACTAGACTTTACCTTAATACCCAGCTTAAGCCCAGGCTTGTGGACTGACTCTTCGAACGCCTAGAGCCCTCTTAGGATCTCCTAACGAAACCCCGGGTATTCTATAAATACCAGAAACGAACCTATCTAGTTGTATCCTAGGATCTGAGACTAACTCTCAGAAACAAAGAACACGAAAACACTATCTAGAAATAAAAAGAAACTTATACTGAAACCTGAGTCTCTAAGTGACTTGTATACTGGAAAACTGTATACTTGAAGTCACTAAATGACTCAGATCGAGTGGAGATGAATGAATTCAACTGAGGAAGGCTTGGGGTATTTATAGCAGCTTTCTGGGGTGCTTTTCTCTCAAAAATTAGATGTGGGACTCTGAACTGCGGCTCGGGATGCCCGTCCCGGCCTGTTGACCAGGTCAGGACGGCCGTCCCGAGTCCTGGACGCCCTTCCTGGCCTGTTGACCATGTCAGGACGCCCATCCTGACTTCGGAATTTCTGAAAATCATGTTTTTACCCCGAAATTTGCCATTTTCTTCTACTTTTCACCTAACACTTCCAAAATCATAAAAACAGTGAAATTGAGTTAATAACAATCAATTAAGACCGATTTACCATCAATTTCACCCTAAATTATGCCTAAAAACATGCTAAAAATGTGATATGATTTATGCATATCACTTTGGACACCCACATCGAATAGATGAAGCCACTTTCTTCCAAACTATTTGTTTATATCCTTTCTTTGCCGCCTAACACTTAATCTCAATCTGCTTAGAATATGTTTAAAAATAAGTTTGGTGGTGCAAGAAAGAGAGAAAAAGAAAGAAGTTCTGAAAAGTAAAATCGTAAACATACTGTAGCAAAATGCTGCAGCATCCTAGAACTGTGGCAGTTAAATTCTGAAATTAAGAATGATAAGGGTGATGTATTTAAGTGCTTGAAAAAGAGAGTAAAACTCTCTGAATATAGAAGAAAAAAAGTGCAAAGCTCATTATTGAGGATGCCTATCAAAAAGATGACCAAATGATAAATCATTTGCTGGAGCAAAAGTGAGAAAAAGGTAGACCCTCTACAGGAAAAATATATAAAATTACTTGCATTAAGTATATTCTGGGCAGATTGGGACTGAGTTCAAGCTCACTGTTTATCTATATTTATCATACCTTAGCCTCAGCCCACATTACAACCGAAGTAAGACCTTTTTTATCTTTGTTAATGAGTTTGCTACATTAGTGGAGAGTGGTATAATAAATTGAATCTTGGCAATACCAAATGTATCTTGGGATTATCAATTGCTGATTCATGAATGAAAGAAACCAATAAGCAGGACTATTCACACACACACTGGAGTAGAAATTCTTTGAGCTTGGGTTGATTAATATTTGATTATTTAACGAAAGATGGAACATGATGCCTGCTTGAATTCTGAAATTTTTTTCTCTGAAATCACTGGTCCCAAGTTAGCTGAAACTGCTGAGCCAAATTTTCCAGTGAGTATGCATATTTCATTTTGCTTCGCATTGATGCAACAATGATTTAAGTTTGGGGGTGTGATAACTCTAAAATAATAGAGTTATTCACATTTACTTTGCCACGTTTTGCTTTTGAAATAACTGAATTTATTCGGTAATTAGAGTTAAAATACGTCTATTTGATATTTTTCCCTTTTTTTACGAATAATGTGGTTTCAATGTCAATGAGTCAATTTTATTTAATTAATCTCCAATTTTTGTTACGAGTTGTGTTTATTATTAATTAGGATTTAATTTGAATTGATTTATTATAACAAGGTTAAAAAAGGGAATGATATTACCGATTTGTTATTTAGTTATTTCCATAAATTATTATATTTTAATTAATTTACTACGTGGCAGCTGGAGCTTGAATTTTGTAGAGAATCCTACAGCATGGAGGAAAATGACAAAGAAATCAGAAGGCAATTGGAATAATTTCTGGATTATTTATTTTATTTGCTGAATATTATAAGAAAATTCCAGAATTCAAGACAGATGGCAGATTGAGGCTGAATCTCGGTACAAGAAGAAACACTATATATACTTGAAAAACCGAGAGAAGAAGGAACTTTTGGAGAGATTAAATTCTTAGACTTTTGAAAGACGAGATTGGTTTTTACTCTTTAGATAGAATAGTAGCAGTTCGGCAGTATAGTTTAGCATTTCTTTTTAGCTTTATATTATTTTCTTAGGGAAAAACCCGAGAGGAAGCAGGGTGACTTGCTGAGTGTTCATCAACTGCGCAGAGAAGATGTGGTGGCATCAGTCAGAGGAGAATAGCATTGGGCAATCGTGATTAAACTGATTTGGGCAGTAGCGTGATCTCAGACCTGAGTAATTCTATGCCCATTTCCTTATTATTGTTCATTGTCTTGTATAGATTCTTGCTTAAGTATTGGGCATGAGTTGAAGGCGATTTTTATGAATTGCTTAAACTTGTTTTCTAATAGAATTATTTACCATGACGATGGGAGTATTTTTATTACATTACTTTAATTCTTGGATTTCGTTATTCTCTGTACTGAACATATATTTATATAGCCTGAAGATGTTGTGGCATAGTAAGTATGAACATGTTGAGTACACTGTTTGGAATACGATGATGAGTATTGATACGCGAAAATCGTATCACATTTTTAGCATGTTTTTATGTATGATTTCGGGTGAAATTGAGGGGAAAGTGATCTTAATTGTTTGTTAATGATGCGATTCTGGTTGACGTACTAAATAGGTGTTATTTTACCCTATGTCGATTATGATTAATTAAGGACTGTGATTGACTAATTGTCACGTTTAGTCTTATGGTGTCACTTAATCAACCAGAATCTAAGGCAGAGTACCTATCGTGTAGCTAGTCTATTGGAAAGTATCTACGATTTTACTAAGTTAATTATCGTACTCCCAGGGAAGTGGCAACGGCTTAGTAGTAACTAGCCTCTTATCCTAACTCTTATCTTATGATCCAGTTATGCAATCTTCATCAAATACTTTGATGAGAGGGTGATCCATTCTCCACTAGGTTCAAGTCTAATTAACCCTAGAAGTGTTTTAAAGATAAGTTCTGATTCTATGTTATACTGTTCCTATATGTTGATTGACCTATATTCGAGTGTTTTAGATATATCTTAGCCTGGAATGCAACTATGTTCTGTGTCTAAAGGTGTACCACATCTGAGTCTCTATGCTACCGCCCCCTATCATTAAGGTAAACGGCCCTACTCACGGTTCGAACAAAGACAGTTATGAAAGCCCTATGTCACTTTCGGGGATCACTCTGAAGGCTCGTAATCGCTGGCATAACGCTCTACTCAGCCTACCTAGACTACTCTAAGAAGCCAGGTGTTCAGCATGTTATTTTATCTAGTATGGCAGACACCAATACTAATTGATGCCTGTTAAACTAAACAGGTTATGAATAGACCGTGGTTAGGAATTGTCTATAACCCTATTTTAGTTTAAAAGAAACTACATTAGACATGCAGACATAATGATTATTTAGCAGGTGGCTATTTCCGGAAAAACATAATAACTTCAACATACAAAACAACTATTCATAAAATCATAATCTGATATTCATAATTGATGTTTAGGACAAAGTAATAAAAATATAAGAGAGGGGTATGGGGACTGATGCCATAAAGAAATCACCCTTTACTTAGTCTCGCCTACAGAGCGTACTGCTGTATACGTCGTATTGCCCGCCCTGACTCTGCTCGCCAGAACCTTCGGAGGACGCTTCCTCAGCCTAGTAGCTAGACTTTACCTTACATCCTGGGCTTAAGCCTAGCCCTGTGGACTGACTCTTCGAACGCCTAGAGCTCTCTTAGGGTCTCCTAACGAAACCCCGGGTATTCTATGAATACCGGAAACGAACCTATCTATAGAAACCTAAGATCTGAGACTATTTCTCAGAAACTAAAACAAAACACTAATAAGAAAGAAAACTTAGATCCGAGTCTCTGAGTGAGTTGTGTACTGGAAAATTGTACACTGGAAACCACTTAATGACTCAGATCGAGTGGAGAGGGATGAATTCAACTGCTGGAGGCCTGGGGTATTTATAGCAGCTTCCCGGAGTGAAAAATTCTGAAACATTCGATGTGGGACAGCTTCTGGCGGTTCGGGACGCCCGTCCCGGTTCGGGACGCCCGTCCTAGCGGTTTGACCGGGTCGGGACGCCCGTCCCGGACCTTTGACCGGGTCAACATTTCCAAAAATTGCGTTTTTGCCCCAGAATTTGCTGTTTTCGTCTACTTTTCACCTGACACTTCCAAAATCATAAAAACCGTGAAATCAAGTAAATAGTAAACAATTAATGTCAATTTACTCTCAATTTCACATTAAAACATATATAAAAACATGCTAAAAATGTGATACGATTTTCGCGTATCAGTTAATTACTCAATTTCACCGTTTTTATGATTTTGGAAGTGTCAGGTGAAAAGTAGACGAAAACAGCAAATTTTGGGGCAAAAATGCAATTTTTGGAAATGTTGACTTGGTCAAAGGGTCAGGACGGGCGTCCCGAACCCGGGACGGGCGTCTCGATCCCCCAGAACCAGTCCCACATCGAATTTTTGATGAAAAATCACCCCGGGAAGCTGCTATAAATACCCCAGGCCTCCAGTAGTTGAAACCATTCCTCTCCACTCGATCTGAGTCATTTAGTGGTTTCCAGTGTACACTTCTCTAGTACACAACTCACTGAGAGACTCGGATCTCAGTTTTCTTTCTTATTAGTGTTTTGTTTTAGTTTCTGAGAAATAGTCTCAAATCTTAGGCTTACATAGATAGGTTCGTTTCTGGTATTCATAGAATACCCGGGATTTCGTTAGGAGATCCTAAGAGGGCTCTAGGCGTTCGAAGAGTCAGTCCACAGGGCTGGGCTTAAGCTGGGTATTAAGGTAAAGCCCAGTTACTAGGCTGAGGAAGCGTCCTCCGAAGGTTCTAGCGAGCAGAGTCAGGGCGAGCAATACGACATATACAGCAATATGCTCCGTCGGCGAGACTACGTAAAGGGTGATTTCTTTATGGCATCAGTCCCCATGTCCCTCTCTTATATGTTGTTATTGTTTTGTTCTAATTACCTATTATGAATACGAGATTACGATTTTTTATGAATAGTTGTTTTATATGTTGACGTTATTATATTTTTCCGGAAATAGCCACATGCTTAACATTCACTATGTCTGCATGTTTAATGTGCTCTTTTAAACTAAAGTTAGGGTTATAGACAATTCCTAACCACGGTCTAATCATAACCTATTTAGTTTAACAGGCATCAATTAGTATTGGTGTCTGCCATGCTAGATAAAATAACCTCCTGAACACCCTGCATATTAAAGTAGTCTAGGTAGGGGCCGAGCTGAGTCCGATTATGCCGGCGGCTAGGGCAAGCGGTATGATCCCCGAAGTGACATAGGGCTTTCATGGATGCCTTCGTCCCGAACCGTGAGTAGGGCCATCATTAAGGTAGGGCGGTTTATTAGAGACCTCGGATGTGGTACGCCTTTAGACATAGAACATAGTTGCAATCCAGGCTAAGATGCATCTAAAATACTTTAAGATAGGTCAATCAACATATAGGAACAGTATAACATAGAATCAGGACTCATCTATAAAACACTTCTAGGATTAATTATACTTAAACCTAGTGGAAAATGATTCACCCTCTCATCAAAGTATTTGATGAAGATTGCATAACTGGATCATAAGATAGGAGTTAGGATAAAAAGGCTAGTTACTACTAAGCCGTTGCCACTTCCCTGGGAGTACGATAATTAACTTAATAAAATCGTAGATACTTTCCAACAGACTAGCTACATGATAGGTACTCTGCCTTAGGTTCTGGCTGATTAAGTGACACCATAGAGACTAAATGTGACAATTAGTCAATCACAGTCCTTAATTATTCATAATCAACATAGGGTAAAATAACACCTATTTAGCACGTCAACCGGAAACCCATCAAGTATGCTGTAGCATTCTTTTCTGTTTTTATGTTTACTGCTTGTATGGGGCATGCTTGGTTTATTCATGTAATTACTTAAATTGTTTAGCATCACTTGCGGTTACGATTGTCCAACGTATGAATCAAACTAGTATCTAGCCTTCTAAAGTAGGGGAGCTAGTGGGCATGATAATTATGTGGCACTAGATTGAGATGCATGACCGTGCGCTCAACATTGCAGGGGACATGACCAAATTCACTGACTAGTGTTGTTCTAGGTCAACGGTACTCCGTACTCCATGAGACGATGTTATCGGGGATCTAGACTAATAGATCAAGTAATCTGGGTAGCACCAGATTGCTGTATCATTAATCTGGAAACTAAAAGTATGTTCTGTATATTTAGATTCATCTCTAGTTTGTATTTACATTTTGGGCGTGAATGCCGCAGCATTGTATTACCTGTAGTACTCTTGTGGGTATTTCCAGTAGGCTGACCCTTAACTGTTAGTTTAGTTTTTCTGTAGGAGTAGCATTGCCGTAGCATTATACCAATCTCTATTCATCATTCATCATTCTTTATTCTTTTATTCTTTTAACCAAGTGTACAATCGTCTTTACATTTGTAATTGGCACACTTAGTCCCTGTGGGATCGATAATCTTGTACTTAGGTACATATATTACTTGTTGACCGGTGTATACTTGCACTTGTTAAGATTGCGTTGATTTATTTCATTTCATTATCTTTACAAATTGTGACACACGCACACAATGCAACAGAGCTAAAAACTTCCAGAAGATACCACCAAACAAAGTCCCTATCCGTAGAATCAACAGATGAGATATCGTTATTGGTAAGGCCCGTATACTGTTACAGAAGTGTCGCCATATGGAGCATGGGTTATAATGGATGAAGACGACACTACTCAAAAGGTAAACGAACAACAATTAAAGCCATACTAGTGCAATCAAGTGACCTACCGACCAAGTGGTATCGACCGGCCGATGGATATAGAAGAGTTTAGCATTATATCAAGAGTATAGCGGCGGAGGAGCCTGTGTCCCCTGCATACTAGTCAGCTGTGCGAAACTCCCCCGAGGAAGTCTCAACTACTTGGGCCTAGATCTGCACTACTGGAGGCCCCTACCATCACTACTTCGCCAAAGATTCAAGGAATGTCACGCTCCTGGTCACATTCCTCTTCGAAACGTTGCTATGATTGCAAGAAACTTTGCAAATGATTCGAGGAAGCAGTCCTTGGGACTCGAGCCAAGAGTCGATGACATTTTAGCAACAGCACATGGCTGAGGTGAACAGCCAATTGACATATCAAAGTAGACCCTTCCACTCGATACATGAAGGGAGCTTTTCTAATCCTCATCTTTCGCTACTTTTAGTAAATTTTGTTTTCTTTCTATTAATCTTTTTGATTTATCTTACTTTTTGTTATTTCTATTGCCTTTGTTGTTTTTCTTGTTTCTTCTCTTTTTGTTTCTCTTATTTATTTAAATAAGTGTGGGGTAATAGGATATGCATGCACACTGAGGACAGTGTAAACCTTACGTGTGGGGTAGTAGTGCACAGTGCACTCATTTTTCATATATTTGCATATTTTTCCTAGAATTTTCACTAAAAATTGCACCCTCCAAAATTTTTCAAAATTGTTTCACTCTTTTAGACTTCTAAATTCAGTATTGGTTTATTGAGACCAGCTTATGTCTGTGATATATGTTCAGTAGAGTGTTATGACTATTAGGAAATAATTTGATTACTTTACTGAATTCATCAATTAGAAGTAGGGAATTCCTGATGATGTGCATAAATCATATCACTTTTTTAGCATATTTTTAGGCACAAATTCGGGCAAAATTGGAGGCAAATCGTTCTTAATTGATTGATATTAATACAATTTTGTAGTTTTTGTGATTTTGGAAGTTTCATGTGAAATATGCAAGAAAATGGCAAATATTGGGGCAAAAACATGATTTTCGAAAGTTCGTGGATCAGGACGGGCATCCCAGACCCGGGACGGGCATCTTGACCCGATCAATAGATCGGGATGGGCGTCCCGAGCCCCTACACAGAATCTCACATCAATTTCTACATAAAAAATCACTCAGCTTACCTGCTATAAAAACCCTAGGCCTTCCTCAATTGAAATCATCCCTCTCCACTTGATCTAAATCATTCAATGACTTCAAGTAGTTTTTCTAAGTATACAAGTCATTTAGTGATCTCAGGTGTTTCTTTCAAGTAGTTTAGTATACGAGAGTTTCTCGTGTTCTTTACTTTCAGAGAATCTGTCTCAAAATCTTAGGATACGACTAGATAGGGTTCGTTTTTTGGTATTCATAGAATACCCAGGGTTTCATTAGGAGATCCTAAGAGGGCATTAGGTGAGCGAAGAGCTAGTCAACAAGGCTTTGCTTTAGCCTGGGATGTAAGGTAAAGCAATTGCTGCTAGGCTAAGGAGGCGTTCTCCGAAGGTTCTGTCGAGCAGAGTCGGGTCAAGCAGTCCACGATATACAAGTAGTTGCTCCATCATCGGACCTAATAAAGGGTGAATACTTTATGGTGGTGGTCCGCTTGACCCACTCTATATATTCTGTACTGTGTTTGTCCAAAAATCTATTTGAATATTAAATTATGATGTTATGAATATGTGTTTTGCATGCTGAAGTTATTTACATTTTTCTGGAAAGGTCACCAGCTTAATTATCATTATGACTGTATGTCTACTTGCTCTTTTAAATTTGATGAAGGGTTATAGAAAATTTCTAACCACGGTACATAACCTGTCTAGTTTAGCAGGCCTTAATTTAGGGCTTTGTGTGAGGACGGAAGCATTAAGGTCTGCCATATTAGATAAAATAACCTATAGATCACCATGTTTGTTAGAGTAGTCTAATGAAGCTGAGTTGGTGTGTTTATGCCGGCGTTAGGGCAAGCGGCATGATCTCCTGAGTGACACAGGACTTTCATGGATGCCTTTAGCTCGAACCGTGGTAGGGCCGTCAATGGCGATGGGGCGGTTTATCTGATAACTCAGATGTGATACACAGGTAGAATCAGTATATAATTGCAATCTAGACCAAGATATATCTAAAATACTCAAAGATAGGTCAGTCAACATGTAGAAACAATAGGATATACATCAGAATACTTGTCTTGAAAATACTCTTGCATGCTTAATAAACTTGAATTTTGTGTAGAAAGGATCACCCACTCATCAAAGATATTGATGAATGATTGCATAACTAAGTAATAAAATGATAGTTAGGGTAAAAGGATAGTTGCTACTAAGTCGTTACCACTTCCTTGGGAGTACGATAAATTCTTTAATTAAAATCGTAGATACTTTCCAACATACTAGCTACACGATAGGTACTCTGCCTTAGGTTCTGATTGATTAAGTGACAACATAGATACTAAATGTGACAATTAGTAAGTCTCAGTCCTTAATTATTCATAATAGATATAGTGTAAATAAAGCCTATTTTTAGCATATCAATCGGAACACATCAGATTTTTGGCGCTGTTGACGGGAAAATATCATAAAATTTTAGGATCCCTGATCAAAATTCTAGAGGCTTATGATAGGTGACGTAGTAATCTATACCTTAGACATAACACTCACTTTATTCTAGTTAGACAATTAGTTTCCTGAAATATAGGGTTATCATAACTAATTAATTTTAGAAATTATCTGAATTTAAGAAACTTAGGATAATCAAATTTTAGAAAATTATTCTAAAACTTTATGAAGGAAATTTAATTGCTTTCGAAAAAAAACCAAAAACTATTTTCTTGTTCTTAATTTTATTTCTTCCTTGATTTACTCCTTTGATTATGTATTTGTTTTATTTTTCCCAGATTCGTTCATCTTTCAATCTATTTTACTCCACTAACCTTTCTGCTCAGACTTAACGTATTTCTCTCTATAGTTGTATGACTCGAACCTTAGAAGCTAATCTTGAAACCCCAGTTGAAAACCCCGCACGTCTCATCCGTATAGCTAACAGACGAAAAATGGAGATGGCTGTTGAAAGACCTCCCCTCGAATCTTACATCCAGCCACAGACAGTTCCAGTGTCGTCTGCCATTAGAATCCATGGAAACCCTCGCTATGATCTCAAACCAAATGTGATCTAGCTGATAATAAATTAGGTCCAGTTTGGAGGAACTGCAGGAGAAAATCCGCTCGAGCACTTGTCCGAATTCTCCACTCTCTACGAAGGTCTCAAGGGAGATCACACTGCGGAAGTAACCAAGCTGAACCTCTTCTCCTACTCACTTAGGGACAGAGCTAATAGGTAGCTGGCACAGTTACCTACTAACTCAATCACAACTTGGGATGAGTTAAGCAAGGCCTTCTTGGAAGAATACTATTCCGCAGCAAGAGTCCTAGAATATCGAAGGGCTCTTTCTAGCTTCACTCAAGCTGCCGATGAGACAGTAATCAAAGCCTGGAACAGATTCAGGGAACTACTCAGACTCTGCCCACAACATGGACTTACTAAAGCACTGCTAATCCAACAATTCTATGGAGGTATGATAGAAATGGGCAAGCAAGTTCTTGATGGACTTAACCCCCACCGCGGTTTCAATGGACTGAATGAAGTAGATGCTAGAAATGCCCTGGAGAGACTCTATAGGAACAGCAAGAACTGGCGCACTAGTGGCTGAGCCAAGAAACAACCAGTTAATGCGGTAAATGCCTCCACCGATGAACAATTCGAGGCATTCAAGGCCAATATTACTAATCAACTGAATGCCTTCCAACAGGGAAAGAGCATTCAGTCAGTATATCAAGTCTGTGAATTTTTCCAAGGACCGCATTTCAGTTGGGATTGTTATGGTAATGGAATACTGACTATTCCAGAGGATATAGAACAAGTGGAAGCAGTTAACTCTGCCCCTATGGGAAATACCTACAACCCCACCTGGAAGAACCACCCATGATTCAGTTGGAGAAACAATTCCGGGAATGTCAACTTCCAGAAAAGAGCACCTCAGTGATGGAGTTCCGGTTGATATGCTAAATAGGTGTTATTTTACCCTATGTTGATTATGAATAATTAAGGACTGTGATTGACTAATTGTCACATTTAGTCTCTAGGGTGTCACTTAATCAGCCAGAACATAAGGCAGAGTACCTATCGTGTAGCTAGTCTGTTGGAAAGTATCTACGATTTTATTAAATAAATATCGTACTCCCAGGGAAGTGGTAACGGCTTAGTAGTAACTAGCCTTTATTCCTAACTCTTATCTTATAATCCAGTTATGCAATCTTCATCAATAACTTTGATGAGAGGGTGATTCATTCTCCACTAGGTTTAAGTCTAACCAAACCTGAAAGTATTTTATAGATGTGATCCTGATTTTATGTTATACTGTTACTATACGTTGATTGACCTATATTCGAGTATTTTAGACATGCCTTGGCCTGGATTGCAACTATGTTCTGTGTCTAAAGGTTACCACATATGAGTTTCTACGCTACCGCCCCATCATTAAGGGTAACGACCCTACTCACGGCTCAGACTAAAGTCAGCAATGAATGCCCTATGTCACTTCAGGGATCATACTGCTCGTCTCATAACCGCCGGCATAAAACTCTACTCAGCCTACCTAGACTACTTTCAACCAACGGGGTGTTCCGCAGATTATTTTATCTAGTATGGCAGACACCAATACTAATTGATGTCTGTTAAACTAAACAGGTTATGAATAGACCGTGGTTAGGAATTGTCTATAACCCTAATTTCAGTTTAAAAGAATAGACCGTGGTTATGAATAGACCGTGGCAATAGACATGCAGACATAATGAGTATTTAAGCAGGTGGCCATTTCTAGAAAAACATAATAACTTCAACATATATCACAAATATTCATAAAAACATAATCTGGTATTCAAACTGTTATTTGGACAAACACAATAACAACATATAAGAGAGGGACAGGGGGACCGATGCCATAAAGAAATCACCCTTTACGAAGTCTCTCCGATGGAGCGTACTGCTGTATATGCCATATTGCTTGACCCGACTCTACTCGCCAGAACCTTCGGAGGACGCTTCCTCAGCCTAGTAACTGGGCTTTACCTTAATACCCAGCTTAAGCCCAGCCCTGTGGATTGACTCTTCGAACGCCTAGAGCCCTCTTAGGATCTTCTAACGAAATCCCGGGTATTCTATGAATACCAGAAACGAACCTATATATAGAAGCCTAAGATCTGAGACTATTTCTCAGAAACTAAAACAAAACACTAACAAGAAAGAAAACTGAGATCCGAGTCTCTGAGTGAGTTGTGTACTGGAGAAGTGTACACTGGAAACCACTTAATAACTCAGATCGAGTGGAGAGGAATGAAATCAACTGCTGGATGCCTAGGGTATTTATAGCAGCTTCCCGGGGTGATTTTTCATCAAAAATTCGATGTGGGACTTGAACTGGGGGTTCGGGACGCCCGTCCTGATCTGTTGACCAAGTTGGGACGCCCGTCCCGAGTCCTGGATGCCGGTCCCGGTGCTTTGACTGGGTCGGGACGCCCGTCCGGGTTCGGGACGCCTGTCCGGGTTCGGGACGCCCGTCTGGGTTCGGGACGCCCGTCCTGAGCCTTTGACCGAGTCAGCATTTCCAAAAATTACATTTTTGCCCCAAAATTTGCTGTTTTCGTCTACTTTTCACCTGACACTTCCAAAATCATAAAAACTGTGAAATTGAGTAAATAACAAACAATTAAGATCAATTCACCCTCAATTTCACCCGAAATCATACATAAAAACATGCTAAAAAGGTGATACGATTTTTGCGTATCAAATAACCCCACACTTAGCTTTTTGCTTGTCCTCAAGCAAAGTCTACCTGAAGTTAGTGATTCTAAACCATATGTGCATTCCTAGTTATGTTTTTATTCCCAAAATTCTTCAGACAATTCTTAACACAGGTCTGACTGGTTAGGTTGCTATGACAAGGTCTCAGATGTTTTTAGTAGATTGTTATGATCAGGTAGAAAACAAATCAACAACTAGGTTGAACTTTTTTTTTCTTAGTCACAGGGTCTTCCTGATGTGTAGTGTGTGTACTAGTCCAGACCAGATAGCCAACACAATGAACTCTTATCTTAACTGTTACCAGATAACACTTCGACCTTTTGCTAGACACACTGACAACAGATAACTTTCTGAGTTCTGAGCTTTGGTGATCAGATTCTATTTAGTATTTATTGAGTTCTTTCGTTTATAGATTTTCTAGGGTATTTTGAGTCTGCTTAGAACACGTCAACTTCAACTACCCATGTAGCGAGTCCCACTCCGATGACTCCCAGATCTGCACGACCTTAGGGCATCAGGCTTTAAGTTCCCCGAAGGAGTGGTGCTCGAGTAGCGAAGGGCGCTGGCAAACTACCCTATTTTTTTTCTTTTCTTTTTCACTTTTGGCTCAGAGTCTCATCTAGTCATTCCAATTGTCAATGCATCCTATAACTGGTCTAATTTTATCTAGTTAAGTCTTGAAAAGGTAATTGGTTGAGGTCTCTAATCCAGACTAAGTTGTGCTCATTTATCAGGAATTCCCTATTCCTAATCAATTAGTTCAGCAATAGTCATCAATTATCTCCTACTAACCATAACATACTGATGCGATTCCGGTTGACGTACTAAATAGGTGTTATTTTACCCTATGTCGATTATGATTAATTAAGGACTGTGATTGACTAATTGTCACGTTTAGTCTTATGGTGTCACTTAATCAGCCAGAATCTAAGGCAGAGTACCTATCGTGTAGCTAGTCTATTGGAAAGTATCTACGATTTTACTAAGTTAATTATCGTACTCCCAGGGAAGTGGCAACGGCTTAGTAGTAACTAGCCTCTTATCCTAACTCTTATCTTATGATCCAGTTATGCAATCTTCATCAAATACTTTGATGAGAGGGTGATCCATTCTCCACTAGGTTCAAGTCTAATTAACTCTAAAAGTGTTTTAAAGATGAGTTCTGATTCTATGCTATATTGTTCCTATATGTTGATTGACCTGTCTTCGAGTATTTTAGATGCATCTTAGCCTGGATTGCAACTATGTTCTGTGTCTAAAGGCGTACCACATCCGAGGTCTCTAATAAACCGCCCTACCTTAATGACGGCCCTACTCACGGTTCGGGACGAAGGCATCCATGAAAGCCCTATGTCACTTCGGGGATCATACCGCTTGCCCTAGCCGCCGGCATAATCGGACTCAGCTCGACTCCTACCTAGACTACTTTAACAAGCAGGGTGTTCAGCATGTTATTTTATCTAGCATGGCAGACACCAATACTAATTGATGCCTGTTAAACTAAACAGGTTATGATTAGACCGTGGTTAGGAATTGTCTATAACCCTAGTTAGTTTAAAAGAGCACATTAAACATGCAGACATAGTGAATATTTAGCAGGTGGCTATTTCTAGAAAAACATAATAACTTCAACATATATATCTAACAAATATTCATAAAAATCATAATCTGGTATTCAGAACTGTTATTTGGACAAACACAATAACAACATATAAGAGAGGGATAGGGGGACCGATGCCATAAAGAATTCACCCTTTACGAAGTCTCGCCGATGGAGCGTACTGCTGTATATGCCGTATTGCTTGACCCGACTCTACTCACCAGAACCTTCGGAGGACGCTTCCTCAGCCTAGTAGCTAGACTTTACCTTACATCCTGGGCTTAAGCCTAGCCCTGTGGACTGACTCTTCGAACGCCTAGAGCCCTCTTAGGATCTCCTAACGAAATCCCGGGTGTTCTATGAACACCAGAAACGAACCTATCTATAGAAGCCTAAGATCTGAGACTATTTCTCAAAAACTAAAACTAACACTAATAAGAAAGAAAACTGAGATCCGAGTCTCTGAGTGAGTTGTGTACTGGAAAATTGTACACTGGAAACCACTTAATGACTCAGATTGAGTGGAGAGGGATGATTTCAACTGATGGAGGCCTGGGGTATTTATAGCAGCTTCCTGGAGTGAAAATCTCTGAAAAATTCGATGTGGGACAGCTTCTGGCGGCTCGGGATGCCCGTCCTAATTCGTTGACCAGGTTCGGGACGCCCGTCCGGGTTCAGAACGCCCGTCCCGGACCTTTGACCGGGTCAACATTTCCAAAAATTGCGTTTTTGCCCCAGAATTTGCTGTTTTCGTCTACTTTTCACCTGACACTTCCAAAATCATAAAAACCGTGAAATCAAGTAAATAGTAAACAATTAATGTTAATTTACTCTCAATTTCACATTAAAACATATATAAAAACATGCTAAAAATGTGATACGATTTTCGCGTATCAGATAACCCCACACTTAGCTTTTTGCTTGTCCTCAAGCAAAGTCTACCTGAAGTTAGTGATTCTAAATCATATGTGCAGTCACTTAAATTTCTAGTCATGTTTTTATTCCAAAAATTATTCAGATAATTCTTAACACAGGTCTGACTGGTTAGGTTGCTATGACAAGGTCTCAAATGTTTCTAGTAGATTGTTAGGATTGAGCAGAAAACAATTTAACAACTAGGTTGAACTCTTCTCTTAGTCACAGGGTCTTCCTGATGTGTAGTGTGTGTACTAGTCTAGACCAGATAGTCAACACAATGAACTCTTATCTTAACTGCTACCAGATAATACTTCGACCTATCGCTAGACATACTGACAACAGATAACTTTCTGAGTTCTGAGCTTTGGTGATCAGATTTTTAATGTTTTAGCACTTAGTTATTTTCTTTATAGATTCAGGGTATTTCGAGTTTGCTTAGAACACGTCAACTTCAACTACCCATGTAGCGAGTCCCACTCCGATGACTCCCAGATCTACACGACCTTAGGGCATCAGGCTTTAAGTTCCCCGAAGGAGTGGTGCTCGAGTAGCGAAGGCCGCTGGCAAACTACCCTATTGTAATTAACTTCCTTAAGTTCTTTTCACTTTTAGCTCAGAGTCTCATCTAGTCATTCTAACTGCCAATATATCCACAACTGGTCTAATTTTATCTAGTTAAGTCTCAAATAGGCAATTGGTTGAGGTCTCTAATCCAGACAAGGTTGTGCTCAGTTATCAGGAATTCCCTATTCCTAATCAATTAGTCCAAGATATCTATCAATTATCTCCTACTAACCATAACATACTACCTACATATCATAGACATAAGCAATTTGTTTAACCAAGCATACTGCATTTAGAAGTCTGAAAGACGGAAAAATTTTGAAATTTTTTTTGGAAGGGTGTGAAAATACAGGGAAAACAAGCAAAAGCATGCGAAATTTTTTTTCAAACTGCTTCAAACTGCTACAGTGCACCGTGCACTGCTACCCCACACTTAAGTTTGGCACTGTCCTCAGTGTTCATGCATAGCTAATTACCCCACACTTATTTGAAAATAAGAAATAAATAAAAAAAACAAGAAATAAAACACAATTAAAAGATCCTTACCCCACACTTATTCAACTAACTACGGGTAAGAAGGAACATAAAACAACCAAAGAAATAACAAAACAGGACACAAAAATGAAGAAAATAAAAGTAAAGGATCATGAGGATTAGAAAAACTCCCTTCATGTCGCGAGCAGAAGGGTCTTCTCTGATCTGTCAATTGGCTCTTCACCTTAGCCATGTGCTATTGCTGAGGTGTTCTTGACTCTGCAAGCTCTAGATATTGGAATGGATGACGCCAGCTCCGATCCTTCATTGTCGAGCTCTAGGTAGTGGCATATCCATTTGATGAATGACTCAAGCCCCAAGGACTGTTTCCTCGAATCATCTACAAAGTTTCTCGTAATCGTAGCAACGTGTCCAGAAGGAACGTGTCTAGGAATGAGACTTCTTTGGATTGGTGTGCCTACCTGCTAATGTTAGTAAAGGTATTGCATGCAAGTCTCGAATGGAATAAAAGATACCTGAAGTTTTGGCGAAACTGTGGTGGTAGGGGGCTCCAGTTGTGTAGATCTAGGCCCAAGTATTTGAGACTTCATCGAAGAAGTTTCTCACAGCTGATTGGTATGCAGGGGATGCAAGCTCCTCCATTGCTATGCTCCTGATACACTGCCAAATTCCTCTATATCCTTCGACCCTTCGTTATCTCTTGGTAGATCACTTGCTTGCACTGGTCTGGTTTTAATTGTTGCCAGTATCTCATCTATTGATTCTACGAGTGTGGGCTTTGCTGTGGTGGTGTCTTCTGAAAGTTTCCAGCTTCCGAATTATTCCTCAGCTAAATCCCGTATGATTCCTCTAGCTGGGATTGTATGCATTTCCCATTGGAGCAGCAATCTGCAGTAACCTACTCCTACCTCTTTTGGAATGGTTCGTATTTTATTCCCATAGCAATCCCTGCTAGAGTGTGGTACTTAGCAGACTTCACAGATTTGATACACAGGCTTAACAATTCTTCCTAAGACATCGGCACTCTGAATCTGGAAAGCAACTAGAATCTGCACATGACTTTAACATCATTAGTAGGCAATGCCTGTGGTTCAGGCCATTTTGAAAAGTGTTCCACGACTACTATGATGTAATTATTTTCAAAGGAAAGAACAAGAAAGGATTTAATGAATACCCTTAGATATCAAAAAGATTGTAAAACTTTGTGTACCTTGTTGGGGTAGATGATCTCTGAAGGATGTGTTACCTGTTATTTGGCAAGCATCGCAAGACTGTATCGGAGATACAAAATCCTTGAATATAGTGGGTCAACAAGATCCTGCTTTTAACACTTTCCGGACAGTGTTGATAGCCATCAATTGGTCTCCCGTAGATTCTTTAGGGCAATGCTCCAAAATATTGTGTCCTTCATCTTCTGAGACACATCTTCTGATCAACTGATCTGCAAAAATTTGAAATAGAAGAGAAACTGCCCAGTAGTAATATTTCAAATCAGCAAAGAATTTCTTCTTTTGCTGATAAGTCATATCACTTGGAACTTATTCAGTGACTAGATAATTTGCAATAAACTACAGATGAGAATTATTATACATAGCAAACAATGCAAATAAGTTTTCATCCAGAAATTTATCAGTATTACACTAGCCTCTAACTCGGTGTTTTCTAATCTAGACCAATGGTTTGCTTTCTAGATTTTCAACCCTTTTTCTTATCCCTTTATTCTATATAAAGTTCAAGTAACAATAAAACTTAACTTAATCAAGTATGGTTCAGCATTAGTTTTATTGAACACAGACATCTCAGAGTGATCAGTGTAACCTATTGTTTTTAGACAAGACTAGATAAGATTAGGATTTATCATACATGAACTTTCTTATCATGTTTCTTGTCTAAAACAATTCTTACTACATCACATATTCATTCAAAAAGCAGATTTCAATCAGGTGATGTCATAATGGGTGCAATAATTCCTTTTGGTTTTAAAAATTCTCATGCAATCATCAGCAAAACAAAAGGAACATCCTTTTTCCAATAGAACATTCAAAGGTCTGGCTATTAAGGAAAAATTATTTCATAACTCGTCCTAATAAAGCCGGTATGACTCTAAGAAAATTCTAAAATGAAGTTTCTTCCCAATAAAATTCTAAGCCAAAATTTTACAACTCAGAAAAATATTCTATCCTCATTTCCATTTTTATTTTTTCGAAAAAGAGCAACAAATGTACAACTAAGAAAACAACTAAGAAAGAACAAGAGATAGGGAAAAAAAACAACTTACCATTGAGCAAGAAAAATACATTCTTTTTGGATTTTAAATTTTTAACCTTTTTTTTTCTTTTTATATTTCGAAAGCAATTAAGTTTCCTCAATACGGTTTTAGAATAATTTTCTAAAATTTGATTATCCTGAGTGTCTTAATTCTAGATAACATCTAAAATTAATTAGTTATGATAATCCTATATTTCGAAAACTGATTGTCTAACTAGCATAAAACAAGTGTTAGGTCTAAGGTCTAGGTTACTACCGCTACCTATCATAAGTATCTAGAATTTTGATCAGGAATCCTAAATTCATTATGATATTTCCCCGGCAACGGCGCCAAAAATCTGATGCGATTCCGGTTGACGTACTAAATAGGTGTTATTTTACCCTATGTCGATTATGATTAATTAAGGACTGTGATTGACTAATTGTCACGTTTAGTCTTATGGTGTCACTTAATCAGCCAGAATCTAAGGCGGAGTACCTATCGTGTAGCTAGTCTATTGGAAAGTATCTACGATTTTACTAAGTTAATTATCGTACTCCCAGGGAAGTGGCAACGGCTTAGTAGTAACTAGCCTCTTATCCTAACTCTTATCTTATGATCCAGTTATGCAATCTTCATCAAATACTTTGATGAGAGGGTGATCCATTCTCCACTAGGTTCAAGTCTAATTAACTCTAAAAGTGTTTTAAAGATGAGTTCTGATTCTATGCTATACTGTTCCTATATGTTGATTGACCTGTCTTCGAGTATTTTAGATGCATCTTAGCCTGGATTGCAACTATGTTCTGTGTCTAAAGGCGTACCACATCCGAGGTCTCTAATAAACCGCCCTACCTTAATGACGGCCCTACTCACGGTTCAGGACAAAGGCATCCATGAAAGCCCTATGTCACTTCGGGGATCATACCGCTTGCCCTAGCCGCCGGCATAATCGGACTCAGCTCGACTCCTACCTAGACTACTTTAACAAGCAGGGTGTTCAGCATGTTATTTTATCTAGCATGGCAGACACCAATACTAATTGATGCCTGTTAAACTAAACAGGTTATGATTAGACCGTGGTTAGGAATTGTCTATAACCCTAACGTTAGTTTAAAAGAGCACATTAAACATGCAGACATAGTGAATATTTAGCAGGTGGCTATTTCTAGAAAAACATAATAACTTCAACATATCTAACAAATATTCATAAAAATCATAATCTGGTATTCATAACTGTTATTTGGACAAACACAATAACAACATATAAGAGAGGGATAGGGGGACCGATGCCATAAAGAATTCACCCTTTACGAAGTCTCGCCGATGGAGCGTACTGCTGTATATGCCGTATTGCTTGACCCGACTCTACTCACCAGAACCTTCGGAGGACGCTTCCTCAGCCTAGTAGCTAGACTTTACCTTACATCCTGGGCTTAAGCCTAGCCCTGTGGACTGACTCTTCGAACGCCTAGAGCCCTCTTAGGATCTCCTAACGAAATCCCGGGTGTTCTATGAACACCAGAAACGAACCTATCTATAGAAGCCTAAGATCTGAGACTATTTCTCAGAAACTAAAACTAACACTAATAAGAAAGAAAACTGAGATCCGAGTCTTTGAGTGAGTTGTGTACTGGAAAATTGTACACTGGAAACCACTTAAAGACTCAGATCGAGTGGAGAGGGATGATTTCAACTGATGGAGGCCTGGGGTATTTATAGCAGCTTCCTGGAGTGAAAATCTCTGAAAAATTCGATGTGGGACAGCTTCTGGCGGCTCCGGACGCCCGTCCCGGTTCGGGACGCCCGTCCTGATTCGTTGACCAGGTTCGGGACGCCCGTCCTGATTCGTTGACCAGGTTCGGGACGCCCGTCCTGATTCGTTGACCAGGTTCGGGACGCCCGTCCCGGTTCAGGACGCCCGTCCTGGCGGTTTGACTGGGTCGGGACGCCCGTCCCGGGTTCGGGATGCCCGTCCCGGACCTTTGACCGGGTCAACATTTCAAAAAATTGCGTTTTTGCCCCAGAATTTGCTGTTTTCGTCTACTTTTCACCTGACACTTCCAAAATCATAAAAACCGTGAAATCAAGTATATAGTAAACAATTAATGTCAATTTACTCTCAATTTCACATTAAAACATATATAAAAACATCCTAAAAATGTGATACGATTTTCGCGTATCACATACTACCTACATATCATAGACATAAGCAATTGTTTAACCAAGCATACTGCCTTTAGAAGTGTGAAAGACGGAAAAATTTTGAAATTTTTTGGAAGGGTGTGAAAATATGGGGAAAACAAGCAAAAGCATGCAAAAAAATTTGCAAACTGCTACAGTGCACCGTGCACTGCTACCCCACAATTAATTCTGACACTGTCCTCAGTGTTCATGCATATCTAATTACCGCCACACTTATTTGAAAACAAGAAATAAAACACAGAAAAGATTCTTACCCACATTATGGGTAAGAAAGACATAAAAAAAACAAAATGATGCAACAATTTTGTATGTCATATAAATCAATTTTGTACATAGATTCATAGTCATACAGCCCAGACATGTTTATACACATAGAACAAGAAAAACAAAAGCAAAAGAAAGGAAAGGAAAGAAGGAGAGAGAGACTATGAACCCGGCGGGTCGTCGTCCAGTGGACCTAAGTCTGCTGTAAAGTCAAACTCGAAGTTTTCCGCCAGTCGGGAAGTATGCTGCTGTATCTCCTCAATCCTGCTGGTGTTCATGGCGATCTTGTCATCCATCATCGCCAGCCGTCTGTCAATCCTGTCCATGTCTCGACTGTATCGGGCCGATAGTTCTGCCAATCCGTGTGACATGTGTCGTTCGAAGGCAGTACGTGTCACGAACGTCTCGGACAGAGGGATATGAGCTGGATATGCTTCCGATGCCGATGCTTGTCCTGTCTGCTCCGTGTGGATGGTGTCGCGGCCATTCGCATCCCGGACAACCATTCCCATGTTCTGTAGAATGGTAAGATCAGTGGGAACGGTGGTCGGGGTGACCAGGGTCAGCTCCGAGCCCTCTATGTCCAACTCCAGGTAGCGGGCTAGCTTGGTGATGTACGGTCCGAGCCCCAGACACTATTTCCGGGTGTCTGTAGCGAATCCTCGCATGACGACCGTGATGAGTCTAGCCATCTTTACCGTAGATCCCATGTGCATGTTGGCCAGAAGGAATGTCTCCATCTGGGTGACAGTTCCGGGAGCCATCCATCATCTTGACATTGTATGTGCAATGATAGCGTGCAGGTAACGAAGAGTAGGATAAATACCTGTGGCTTTTGCAAAGCCATGCTGGTATGGGACACCCGTCATGCAGATCTGAGCCCAACTCAACTTGTCAGAGCAGATTGTTGAATTTTCAAAATAAGGGAGTATTCTCTTCACTCTATTTGCTTTATTATTTTTATTTTGTTTTGTTATTTCTATTACCCTTTTTGTTTTGTTGTTTTGTTTTCTTTCTCTTCCTCTTAGTTAATCAAATAAGTGTGGGGTAAGAGTTTTATATGTTTTACCAGCTTATGTTTTTCAAATAAGTGTGGGGTAATAGAATATGCATGAACACTGAGGACAGTGTAAACCTTAAGTGTGGGGTAGCAGTGCACAGTGCACTGTAGTAGTAGTCAAAATTTGCATGTTTTCACATATTTCTCACAAAAATTGCACCCTTCCAAAAAAGTTTCAAAATTTTTCACTCTTTCAGACTTCAAATTCAGTATTGATTGGGTAAAGAAATACTTATGTCTATGATATATGTTGAGTAGAGCATTATGATCAATAGGAAACAAGTTGATAACTTTACTTAATTCCTCGATTAGAAATAGGGAATTCTTGATAATTGAGCACAACCTAGTTTGGATTAGAGACATCAACCAAATACCTTTTCAAGACTTAACTGAATAATATTAGACCGATTCAGGATGTATTATCGATTTAAATGACTAGATGATGCTCTGAGCCGGAAGTGAAAAAGTTAAACAAATAGGGTAGCTTGCAAGCGTCCTTTGCTACTCGAGCACCACTTCTTAAGGGAACTTAATACCTGATGCCCTAATGTCGTACATATCTAGGAGTCATCGGAGTGGGACTCGCTACCTGGGTAGTTAAAGTTGATGTGTGAAAGCGAACGCAAAAATACCCTGAACAATCAATCTAATAATACATTGCCTAGTGTGTTCTTTTATTGAAAATTATAATTGAAAAGCCTTGACACCAAAGCTCAGAACTCAGAAGGTTGTTTGTTGCTATTATGTTCAACGATTGGTCGAAGTATTATCTGGTAAGAGTTAAGAGAAGACTATATTGTGTTGACAATCTAGTCTAGATTAGTTCACACACTACACATCAGGAAGACCTCGTGACTAAGAGTAGAGTTCAGTCTAGTTATATAGTTGTTACACTTGCATGACCATGATAATCTACTAAGACATTTGAGACCTTGTCATAGCAACTTGACCAGTCAAGCTTGTTTTGTGAATCATCTGACTTAGTGATTAATTTTGGCTAAAAACATTGCTAGGTCTTTTGAGTGACTGCACTTATGATTTAGAATTTCAATAATTTCATATAGACTTTGCTTAAGGACAAGAAAAAAGCTAAGTGTGGGGTTATATGATGTGCATAAATCATATCACTTTTTTAGCATGTTTTAGGCATAAATTAGGGCAAAATTGGAGATAAATCGTTCTTAATTAATTGATATTAATACAATTTTGCAGTTTTTGTGATTTTGGAAGTTTCAGGTGAAATATGCAAGAAAATGGCAAATATTGGGACAAAAACGTGATTTTCGGAAGTTTGTGGATCATGACGGGCTTCCCAAGGTTAGGACGAGTGTCCCGACCCGGTCAAAAACCCGGGACAAGCATCCTTACCCGGTCAACAGATCGGGATGGGCGTCCTGACCTAGTCAACAGATCGGGACGGGCATCCTGACCCGGTCAACAGATCGGGACGGGTGTACCGAGCCCTTGCACAGAATCCCACATAGATTTCTACATCAAAAATCACTCAGCTTACCTGCTATAAAAACCCCAGGCCTTCCTCAGTTGAAATCATCCCTCTCCACTTGATCTGAATCATTTAGTGACTTCAAGTATACATTTTTCTATAGTATTCAAGTCATTTAGTGATCTCATGTGTTTCTTTCAAGTAGTTTAGTATACAAGAGTTTCTCGTGTTCTTTGCTTTCTGAGAATCTGTCTCAGAATCTTAGGATACGACTAGATAGCGTTCATTTTTTGTATTCATAGAATACCTAGAATTTCGTTAGGAAATCCTAAGAGGGCATTAGGTGAGCGAAGAGCTAGTTAACAAGGCTTTGCTTAAGCCCGGGACGTAAGATAAAGCAATTGCTGCTAGGCAAAGGAGGCGTTCTCCGAAGGTTCTATCTAGCAGAGTCGGGTCAAGCAGTCTAGGATATACAAGTAGTTGCTCCATCAGCTAACCTAATAAAGGGTGAATACTTTATGGTGGTGGTCCCCTTGACCCTCTCTATATATTTTGTACTGTGTTTGTCCAAAAATCTATTTGAATATTAAATTATGATGTTATGAATATGTGTTTTGCATGCTGAAGTTATTTACATTTTTTTGGAAAGGTCACCAACTTAATTATCATTATGACTGTATGTCTACTTGCTCTTTTAAATTAGATGAACGGTTATAGACAATTCCTAACCACGGTCTAATCATAACCTGTCTAGTTTAACAAGCCTTAATATATGGCTTTGTGTGAGGATGGAAGCATTAAGGTCTGCCATATTAGATAAAATAACCTATAGATCACCATGTTTGTTAGAGTAGTCTAATGAGGCCGAGTTCGTGTGTTTATGGCGGTATTAGGGTGAGCGGCATGATCTCTTGAGTGACACAGGACTTTCATGGATGCCTTTAGCTCGAACCGTGAGTAGGGTCGTCAATGGCGATAGGGCAGTTTATCAGATAACTCAGATGTGGTACACAGGTAGAATCAGTATATAATTGCAATTTAGACCAAGATATATCTAAAATACTCGAAGATAGGTCAGTCAACATGTAGAAATAATAGGATATACATCAGAATACTTGTCTTAAAAATACTCTTGCATGCTTAATAAACTTGAATCTTGTGTAGAAAGGATCACCCACTCATCAAAGATATTGATGAATGATTGCATAACTAAGTAATAAAATGAGAGTTAGGGTAAAAGGATAGTTGCTACTAAGCCGTTACCACTTCCCTGGGAGTACGATAAATTTTTTTAATTAAAATCGTAGATACTTTCCAACAGACTAGCTACACGATAGGTACTTTGCCTTAGGTTCTGATTGATTAAATGATAACATAGATACTAAATGTGACAATTAGTAAGTCTCAGTCCTTAATTATTCATAATCGATATAGGGTAAATAAAGCCTATTTTTAGCATATCAATCGGAACGCATCACCTGACTATCTTGAGCACAACTAAGTTTGGATTAGAAAACTCAACCCAATATCTTTCCAAAGCTGAAATTAAATAGTACTAGACCAGTCAAGAATATGCTAGCAACTTGAATGACTAGACGGTATTCTGAGCTGAAAATGTCATAGCTTAAAATTAAAATAGTGGTAGTTTGCAAGCGGCCTTTGCTACTCGAGCACCCTTTCTGAAGGGAATTTAATGTCTGGTGCCTTAAGGTCATGTAGATCTGGGAGTCATCGAAGTGGGACTCGATACCTGGGTAGTTAAAGTTGACGTGTGAAAGCAAACACAAAAATACCCCAGAAATCAATTTAAAATATACACTTAGCGTATACTTTTTATTGAAAATTGTAACCAGAAAGTGTTGACACCAAAGCTGAGAACCCGAAAAGTCGTTTGTTTTGCTATTACGTTCAGAAATTGGTCGAATTACTATTTACTAACAGTGTAGGAAACTTATTTTGAGTTGACAATCTAACCTAGACCAGTTCACACACTACACCTCAGGAAATCCTTATGACTAAGTGAAGAGCTAAGTAGGGCCATCAAACGGTTTTATCTAAATAGTCATGACATTCTTGCAGAATATTTGAAACATTTACATAGCAACTCGATCAATGCATGCCTGTTTTCTGAATCATCTGACTCAGTGAAGAATTTTGCTAAAAACATTGCTAAAACCCTTTTTGTGATTGCACCTATGGTTATCACTCATTAAATGTCATATAGACTTCGCTTGAGGACAAGCAAAAAATTAAGTGTGGGGTTATATGATGTGCATAAATCATATCACCTTTTTAGCATGTTTTTAGGCACAAATTAGGAAAAATGGGAACTAAATTGAGCCTAATTGAATGATATTAACACATTTTCGCATAATTTGTGATTTTGGAAGTTTCATGTGAAATGTGAAAGAAAACAGCAAATACTGGGGGTAAAATGCAATTTTCATAACTTCTCAGTTCAGGACGGGCGTCCCAACCTACTCAAATGACCAGGACGCGTGTTTCGACCCGTTCAAAGCACTGGGACGCGCGTCCCGACCCTGTCAACAGACTCGGGATGGGCGTCCCGAGCACTAGTGCAGAATCCCACATCAGAAATCACATAGAAAAATCCTCAATTTCCCTGTTATAAATACCTCAAGCCTTCCTCAGTTGAAATCATCCCTCTTCACTCGATCTGAATCATCTAGTGACTTCAAGTGTACATTTCTACACTCAATACAAGTCATTCAGTGATCTCACGTACATCACACACGAGTAGTTTAGCAATACGAGAGTGTCTCATTTTATTTGCTTTCTGAGTGTTTATCTCAGAATCATAGAATTCGAATAGATAGGGTTCATTTTTGGTATTCATAGAATACCCGGGATTTCGTTAGGAGATCCTAAGAGGGCATTAGGTGAGCGAAGAGCTAGTCAACATGGCTTTGCTTAAACCCAGGATGTAAGGTAAAGCAATTGCTGCTAGGCTAAGGAAGCGTTCTCCGGAGGTTCTGTCAAACAGAGTCAGGTCAAGCAATCCAGGATATACAAGTAGTCGCTCCGTCGGCGGACCTGATAAAGGGTGAATACTTTATGGTGGTGGTTCCCTAGATCCTCTATGTATATTCTGTATTGTGTTTGTCTAAATAAGAATTTGAGTATTAAATTATGATGCTAAGTTATATATCTTTTGCATGTTGAAGTTGCATTCATTTTTCCAAAAAGGTCACCTACTTAATTAAACATTATCACTGAATATCTACTTGCTCTTTTAAACTAGATGAACGGTTATAGATAATTCCTAACCACAGTCTAATCATAAGCTGTTTAGTTTAACATGCCTTAATTTAGGATAAAAAAAGCATTAAGGTCTGCCATATTAGGTGAAATAACTTATAGATCACCTTGTTTGTTAGAGTAGTCTAATGAGGCTGAGTTTGGGTGTTTATGTCGGCGTTATGGTGAGTGGCATGAATTCCTGAGTGACACAAGCTTTCATGGATACCTTTAACTCGAACCGTGAGTAGGGCCGTAAATGGCGTTGGGGCAGTTAATCAGGTAACTCAGATTTGGTACACAAGTAAGATACAGTCTATAATTGCATTCTAGACCCAGATATATCTAAAATATTCGAAAATAGGTCAATCAACATGTAGGAACAATAGAACATACATCAGAATACTTGTCTATAAAATACTCTTGCATGCTTAATGAACTCATGTCTTGTGTAGTAAGGATCACCAACTCATCAAAGATTTTGATGAACGATTGCATAACTAGATAATAAAATGAAAGTTAAGGTAAAAGGATAGTTGCTACTAAGCAGTTACCACTTCCCTGGGAGTACGATATTTTCTAAATTAAAATTATAGGTACTTTCCAATAGACTAGCTACACGATAGGTACTCTGCCTTAGGTTCTGATTGATTAAGTGACAAACATAGATGCTAAAAGTGACAATTAGTAAGTCTCCGTCCTTAATTATTCATAATCGATATAGGGTAATAAATCATATCTTTTAGCATATCAATCGAAACGCATCGACACACTACACCTCAGTAAAACCTTGTGACTAAGCATTTATGCTACATGGTCATTACACATTTACCGAACATTTGAGACCTTTCCATAGCAACTCGATTAGTCCATGTATGTTTTCTGAATCATCTGACTTAGTGAGAAATTTTGCTAAAAACATTGCTAAGACCCTTGTTGTGATTGCACCTATGATTTAGCATTCACTAATATAATATAGGTTTTGCTTGAGGACAAGCAAAAAGCTAAGTATGGGGTCATATGATATGCACAAATCATATCACCTTTTAGCATGTTTTTAGGCACAAATTAAGGCAAAATGGGAACCAAATCGATCTTAATTGATTGATATTAACATATTTTTGCATAATTTGTGATTTTGGAAGTTTCAGGTGAAATGTGCAAGAAAATAGCAAATATTTGGGAAACAATACAATTTTTAGAACATCTGAGTTCGGGACGGGCGTCCGGACCAAGTCAAAGGGCCGAGACGGGCGTCCCGAGCAGCAAATTGCTGTCCCATATTGAATTTCCAAGAGAAATTCACTCCTTTCACCTGCTATAAATACACCAGACCTTCATCAATTGAAATCATCCCTCATCACTCGATTTAAGTTATTTAGTGACTTCAAGTGTATCCTTTTACACTCGATACAAGTCATTTAGTGATTCAAGTGCATCTTTTTGCACTCACACGAGTAGTTAGCAATAAAAGAGTGTCTCGTTTTCTTTGCTTCTTGAGTGTTTATCTCAGGTTCTGAGAATTCGACTAGATAGTGTTCATTTTTTGTATTCATAGAATACCTAAGATTTCATTAGGAGATCCTAAGAGGGCATTAGGTGAATGAAGAGCTAGTCAATAGGGCATTACTTAAGCCAGGATGTAAGGTAAAGTAATTGCTACTAGTCTAAGGAAGCATTCTCCGAAGGTTCTGCTGATCAGAGTCAGGTCAAGCAACCCAGGCTATATAAGTAGTCGCTCTGTCGGCAGACCTGATAAAGGGTGAATACTTTATGGTGGTGGTCCCCTAGATCATCTTTGTATATTCTGCGTTGTGTTTGTCTAAATATGAATTTGAATACTAAACTATGATTGCTATGTTATATATGTTTTGCATGTTGAAGTTATACTCATTTTTTCGGAAAGGTCACCTGCTAAATTAACATTATGACTGAATATCTGCTTGCTCTTTTAAACTAAATGAATGGTTATAGACAATCCTAACCATGGTCTAATCATAACCTGTTTAGTTTAATAGGCCTTAAGTTAGGATAAATTGTATTAAGGTCTGCCATATTAGGCAAAATAACTTATAGATCACCATGTTTGTTAAAGTAACCTAATGAAACTGAGTTTGGTCTTTATGCCGACGTTAGGGTGAGTGGCATGAATTCTTGAGTGAGACAGGTTTTCATGGATACCTTTAACTCGAACCGTGAGTAGGGTCATTATTAAGGTAGGGTGATTTACCAGGTAACTCAGATGTGGTACACAAGCAAGATACAGTACATAATTTCATTCTAGATGATGCGTTTCCGACTGATATGCTAAATATGTGTTATTTTACCCTATGTTGATTATGAGTAATTAAGGACTGAGATTGACTAATTGTCACATTTAGTCTCTATGGTGTCACTTAATCAGCCAAAACCTAAGGCAGAGTACCTATCGTGTAGCTAGTCTGTTGGAAAGTATCTACGATTTTATTAAATAAATATCATACTCCCAGGGAAGTGGTAACGGCTTAGTAGTAGCTAGCCTTTTATCCTAACTCTTATCTTATGATCCAGTTATGCAATCTTCATCAATAACTTTGATGAGAGAGTGATCCATTCTCCACTAGGTTTAAGTCTAATTAAGCCTAAAAGTGTTTTATAGATGACGTCCTGATTCTATGTTATACTGTTCCTACATGTTGATTGACCTATCTTCGAGTATTTTAGATGCATCTTAGCCTGGATTGCAACTATGTTCTGAGTCTAAAAGTGTACCACATCTGAGTAATCTGATAAACCGCCCTACCTTAATGACGGCCCTACTCACGGTTCGAGCTAAAGGCATCCATGAAAGCCCTATGTCACTTCGGGGATCATGCCGCTCGCCCTAACGCCGGCATAAACGCTCTACTCAGCCTACCTAGACTACTCTAACAAATAGGGTGTTCCGCAGGTTATTTTATCTAGTATGACAGACACCAATACTAATTGATGGTTGTTAAACTAAACAGGTTATGAATAGACCATGGTTAGGAATTGTCTATAACCCTAATTTTAGTTTAAAAGAGACTACATTAGACATGCAGACATAATGAATATTAAGCAGGTGGCCATTTCCGGAAAATCATAAGCACTTCAACATATAAAACAAAAATTAATAGAAATAATAATCCAGTATTCATAATTAATATTTGGACAAACACAGTAACAACATATAAGAGAGGGACAGTGGGATTGATGCCATAAAGAAATCACCCTTTACTTAGTCTCGCCGATGGAGCGTACTGTTGCATATGTCGTATTGCTTGACCCGACTCTGCTCGCCAGAACCTTCGGAGGACGCTTCCTCAGCCTAGCAGCTAGACTTTACCTTACATCCTGGGCTTAAGCCCAGCCCTGTGGACTGACTCTTTGATATGCATAAATCATATCACATTTTTAGCATGTTTTTAGGCATGATTTAGGGTGAAATTGAGGGTAAATTGGTCTTAATTGTTCATTATTAACTCAATTTCACAGTTTTTATGATTTAGGAAGTGTTAGGTGAAAAATGGAAGAAAATGACAAATTTTGGGGCAAAAATGCAAATTTTCAGAAGTTCGAACTTCGGGGAGGGCGTCCTGGTTCAGGACTGGCGTCCAGGACTCGGGACGGCCGTCCTGACCTGGTCAACAGACCGGGACGGGCATCCCGAACCAGAAAGTCAAGTCCCACATCGAAGTTTTGAGAGAAAATCACTCCAGAAAGCTGCTATAAATACCCCAGGCCTTCCTCAGTTGAATTCATCCCTCTCCACTCGATCTGAGTCATTCAGTGGTTTCCAGTGTACAATTCTCGAGTACATAACTCACTCGGAGACTCAGATTTCAGTATAAGTTTTCTTTCTTTCCTTTTTGTGTTTCGTTTTTCTTAGTTTCTGAGAAATAGTCTCAGATCCTAGGGTTCGATAGATAGGTTCGTTTATGGTATTCATAGAATACCCGGGATTTTGTTTGGAGATCCTAAGAGGGCTCTAGGTGTTCGAAGAGTCAGTCCACAAGGCTGGGCTTAAGCTGGGTATTAAGGTAAAGCCCAGTTTCGTGAGTAGGGTCGTTTACCTTAACGATGGGGCGGTACCATAGAGACTCAGATGTGGTACACCTTTAGACTCAGAACATAGTTGCATTCTAGGCTAAAATATATCTAAAACACTCGAATATAGGTCAATCAACATATAGGAACAATATAACATAGAATCAGAACTTTGTCTATAAACACTTTTAGGCCTGATTAGACTTAAACCTAGTGAAGAATGGATCACCCTCTCATCAAGATTATTGATGACGATTGCATAACTGAATCAAAAGATGAGAGTTAGGATAAAAGGCTAGCTACTACTAAGCCGTTACCACTTCCCTGGGAGTACGATAATTATTTAATAAAATTGTAGATACTTTCCAACAGACTAGCTACACGATAGGTACTCTTCCTTAGGTTCTGGCTGATTAAGTGACACCTTAGAGACTAAATGTGACAATTAGTCAATCACAGTCCTTAATTACTCATAATCAACATAGGGTAAAATAACACCTATTTAGCATATCGGCTGGAAACCCATCAGATTTTTGGCGCCGTTGCCAGGGAAATATCATAATGAATTTAGGATTATTGGCCACAATTCTAGAGACTTATGATAGGTAGCGGTAGTAACCTAGACTTTTGATCTACACTTATCTTATACTAGTTAGACAATCACTTTCCAAAATATAGGATTATCACAACTAATTGATTTTAGATAATATTTGAAATTAAGACACTTAGGATAATCAAATTTTAGAAAATCATTCTAAAACCATATTGAGGAAATTTACCTGCTTTCTAAATAAAATTCAAAATCCCTAAAAATATTTTTCTTGCTTTTCTATTTTACTTTTCCTCCTATTCTTGTTATTGTTTCTAACCAGACTTTGCACTGATAGATGAAGGGAACAAGAGCCCAGGATATTCTGGACGAATTAGAAAATAACATCAATCCTTTCCCAGAGATCAAAACTCCTGCTTCTCCTGAATATACTCCTGCATCTCCCGAATATACTCCAGAATCCCTCGAATACACTCCGAAATCTCCTGAGTATACTCCTGCATCCCCCGCACCTAACAACCAACCACCTTCATCAGAGGATAGCACTAACAGTTCTCAATCAGCCTTGGCTGCCCAAGTATATGATATATCTCACAGGATAAGCGCCATGACTCAAACAATACCAGGCAGACTAAGACGGTCATATCAGGCTGTTCTAATCGTAAGTTCTGAAGTAACCCAACTCAGAACCACAATAGAACGCCAAAATGTGCAAATACTCCGAGAGGTGATGGAAATCTTAAAGGAACAAAGGAACCAGCAGGAGGAGATGCGAAACATACGAGCAGAACTACAAGAGATGCGAAACATTCAGGCAGAGCTACAGGAGATCAGAGATAAGGGTCGTTGAAAAAGGGAAGATTCTTTTACTCTTATTCTCAGCAAATAAATTGTTTGAACTAAACCTGAATAATTGACCCCTATTTTCTAATTTCAAACGTTTTAACGGGTCCTTTATAGTCAACAATTTTCTTCAGACATTTTATTTTTTCTATGAAAAACAAAAGTTTTGCAAAAGCAGTTTATTTTTCACTAATTAAATTGTACAAACTCACTTTTTGTTTTCTGAAATTCTTGCTGAATTTAAGTTGGGATAAAATTAGGGTAGACATGATTTTCGAAAAAGGTTGAGGAATTTTTGCATAGAGTTTTTAACAGCTTCTGAATTTGATTGGATAAACATGAAGACTTGTTAAAAATTATGATTATTTTTGGTATCCTGAGATTTGCAGGGAATTATCCTGAGATTTGCAGGGAATTACGAAAATATATATATTATATATATATTTTTTTTTCGAATTGGCACGCGTCCCGAAGTAACCCGGGACGGACGTCCAGCGGGAAGGGAGTCTTGCCTCCGGGACGGACGTCCAGCGGGAAGGGAGTCTTACCTCCGGGACGGGCGTCCCGAAGGCCGCCCCTCCTACAAATAATCCACTTTTTTCATTTCCCCTCAAATCAACTTCCAAAAAATTCATCTCTCTAAAAATTGTCTCTCAATCTTCTCTCTACAAATTTTTTGCAAACTTCCCAAAGTTCAAAAATTCAAATTTCCCTCCAAAATTCGAATTTCCCGCCAAAAAATCAAAATCATTCCCAAACCAAAAATCCATCCTCCCAAATTCAAATTCACCTCCAGAATTCGAATTCGAATCTTCCTTCCTACCTAAATTCTTAAAGTCTCTCAAACGCTCTCAACCCAAATGGCTCCCAAACGCGCCCGTATCACATCTACCATGACCGTCACATCGGTGGCACATCCTTTTATGTTGTTTCACTCCAGCCCAGCATACCAGGAGAGATGTCACGGATACATTGGACGCACCATACTGACGGGCAGAACACTTGACTGGGCCGCAGTACAGACGCTAGAGGTGGAACAGGAAGTCAGACGCATGCTCGATGTACTACCCTACAGTCGAGTATTCATCGTCACTGAGCCGACATACCTAGAGCTGGTATGTGAGTTCTATGCATCATTTACGTACCATCAGGAGCAGATCACATTCCGCTTAGGCGGAATAGATCGGTCAATGAGCATGGCCGAGTTCGGCATTGCCCTGGGTATCTGGCAGAGAGACGAGTTGGATACGCCCGCCTACACCACGGCAATTCGAGACTTCACGTCTGTAGACGTCTCCACTGCTTGGGCTCACATCTGTATGACGGGTATCCCATACTAGCATGGCTTTGCGAAAGCCACAGGTATCTATCCTGCTCTTCGATACTTGCATGCTATTATTGCACACACTTTGTCAGGACGACGGACGGCCCCCGGGAATGTCACCCAAATGGAGACATTCCTCTTGGCCAACATGCACATGGGATCCACAGTGGAGATGACTCGACTTATCACGGTCATCATGCGGGGTTTCGCTACGGACACTCGGAAACAGTGTCTGGGACTCGGACCATTCATCACCAGGATAGCTCACTACCTGGAGTTGGACATAGAGGGCTCGGAGCTGACCTAGATCGCCCCGACCACCATTCCTATGGACCTCACTATCCTACGGAACATGGGAATGGTCGTAGGGGAGGCAAATGGATGCTACTCCATCCACACTGAGTAGCCAGGACAGGCCTTGGCACCAGGAGCAGTTCCAGCACACATACCTCCGTCCGAGGTGTTTGTTCCACGCACTACCTTCGAACGACACATGTCGCACAGATTGGCAGAACTCTCAGCCCGATACAACTGAGATATGGACAGGATCGAGAGACGGCTAACGTTGATAGAGGACAGAGTCGCTATGAACACCAGCAGGATCGATGAGATTCATCAGCATACCTCCCACCTGGTGGAAAACTCCGAGGTCCACTTTCCGGTAGACTTTCCGGCAGCCTTCGGTCCACCTAATGACGGCGAGTCGGGTTCTTAGTTTTTCTTTCCTTTTCTTTTCCTTTTGTTGTTTTCATTCTATGTGTGTGATCATGTCTGGGTTGTATGAAATATGAATCTATGTATAACATTGATTGATATGACATAACAACATTGTTTCTTTTATATCTTGTTATCCTTGTTATTGCTTACCCATAGTTCTTCGAATAAGTGTGGGGTAAGAATCTTTTCTATTTCGTTTCTTGTTTTCAAATAAGTGTGGGGTAGCGTAGAAATGCATGAACACTGAGGACAATGTCAGATTTAAGTGTGGGGTAGCAGTGCACAGTGCACTGTAGTGAGAAACTTTTTGCATGATTTTACGTGTTTTATCCATATTTTCACACCCTTCCAAATTTTTTTTTCATTCTTTCAAACTTCTAAATGCAGTATGATTGGTTAAACATTGCTTATGTCCATGATATGTAGGTAGAATGTTATGATTAGTAGGAGGCAATGTGATAGCTATCTTGAACTAATTGATTAGGAATAGGGAATTCCTGATAACAGAGCACAACTTTGTCTGGATTAGAGACCTCAGCCAATTACCTTTTCAAGACTTAACTAGATAAAATTAGACCAGTTGTGGATGTTTTGACAATTAGAATGACTAGATGAGACTCTAAGCTAAAAGTGAAAAGAAATAAAAGAAAGTTAATTAAATAAGGGTAGTTTGCCAGCGGCCTTCGCTACTCGAGCACCACTCCTTCGGGGAACTTAAAGCCTGATGCCCTAAGGTCGTGTAGGATGGGAGTCATCGGAGTGGGACTCGCTACATGGGTAGTTGAAGTTGACGTGTTCTAAGCAGACTCAAAATACCCTACATCTATAAAGAAAATCAATAAATGCTAAACCATTAAAAATCTGATCGCCAAGGCTCAAAACTCAGAAAGTTGTCTATTGTTATTATGTCTAGCAACAGGGTCGAAATATTATCTGGTAGTAGTTAAGACGAGAGTATATTGTGTTGACTATCTGGTCTAGACTAGTACACACACTACACATCAGGAAGACCTTGTGACTAAGAAAGGAGTTCAACCTAGTTGTTAAGTTGTTTTCTGCTTGACTATAACAATCTGCTAGAGACAATTGAGACCTTGTCATAACAACCTGACTAGTCAGATATGTGTTAAGAATTGTCTGAATAAATTTTTGGAATAAAAACATGACTAGGAATTTAAATGACTACAATATGATTTAGAATCACTAACTTCAAATAGACTTTGCTTGAGGACAAGCAAAAAGCTAAGTGTGGGGTTATAAGATATGCATAAATCATATCACATTTTAGCATGTTTTTAGGCATAATTTAGGGTGAAATTGAGGGTAAATTGGTCTTAATTGTTCATTATTAACTCAATTTCATAGTTTTTATGATTTTGGAAGTGTCATGTGAAAAGTGGAAGAAAATGATAAATTTCGGGCCAAAATGCAATTTTTCAGAAGTTCGGACTTCGGGGAGGGCGTCCCGGTTCAGGACGGGCGTCCTGACCTGGTCAAGAGACTGGGACGGGCGTCCCGAACCAGAAAGTCAAGTCCCACATCGAATTTTTGAGAGAAAATCACTCCAGAAAGCTGCTATAAATACCCCAGGCCTTCCTCAGTTGAATTCATCCCTCTCCACTCTATCTGAGTCATTCAGTGGTTTCCAGTGTACAATTATCGAGTACACAACTCACTCGGAGATTCAGATTTCAGTATAAGTTTTCTTTCTTTCCTTTTTGTGTTTCGTTTTTCTTAGTTTATGAGAAATAGTCTCAGATCCTAGGGTTCGATAGATAGGTTCATTTATGGTATTCATAGAATACCCGGGATTTCGTTAGGAGATCCTAAGAGGGCTCTAGGTGTTTGAAGAGTCAGTCCACAAGGCTGGGCTTAAGCTGGGTATTAAGGTAAACCCTAGTTACTAGGCTGAGGAAGCGTCCTCCGAAGGTTCTGGCGAGCAGAGTCAGGTCAAGAAATACGGCATATACAGCAGTACGCTCCATCGGCAAGACTTCGTAAAGGGTGATTTCTTTATGGCATCGGTCCCCCTGTCCCTCTCTTATATGTTGTTATTGTGTTTGTCCAAATAGTAATTATGGATACTGGATTATGATTGTTATGGATATTTGTTATATATGTTGAACTTATTATGTTTTTCCGGAAATAGCCACCTGCTTAAATATTCATTATGTCTGCATGTCTAATGTAGTTTCTTTTAAACTAAAATTAGGGTTATAGACAATTCCTAACCACGGTCTATTCATAACATGTTTAGTTTAACAGGCATCAATTAGTATTGGTGTCTGCCATACTAGATAAAATAACCTGCAGAACACCCTGTTTGTTAGAGTAGTCTAGGTAGGCCAAGTAGAGTGTTATGCAGGCGGTTATGAGCCAGCGGCGTGATTCCCGAAGTGACATAGGGCTTTCACAGCTGTCTTTAGGCCGAACCGTGAGTAGGGCCGTTTACCTTAACGATGGGGTGGTAGCATAGAGACTCAGATGTGGTACACCTTTAGACTCAGAACATAGTTGCATTCCAGGCTAAGATATATCTAAAATACTCGAAGATAGGTCAATCAACATGTAGGAACAGTATAACATAGAATCAGGACGTCATCTATAAAACACTTTTAGGCTTAATTAGACTTAAACCTAGTGGAGAATGGATCACTCTCTCATCAAAGTTATTGATGAAGATTGCATAACTGGATCATAAGATAAGAGTTAGGATAAAAGGCTAGCTACTACTAAGCCGTTACCACTTCCCTGGGAGTATGATATTTATTTAATAAAATCGTAGATACTTTCCAACAGACTAGCTACACGATAGGTACTCTAGCTTAGGTTCTGGCTGATTAAGTGACACCTTAGAGACTAAATGTGACAATTAGTCAATCACAGTCCTTAATTACTCATAATCAACATAGGGAAAAATAACACCTATTTAGCATATCGGCTGGAAACCCATCACTCTTCGAACGCCTAGAGCCCTCTTAGGATCGAACGCCTAAATCCCGGGTATTCTATGAATACCAGAAACGAACCTATCTATCGAAGCCTAAGATCTGAGACTAATTCTCAGAAACTAAGAAAAACGAAACACTAAAAGGAAAGAAAGAAAACTTATACTGAAATCTGAGTCTCTGAGTGATTTGTGTACTAGAGAATTGTACACTGGAAGTCACTGAATGACTCAGATCAAGTGGAGAGGGATGATTTCAACTGAGGAAGGCCTGGGGTATTTATAGCAGCTTCCTGGAGTGATTTTTCATCAGAAATTCGATGTGGGATTCTGAATTCTGTTGACCAGGTCAGGACGGCCGTCCCGAGTCCTGGATGCCCGTCCCGACCTGTTAACCTGGTCAGGATGCCCGTCTTGAACCAGGACGCCCTCCCCGAAGTCCGAACTTCTGAAAATTTGCATTTTTGCCCCAAAATTTGCCATTTTCTTCTACTTTTCACATGACACTTCCAAAATCATAAAAACTGTGAAATTGAGTTAATAATGAACAATTAAGACCAATTTGCCCTAAATTTCGCCCAAAATTTCACCCTAAATCATGCCTAAAAATATGCTAAAGATGTGATATGATTTATGCATATCAGATACCCCACACTTAGCTTTTTGCTTGTCCTCAAGCAAAGTCTACCTGAAGTTAGTGATTTTAAATCATAGGTGCAGTCACTTAAATTCCTAGTCATGTTTTTATTCCAAAAATTATTCAAATAATTCTTAATACAGGTCTGACTGGTTAGGTTGCTATGCCAAGGTCTCAAATGTCTCTAGTAGATTCTTATAATCAAGCAGGAAACAACTTAACAACTAGGTTGAACTCTTCTCTTCGTCACAAGGTCTTCCTGATGTGTACTGTGTGTACTAGTCTAGACCAGATAGTCAACACAATATACTCTTGTCTTAACTACTACCAGATAATATTTCGACCCGTTGCTAGACATACTAACAACAGACAACTTTCTGAGTTCTGAGCCTTGGTGATCAGATTTTAATTATTTAGCACTTATTGATTTTTTTTCTTTTATAGATTCAGGGTATTCTGAGTCTACTTAGAACATGTCAACTTCAACTACCCATGTAGCGAGTCCCACTCCGATGACTCCCAGACCTACACGACCTTAAGGAGTGGTGCTCGAGTAGTGAAGGCCGCTGGCAAACTACCCTTATTTAATTAAGCCTAAAAGTGTTTTATAGATGACATCCTGATTCTATGTTATACTGTTCCTACATGTTGATTGACCTATCTTCGAGTATTTTAGATGCATCTTAGCCTGGATTGCAACTATGTTCTGAGTCTAAAGGTGTACCACATCTGAGTAATCTGATAAACCGCCCTACCTTAATGACGGCGCTACCTTAATGACGGCGCTACCTTAATGACGGCCCTACTCACGGTTCGATCTAAAGGCATCCATGAAAGCCCTATGTCACTTCGGGGATCATGCCGCTCGCCCTAACGCCGGCATAAACACTCTACTCAGCCTACCTAGACTACTCTAACAGACAGGGTGTTCCGCAGGTTATTTTATCTAGTATGGTAGACACCAATACTAATTGATGCATGTTAAACTAAACAGGTTATGAATAGACCGTGGTTAGGAATTGTCTATAACCCTAATTTTAGTTTAAAAGAGACTACATTAGACATGCAGACATAATGAATATTAAGCAGGTGGCCATTTTCGAAAAATCATAAGCACTTCAACATATAAAACAAATATTCATAGAAATCATAATCCAGTATTCATAATTGATATTTGGACAAACACAGTAACAACATATAAGAGAGGGACATGGGGACTGATGCCATAAAGAAATCACCCTTTACTTAGTCTCGCCGATGGAGCGTACTGCTGTATATGTCGTATTGCTTGACCCGACTCTGCTCGCCAGAACCTTCGAAGGACGCTTCCTCAGCCTAGTAGCTGGACTTTACCCTAAATCCTAGGCTTAAGCCCAGCCCTGTGGACTGACTCTTCGAACGCCTAGAACCCTCTTAGAATCTCCTAACGAAATCCCGGGTATTCTATGAATACTAGAAACGAACCTATCTATCGAAGCCTAAGATCTGAGACTAATTCTCAAAAACTAAGAAAAAAAACACTAAAAGGAAAGAAAGAAAACTTATACTGAAATCTAAGTCTCTGAGTGATTTGTGTACTAGAGAATTGTACACTGGAAGCCACTGAATGACTCAGATCAAGTGGAGAAGGATGATTTCAACTGAGGAAGGCCTGGGTATTTATAGCAGCTTCCTGGAGTGATTTTTCTTCAAAATTTTGATGTGGGATTCTGAATTCTGGTTCGGGATGCCCGTCCCGGTCTATTGACCAGGTCAGGACGGCCGTCCCGAGTCCTGGATGCCCGTCCTGAACCGGAACGTGCTCTCCGGAGTCCGAACTTCTGAAAAATTGCATTTTTGCTCCAAAATTTGCCATTTTCTTCTACTTTTCACCTGACACTTCCAAAATCATAAACATTGTGAAATTAAGTTAATAATTAACAATTAAGACCAATTTTCCCTAAATTTCACCCTAAATCATGTCTAAAAATATGCTAAAAATGTGATATGATTATGCATATCAGATAACCCCACACTTAGCGTTTTGCTTGTCTTCAAGCAAAGTCTACCTGAAGTTAGTGATTTTAAATCATAGGTGCAGTCACTTAAATTCCTAGTCATGTTTTTATTCCAAAAATTATTCAAATAATTCTTAATACAGGTTTGACTGGTTAGGTTGCCCTGACAAGGTCTCAAATGTCTCTAGTAGATTGTTATAATCAAGCAGGAAACAACTTAACAACTAGGTTGAACTCTTCTCTTCGTCACAAGGTCTTCCTGATCTGTACTGTGTGTACTAGTCTAGACCAGATAGTCAACACAATATACTCTTGTCTTAACTACTACCAGATAATATTTCGACCCGTCGCTAGACATACTAACAACAGACAACTTTCTGAGTTCTGAGCCTTGGTGATCAGATTTCAATTATTTAGCACTTATTGATTTTTTTCTTTTATAGATTCAAGGTATTCTGAGTCTACTTAGAACACGTCAACTTCAACTACCCATGTAGCGAGTCCCACTCCGATGACTCCCAGACCTACACGACCTTAGGGCATCAGGCTTTAAGTTACCCGAAGGAGTGGTGCTCGAGTAGCGAAGGCCGCTGGCAAACTACCCTTATTTAATTAACTCTTTTTTTTGTTTCTTTTCACTTTTAGCTCAGAGTCTCATCTAGTCACTCTAATTGTCAATACATCCACAACTGGTCTAATCTTATCTAGTTAAGTCTTGAAAAGATAATTGGCTGAGGTTTCTAATCCAGACTAAATTGTGCTCAGTTATCAGGAATTCCCTATTCCTAATCAATAAGTTCAAGATAGTCATCATATTGCCTCCTACTAAACATAACTTCTACACACATATCATAGACATAAGCAAATGTTTAACCAATCATACTGCATTTAGAAGTCTGAAAGAATGAAAATTTTGAAAAATATTTGGAAGTGTGTGAAAATATGGGGAAAACAAGCAAAATCATGCAAAAATTTTCAAACTACTACAGTGCACTGTGCACTGCTACCCCACACTTAAGTCTGACACTGTCCTCAGTGTTCATGCATACCTAAACTACCCCACACTTATTTGCAAACAAGAAGAAATGAAAACAAAACAAAGAACTCTTACCCCACACTTATTTGACTAACTAAGGGTAAGAGAGAAAATAAAGCAACAAAACAAGAAGGATAATGGAAATAACAAAACAGAACACAAAACAAAGAAAATAAAAGTAAAGGAATATGAGGATTAGAAAAACTCCCTTCATGTCGCAAGCAGAATGGTCTTCTCTGATCTTTCAATTGGCTCTTCACCTTAGTCATGTGCTATTGCTGAGGTGTTATTGACTCTGCAAGCTCTAGATATGTGAACGGATGACGTCAGCTCCGATCCTTTATTGTCGAGCTCCATGTAGTGGCCTATCCATTTGATGAATGACTCAAGCCCCAAGGACTGTTTCCTCGAATCATTTGCAAAGTTCCTCGTAATCGTAGCAACGTGTCCAGAAGGAACGTGTCTAGGAATGAGACTTCTTTGGATTGGTGTGCCTACCTGCCAATGTCAGTGAAGGTATTGCATGAAATTTTCGAATGGTAGAAAAGATACCTGAAGCTTTGGCTAAGCCGTGGTGGTAGGAGGCTCCAGTGGTGTAGATCTGGGCCCAAGTATTTGAAGCTTCCTCGGGGGAAGTTTCTCACAGCTGATTGTATGCAAGGGATGCAAGCTCCTCCATTGCTATGCTCCTGATACATTGCAAATTCCTCTATATCCTTCGACCTTTCGATATCACTTGGTAGATCACTTGCTTGCACTGGTATGGCTTTAATTGTTGCCAGTATCTCATCTGTTGATTCTGCGGGTAGGGATTTCGCTGTGGTGGTATCTTCTGAAAGTTTCTAGCTTCCGAATTACTTCTCAATTAAATCCCATATGATTCCTCCAGCTGGGATTGTATGCGTCTCCCATTGGAGTAGCACTCTGCAGTAACCTACTCCTACCTCTTTTTGGAATGGTTCGTATTTTATTCCCATAGCAATCCTTGCTAAAGTGTGGTACTTGGCAGACTTCACAAATTTGATACATAGACTGAGCGTTTCTTCCTAAGACATTGGCACTCTGAATCTAGAAAACAACTTCTCATAGAATCTGCACATGACTTTAACATCATTAGTAGGTAATGGTTGTGCTTCAGGCTATTTTTGAAAAGTGTTCCGCGACTACTATGATGTAAATGTTTTCACAGGAAGAAAAAGAAAAGGATTCAATCAATATAGAATGACATTTCTTCCTAATTAGAACCTAAGCCACAATTGACAGCTCAGAAAAATATTCTTCCTCATTTCCATTTTTATTTTTTTCTAAATTAAATAAAAACAAACAAACATGAAAACTGTAAATACGAAAAATTTATTTCTTTTATCTTCTGGAAAATAATATTTTTCAGAAAAAATTTATAGAAGAAAAGAAAAGAAAAGAAAAAAAATTGAAAGAAAACAAATGTTCAACTATGAAAGAAGAAGAACAAATAGTGCACGATATAGGAAAAAGAACAACTTACCATTGAGCAAGAAAAATACATTATTTTTTCGGTTTTAAATTTAAAAATTTTTTTCTTTGTATATTTTGAAAGCAATTAAATTCCCTCAATATGGTTTTAGAATAATTTTCTAAAATTTGATTATCCTAAGTGTCTTATGATGCGATTCCGGTTGACGTACTAAATAGGTGTTCTTTTAACCTATGTCGATTATGATTAATTAAGGACTGTGATTGACTAATTGTCACGTTTAGTCTTATGGTGTCACTTAATCAGCCAGAATCTAAGGCAGAGTACCTATCGTGTAGCTAGTCTATTGGAAAGTATCTACGATTTTACTAAGTTAATTATCGTACTCCCAGGAAAGTGGCAACGGCTTAGTAGTAACTAGCCTCTTATCCTAACTCTTATCTTATGATCCAGTTATGCAATCTTCATCAAATACTTTGATGAGAGGGTGATCCATTCTCCACTAGGTTCAAGTCTAATTAACCCTAGAAGTGTTTTAAAGATAAGTTCTGATTCTATGTTATACTGTTCCTATATGTTGATTGACCTATATTCGAGTGTTTTAGATATATCTTAGCCTGGAATGCAACTATGTTCTGTGTCTAAAGGTGTACCACATCTGAGTCTCTATGCTACCGCCCCCTATCATTAAGGTAAACGGCCCTACTCACGGTACGAACAAAGACAGTTATGAAAGCCCTATGTCACTTTCGGGGATCACTCTGAAGGCTCGTAATCGCTGGCATAACGCTCTACTCAGCCTACCTAGACTACTCTAACAAGCCAGGTGTTCAGCATGTTATTTTATCTAGTATGGCAGACACCAATACTAATTGATGCCTGTTAAACTAAACAGGTTATGAATAGACCGTGGTTAGGAATTGTCTATAACCCTATTTTAGTTTAAAAGAAACTACATTAGACATGCAGACATAATGATTATTTAGCAGGTGGCTATTTCCGGAAAAACATAATAACTTCAACATACAAAACAACTATTCATAAAATCATAATCTGATATTCATAATTGATGTTTAGGACAAAGCAATAAAACATATAAGAGAGGGGTATGGGGACTGATGCCATAAAGAAATCACCCTTTACTTAGTCTCGCCTACAGAGCGTACTGCTGTATACGTCGTATTGCCGCCCTGACTCTGCTCGCCAGAACCTTCGGAGGACGCTTCCTCAGCCTAGTAGCTAGACTTTACCTTACGTCCTGGGCTTAAGCCTAGCCCTGTGGACTGACTCTTCGAACGCCTAGAGCTCTCTTAGGGTCTCCTAACGAAACCCCGGGTATTCTATGAATACCGAAACGAACCTATCTATAGAAACCTAAGATCTGAGACTATTTCTCAGAAACTAAAACACACTAATAAGAAAGAAAACTGAGATCCGAGTCTCTGAGTGAGTTGTGTACTGGAAAACTGTACACTGGAAACCACTTAATGACTCAGATCGAGTGGAGAGGGATGAATTCAACTGCTGGAGGCCTGGGGTATTTATAGCAGCTTCCCGGAGTGAAAATTCTGAAAAATTCGATGTGGGACAGCTTCTGGCGGCTCGGGACGCCCGTCCAGTTCGGGACGCCCGTCCCGGTTCAGGACGCCCGTCCTGGCGGTTTGACCGGGTCGGGACGCCCGTCCCGGACCTTTGACCGGGTCAACATTTCCAAAAATTGCGTTTTTCCCCAGAATTTGCTGTTTTCGTCTACTTTTCACCTGACACTTCCAAAATCATAAAAACCGTGAAATCAAGTAAATAGTAAACAATTAATGTCAATTTACTCTCATTTCACATTAAAACATACATAAAAACATGCTAAAAATGTGATACGATTTTCGCGTATCAGATAACCCCACACTTAGCTTTTTGCTTGTCCTCAAGCAAAGTCTACATGGAGTTAGTGATTTTAAACCGTAGTGCAGTCACTTAAATTCCTAATCATGTTTTTATTCCAAAAATTCTTCAGACAATTCTTAACACAGGTCTGATTGGTTAGGTTGCTATGACAAGGTCTCAATGTCTCTAGTAGTTTGTTATGATCAGGCAGAAAACAAATCAACAACTAGGTTGGACTTTTTTCTTAGTCACAGGGTCTTCCTGATGTGTAGTGTTGTACTAGTCTAGACCAGATAGTCAACACAATGAACTCTTATCTTAACTGCTACCAGATAATACTTCGACCTATCGCTAGACATACTGACAACAGATAACTTTCTGAGTTCTGAGCTTTGGTGATCAGATTTTTAATGTTTTAGCACTTAGTTATTTTCTTTATAGATTCAGGGTATTTCGAGTTTGCTTAGAACACGTCAACTTCAACTACCCATGTAGCGAGTCCCACTCCGATGACTCCCAGATCTACACGACCTTAGGGCATCAGGCTTTAAGTTCCCCGAAGGAGTGGTGCTCGAGTAGCGAAGGCCGCTGGCAAACTACCCTATTGTAATTAACTTCCTTAAGTTCTTTTCACTTTTAGCTCAGAGTCTCATCTAGTCATTCTAACTGCCAATATATCCACAACTGGTCTAATTTTATCTAGTTAAGTCTCGAATAGGCAATTGGTTGAGGTCTCTAATCCAGACAAGGTTGTGCTCAGTTATCAGGAATTCCCTATTCCTAATCAATTAGTCCAAGATAGCTATCACTATCTCCTACTAACCATAACATACTACCTACATATCATAGACATAAGCAATTTGTTTAACCAAGCATACTGCATTTAGAAGTCTGAAAGACGGAAAAATTTTGAAAATTTTGGAAGGGTGTGAAAATACAGGGAAAACAAGCAAAAGCATGCGAAATTTTTTCAAACTGCTTCAAACTGCTACAGTGCACCGTGCACTGCTACCCCACACTTAAGTTTGGCACTGTCCTCAGTGTTCATGCATAGCTAATTACCCCACACTTATTTGAAACAAGAAATAAAACATAAAAAACAAGAAAAAAACAAATAATGCAACAATTCTGTATGTCATATAAATCAATTTTGTACAAAGATTCATAGTCATACAGCCCAGACATACACAAAGAACAAGATAAACAAAAGACAAAGAAAAAGAAAGAAAAGAAGGGGAGAGAGAGACTAAGAACCCGGCGGGTCGCCATCCAGTGGACCGAGGTCTGTTAGGTCAAACTCGAAGTTCTCCGCTACTCGGGCAGTCTGCTGATGTATCTCCTCAATCCTACTGGTGATCATGGCGATCCTGTCATCCATCACCGCCAGTCGTCTGTCAATCCGTCATCCATCATGCCAGCCGTGTCAATCCGGTCCATGTCTCGACTGTATCGTGCCGATAGTTCTGCCAATCCGTGCGACATGTGTCGTTCGAAGGCAGTACGTGGCACGAACGTCTCGGATGGATGGATATGCGGTGGAGCTGCTTCTGATGCCGAAGCCTGTCCTGGCTGCTCTGTGTGATGGTGTAGCGGCCGCTCGCATCCCGGACAACCATTCCCATGTTCCGTAGGATGGTAACGTCTGTGGGAATAGTGGTTGGGGCGACCAGAGTAAGCTCCGAGCCCTCTATGTCCAACTCCAGGTAGCGGGCTATCCTGGTGATGAATGGCCCGAGCCCCAGACACTGTTTCCGAGTGTCCGTAGCAAAACCCCGCATGATGACTGTGATAAGTCGAGCCATCTCTACTGTGGATCCCATATGCATGTTGGCCAAGAGGAATGTCTCCATCTGGGTGACATTCCCGGGGGCCGTCCGTCGTCCTGACAAAGTGTGTGCAATAATGGCATGTAAGTAGCGAAGAGCAGGATAGATACCTGTGGCTTTCGCAAAGCCATGCTGGTAGGGAACACCCGTCATACAGATCTGAGCCCAAGCAGTGGAGACATCTGCAGAAGTGAAGTCCCGAACTGCTGTGGTGTAGGCGGGCGTATCCAGCTCCTCTCTCTGCCAGATACCCAAAGCGATGCCGAACTCGGCCATGCTCATCGACCGATCTATTCCGCCTAAGCGGAATGTGATCTGCTCCTGATGGCATGCAAAGGATGCATAGAACTCACATACCAGCTCCAGGTACGTGGGCTCTGTGACGATGAATACTCGACTGTAGGGGTACATCGAGTATGCGTCTGACCTCAGCCTCTACTCCCAGTGTCTGTACTGCTGCCCAATCCAGCGTTCTGCCCGTCAGTATCGTGCGTCCGATGTACCCAGTGCATCTCTCCTGATATGCTGTGCTGGAGGGAAACAGCATAAAAGGATGTGTCACTGAGGTAACTGTCATGGTGATGTGGTACGAGCACGTTTGGCAGCCATTTGGTTTGAAAGTGTTTGAGAGACTTTTGGGAGTTTTAGGTAGGAAGGAAGGTTCGAATTCGAATTCTGGAGGTGAATTTGAATTCCAAAGGATGAAATTAGGCTAGGGAAAGATTTTGAAATTTTTGGCGGGAAATTCGAATTTTGGAGGGAAATTCGAATTTGGAAGGAAATTTAAAATTTAAATTTTGGAGGGAAATTTGAAATTTTAAATTTGAAAAGTTTGCCAAAGGTAAAGAGAGAGAGTTATTTGAGAGAGGTGGATTTTTGGAAGTGAATTTTGAGGGAAAAATGAAAAAATTGAGATTTATAGAAGGGGAGGCCTTCGGGACGCCCGTCCCGGAGGAAGGACTCCCGTCCCGCTGGACGCCCGTCCCGGGTTGCCTCGGGACGCGTGCCAATTCCGAAATTTTTTTTTTCTAATTCCTGCAAATCTCAGTATACCAAAAATAATCATAATTTTTAACAAGGCTTCATGTTTATCCAATGAAATTCAGAAGTTGTTAAAAAAACTCTATGCAAAAAATTCCTCAGTCTCACTTTTTCGAAAATCATACTACCCTAATTTTATTCCTATTTAAATTCAGTAAGAAAAACAAAAATTTGAATTTATACAATTTAGTTAATGAAAAATAAACTGTAATCGCAAAATTTTCGTTTTTCATAGAAATAAAATGTCTGAAGAAAATTGTTGAAAATAAAGGACCCTTTAAAAATGTTTGAAAAATAGAAAAATATGGGTCAATTATTCAAGTTTCAGTTCAAACGAATTATTTGCTGAAAATAAAAGTAAAAGAATCTTCCCTTTTTAACGACTCCTGTCTCTGATCTCCTGTAGTTCTGTTCGAATGCTTCGCATTTCTATGCGTATTGTTCGCATCTCATCCCGCTGCCTGCCTTGCTCACTGCGTAGATCAGCCATCTCTCGGAGTAGTTGTGCACCTTGGTTCTCCTGGAGATTGACCGTGGCTCTGAGTCGGTCTACGTTAGTTGTGATGTTCAGACTGAGTTGGTCTAAATGACACAGTCTGCTGGCAATCCCTTGGTCCATCTCATAGACCCTTTGAGTTAGTGTGTCTATCTGCACGGACAACATGAATAATAACCGTTAGTACTCCCCGCAGATGAAGGGGTGCGCTCGTGAGGTGTTGGGGTGTATGCAGGAGAGGTCGGTGAATTCTGGGTTTGATCAGTAGGGGGTGGATTTAGAGGAACTCTCTGGGTAGGAGGGTGAATTGGAGATCTCTGGGGTACTTCTCTAGGAGGGAAGGTATCCTCAGAAGGATCTTCTTCCGTGGGACTATGCTCACGGGTGTTCAGGAATCGTCTCACTAGTTCACTGGCATCAGGGCTCGAGGTTACTTCTACTGGTTGTGAGGAGAGTCCCTCGTGGTACTTCTGGTGCGGGTCTAGAGGGGCCTTCTGGTTTCGTCTTCTTTGGTCCTGGAGTGTCAGGGTTTTCTGTTTTCTTTGCCTGGTTAGTAGCTGCTCTTGTTCTCTTCATCTCTGAGTGCAAAGTCTGGTTAGAAATAACAAATAACAAACAGGAAAGTGAAAAAGAAGAAAAAATATTTTTATGGATTTTAAAATTTATTTAGAAAGCAGGTAAATTTCCTCAATATGGTTCTAGAATAATTTTCTAAAATTTGATTATCCTAAGTCTCTTAATTCCATATGATCTAAAATTAATTAGTTATGATAATCCTATATTCAGGAAAGTGATTGCTAACTGGTATAACATAAGTGTTAATCAAAAGTCTAGGTTACTACCGTTACCTATCATAAGTCTCTAGAATTGTGGCCAATAATCCTAAATTCATTATGATATTTCCCCGGCAACGGCGCCAAAAATCTGATGCGATTCCGGTTGACGTACTAAATAGGTGTTATTTTACCCTATGTCGATTATGATTAATTAAGGACTGTGATTGACTAATTGTCACGTTTAGTCTTATGGTGTCACTTAATCAGCCAGAATCTAAGGCAGAGTACCTATCGTGTAGCTAGTCTATTGGAAAGTATCTACGATTTTACTAAGTTAATTATCGTACTCCCAGGGAAGTGGCAACGGCTTAGTAGTAACTAGCCTCTTATCCTAACTCTTATCTTATGATCCAGTTATGCAATCTTCATCAAATACTTTGATGAGAGGGTGATCCATTCTCCACTAGGTTCAAGTCTAATTAACCCTAGAAGTGTTTTAAAGATAAGTTCTGATTCTATGTTATACTGTTCCTATATGTTGATTGACCTATATTCGAGTGTTTTAGATATATCTTAGCCTGGAATGCAACTATGTTCTGTGTCTAAAGGTGTACCACATCTGAGTCTCTATCTAGCTACCGCCCCCTATCATTAAGGTAAACGGCCCTACTCACGGTACGAACAAAGACAGTTATGAAAGCCCTATGTCACTTTCGGGGATCACTCTGAAGGCTCGTAATCGCTGGCATAACGCTCTACTCAGCCTACCTAGACTACTCTAACAAGCCAGGTGTTCAGCATGTTATTTTATCTAGTATGGCAGACACCAATACTAATTGATGCCTGTTAAACTAAACAGGTTATGAATAGACCGTGGTTAGGAATTGTCTATAACCCTATTTTAGTTTAAAAGAAACTACATTAGACATGCAGACATAATGATTATTTAGCAGGTGGCTATTTCCGGAAAAACATAATAACTTCAACATACAAAACAACTATTCATAAAATCATAATCTGATATTCATAATTGATGTTTAGGACAAAGCAATAAAACATATAAGAGAGGGGTATGGGGACTGATGCCATAAAGAAATCACCCTTTACTTAGTCTCGCCTACAGAGCGTACTGCTGTATACGTCGTATTGCCCGCCCTGACTCTGCTCGCCAGAACCTTCGGAGGACGCTTCCTCAGCCTAGTAGCTAGACTTTACCTTACGTCCTGGGCTTAAGCCTAGCCCTGTGGACTGACTCTTCGAACGCCTAGAGCTCTCTTAGGGTCTCCTAACGAAACCCCGGGTATTCTATGAATACCGGAAACGAACCTATCTATAGAAACCTAAGATCTGAGACTATTTCTCAGAAACTAAAACAAAACCTAATAAGAAAGAAAACTGAGATCCGAGTCTCTGAGTGAGTTGTGTACTGGAAAACTGTACACTGGAAACCACTTAATGACTCAGATCGAGTGGAGAGGGATGAATTCAACTGCTGGAGGCCTGGGGTATTTATAGCAGCTTCCCGGAGTGAAAATCTCTGAAAAATTCGATGTGGGACAGCTTCTGGCGGCTCGGGACGCCCGTCCCGGTTCGGGACGCCCGTCCTGATTCGTTGACCAGGTTCGGGACGCCCGTCCTGGCGGTTTGACTGGGTCGGGACGCCCGTCCCGGACCTTTGACCGGGTCAACATTTCCAAAAATTGCGTTTTTGCCCCAGAATTTGCTGTTTTCGTCTACTTTTCACCTGACACTTCCAAAATCATAAAAACCGTGAAATCAAGTAAATAGTAAACAATTAATGTCAATTTACTCTCGATTTCACATTAAAACATACATAAAAACATGCTAAAAATGTGATACGATTTTCGCGTATCATCTTAATTCCAGATAATATCTCAAATTAATTAGTTATGATAACCCTATATTTCGAAAATTGATTGTCTAACTAGCAGAAAATAAGTGTTAGGTCTAAGGTCTAGGTTACTACCGTTACCTATCATAAGTCTCTAGAATTTTGATAAGGAATCCTAAGTTCATTATGATATTTCCCCGGCAACGGCGCCAAAAATCTGATGCGTTTCTGACTGATATGCTAAATAGGTGTTATTTTACCCTATGTTGATTATGAGTAATTAAGGAGTGAGATTGACTAATTGTCACATTTAGTCTCTATGGTGTCACTTAATCAGCCAGAACCTAAGGCAGAGTACCTATCGTGTAGCTAGTCTATTGGAAAGTATCTACGATTTTATTAAATAAATATCATACTCCCAGGGAAGTGGTAACGACTTAGTAGTAGCTAGCCTTTTATCCTAACTCTTATCTTATGATCCAGTTATGCAATCTTCATCAATAACTTTGATGAGAGGGTGATCCATTCTCCACTAGGTTTAAGTCTAATTAAGCCTAAAAGTGTTTTATAGATGACGTCCTGATTCTATGTTATACTGTTCCTACATGTTGATTGACCTATCTTCGAGTATTTTAGATGCATCTTAGCCTGGATTGCAACTATGTTCTGAGTCTAAAGGTGTACCACATCTGAGTAATCTGATAAACCGCCCTACCTTAATGACGGCCCTACTCACTGTTCGAGCTAAAGGCATCCATGAAAGCCCTATGTCACTTCGGGGATCATGCCGCTCGCCCTAACGCCGGCATAAACTCTCTACTCAGCCTACCTAGACTACTCTAACAAACAAGGTGTTCCGCAGGTTATTTTATCTAGTATGGCAGACACCAATACTAATTGATGCTTGTTAAACTAAACAGGTTATGAATAGACCGTGGTTAGGAATTGTCTATAACCCTAATTTTAGTTTAAAAGAGACTACATTAGACATGCAGACATAATGAATATTAAGCAGGTGGCCATTTCCGAAAAATCATAAGCACTTCAACATATAAAACAAATATTCATAGAAATCATAATCCAGTATTCATAATTGATATTTGGACAAACACAGTAACAACATATAAGAGAGGGACAGGGGGACTGATGCCATAAAGAAATCACTCTTTACTTAGTCTCGTCGATGGAGCATACTGCTGTATATGTCGTATTGCTTGACCCGACTCTGCTCGCTAGAACCTTCGGAGGATGCTTCCTCAGCCTAGTAGCTGGACTTTACCTTACATCCTGGGCTTAAGCCCAGCCCTGTGGACTGACTCTTCGAACGCCTAGAGCCCTCTTAGGATCTCCTAAAGAAATCTCGGGTATTCTATGAATATCAGAAACGAAGCTATCTATCGAAGCCTAAGATCTGAGACTAATTCTCAGAAACTAAGAAAAACGAAACACTAAAAGGAAAGAAAGAAAACTTATACTGAAATCTGAGTCTCTAAGTGATTTGTGCACTAGAGAATTGTACACTGGAAGTCACTGAATGACTCAGATCAAGTGGAGAGGGATGATTTCAACTAAGGAAGGCCTGAGGTATTTATAGTAGCTTCCTGGAGTGATTTTTCATCAAAAATTCGATATGGGATTCTGAATTTTGGTTCGGGACGCCCGTCCCGGTCTATTGACCAGGTCAGGATGGCCGTCCCGAGTCCTGGACGCCCATCCGGACCTGAACCGGGACGCCGTCCCCGAAGTCCGAACTTCTGAAAAATTGCGTTTTTGCCCCGAAATTTGCCATTTTCTTCTACTTTTCACCTGACACTTCCAAAATCATAAAAACTGTGAAATTGAGTTAATAATGAACAATTAAGACCAATTTGCCCTAAATTTCACCCTAAATCATGCCTAAAAATATGCTAAAAATGTGACATGATTTATGCATATCACTAGACCAAAATATATCTAAAATATTCGAAGATAGGTCAATCAACATGTAAAAACAATAAAGCATACATCAGAACATATGTCTATTTAATACTCTTGCATGCTAATTATTTATGTGCTATGTGTGGTTGGGATCACCAACTCATCAAAGTTATTGATGAATGATTGATTAATTGCATAATAAGATGAATATTAGGGTTAAGGGATAGTTACTTCTAAGTTGTTACCAATTCACTGGGAGTACGATATTAATAAATTAAAATTGTAGATACTTTCCAAAGAACTAGCTACACGATAGGTACTCTACCTTAGGTTCTAATTGATTAAGTGACAACAATTAATGCTAAAGTGACAATTAGTAAAGATTCGGTCCTTAATTATTCATAATTGATATGCATAAATTATATCACATTTTTAGCATGTTTTTAGGCATAATTTAGGGTGAAATTGGTGTTAAATCGCTCTTAATTGATTGTTATTAACTCAATTTCATAGCTTTCGTGATTCTGGAAGTGTCAGGTGAAAAGTAGAAGAAAATGGCAAATTTTTGGGCAAAAACGTGATTTTCAGAAGTTCGGAAGTCGGGATGGGCGTCCCGAACCCAGGATGGGTGTTCTGACCTGGTCAACAAACCAGGACGGGCGTCCAGGACTTGGGACAGCCATCCTGACCTGGTCAACAGGCCGGGACGGGAATCCCAGATCCAGGACAAGCGTCCCGGATGCCTGGTCAAAGTCCCACATCAAAATTTTGAGAGAAATTCACTCAGTTCCCCTACTATAAATACCCTAGGCATTCCTCAGTTGAAATCATTCCTCTCCACTGGATCTGAGTCATTTAGTGACTTCAAGTATACAGTATTCCATAGTATACAAGTCACTTAGTGTTCACAAGTTTTAGTATAGGTTTATTTATATTCTTAGAGAGTGTCTCGTGTTCTTTGTTTCTGAGAGTCTGTCTCATATCCTAGAATACGACTAGATAGGTTCATTTTCGGTATTCATAGAATACCCGGGGTTTCGTTAGGAGATCCTAAGAGGGCACTAGGCGTTCGAAGAGTCAGTCAACTAGGCTATGCTTAAGGAACCGTCCTCCGAAGGTTCTATCGAGCAGAGTCGGGTCGAGCAGTCCAACATATACAAGCAGTTGCTCCATCAGCGAACTACGTAAAGGGTGAATACTTTATGGCATCGGTCCCCTTGTCCCTCTCTTTATATGTCTGTACTGTGTTCGTCCAAACATTAATTATGACTATTGGATTATGATTTTATGAATATGTGTTATGCATGTTGAAGTACTTTATGATTTTTCGGAAATGGTCACCAGCTTAACTTTCATAATGTCTGCATGTCTAATTGATGGCTTCCTGACTGATATGCTAAAATAGGTGTTAATTTACCCTATGTTAGTTATGAGTAATTAAGGACTGGGATTGACTAATTGTCACGTTTAGTCTTTATAGTGTCACTTAATCAGTCAGAACCTAAGGTAGAGTACCTATCGTGTAGCTAGTATGTTGGAAAGTATCTAAGATTTTATTAAGTTAAAGATCGTACTCCCAGGGAAATGGTAACGGCTTAAAAGTAACTAGCCTTTCATCCTAACTCTTATCTTATGATCCAGTTATGCAATCGATCATCAATAACTTTGATGAGAGGGTGATCCATTCTCCACTAAGTTTAAGTCTAATTAAGCCTAAAAGTGTTTTATAGATAATGTCCTGATTCTATGTTATACTATTCCTATATGTTGATTGACCTATCTTTGAGTGTTTTAGATATGTCTTGGCCTGGATTGCAACTATGCTCTGAGTCTAAAGGTGTACCACATCCGAGTTATCTGATAAACCGCCCTACCTTAATAACGGCCCTACTCACGGTTCGAGCTAAAGGCATCCATGAAAGCCCTATGTCACTTCAGGGATCATGCCGCTCGCCCTAACGCTGGCATAAATGCTCAACTCAGCCTACTTAGACTACTCTAACAAACAGGGTGTTCTGCAGGTTATTTTATCTAATATGGCAAACACCAATACTAATTGATACCTGTTAAACTAAACAGGTTATGAATAAACCATGGTTAGGAATTGTCTATAACCCTAATTTTAGTTTAAAAGAACACATTAGACATGCAGACATAATGAATATTTAAGCAGGTGGCCATTTCCGGAAAATCATAAGAACTTCAACATATAAAACAAATACTCATAAAAATCATAATCTCGTAAACATAATTAGTATTTGGACAATCACAATACAAACATATAAAGAGAGGGACAGGGGGACTGATTCCATAAAGAAATCACCCTTTACTTAGTCTCGCCGATGGAGCAACTGCTTGTATATGTCGTACTGCTCGACCCGACTCTGCTCGCCAGAACCTTCGGAGGATGCTTCCTCAGCCTAGTAACTGGGCTTTACCTTAATACCCAGCTTAAGCCCAGCCCTGTGGACAGACTCTTCGAACGCCTAGAGCCCTCTTAGGATCTCCTAATGAAATCCCGGGTATTCTATGAATACCAGAAACGAACCTATCTATCGAAGCGTAAGTTCTGAGACTAATTCTCAGAAACTAAGAAAACGAAACACTAACTAGAAAGAAAGAAAACTTATATTGAACCCGAGTCTCTCAGTGAATTATGTACTCGAGAAAAGTGTACAATCGAAGTCACTAAATGACTCAAATCGAGTGGAGAGGGATGAATTCAACTGAGGAAGGCCTGGGGTATTTATAGTAGCTTTCTGGAGTGATTATTCTTCAAAAATTTGATGTGGGACTTGGAATTACAGCTCGAGACGCCTGTCCTGGACTGTTGACCAGGTCAGGATGGCCGTCCTGAGTCCTGGACGCCCGTCCTGGCCTGTTGACCAGGTCAGGACCCCCGTCATGATTCGAGACGCCCTCCCCGAAGTCCGAACTTCTGAAAAATTGCATTTTTGCCCCGAAATTTACCATTTTCTTCTACTTTTCACTTGACACTTCCAAAATCATAAAAACTGTGAAATTGAGTTAATAAAAAACAATTAAGACCGATTTACCCTCAATTTCACCCTAAATTATGCCTAAAAACATGCTTAAAATGTGATATGATTTATGCATAACAGATAACCCCACGCTTAGCTTTTTGCTTATCCTCAAGCAAAGTCTACCTGAAGTTAGTGATTCTAAATCATATGTGCAGTCACTTAAATTTCCTAGTCATGTTTTTATTCCAAACATTATTCAGACAATCTTTAACACAGGTCTGACTGGTTAGGTTGCTATGACAAGGTCTCAAATGTCTCTAGTAGATTGTTATAATCAAGCAGAAAACAACTTAACAACTAGGTTGAACTTTTCTCTCAGTCACAAGGTCTTCCTGATGTGTAGTGTGTGTATAGTCTAGACCAGATAGTCAACACAATATACTCTCGTCTTAACTACTACCAGATAACATTTCAACCCGTCTCTAGACATACTAACAATAGACAACTTTCTGAGTTCTGAGCCTTGGTGATCAGATTTTTAATTGTTTAGCGTTTATTGATTTTCTTTCTTTTATAGATTCAGGGTATTTTGAGTCTGCTTTGAATACGTCAACGTCAACTACCCATGTAGCGAGTCCCACTCCGATGACTCCCAGACCTACACGACCTTAGGGCATCAGGCTTTAAGTTCCCCGAATGAGTGGTGCTCGAGTAGCAAAGGTCGCTGGCAAACTACCCTTATTTAATTAATTCTCTTTTGTTTCTTTTCACTTTTAGCTCAGAGCCCATCTAGTCACTCTAATTGTCAATACATCCACAACTGGTCTAATCTTATCTAGTTAAGTCTTGAAAAGGTAATTCGCTGAGGTTTCTAATCCATACTAGATTGTGCTCAGTTATCAGGAATTCCCTATTTCTAATCAATAAGTTCAAGATAGTCATCATATTGCCTTCTACTAAACATAACTTCTACACACATATCATAGACATAAGCAATGTTTAACCATTCATACTGCATTTAGAAGTGTGAAAGAATGAAAAATTTTGAAAAATGTTGGAAGGGTGTGAAAATACGGGGAAAACAAGCAAAATCATGCAAAACTTTTCGCAAACCACTACAGTGCACCGTGCACTGCTACCCCACACTTAAGTCTGACACTGTCCTCAGTGTTCATGCATATCTAAACTACCCCACACTTATTTGAAAACAAGAAACAAAAACAAAGCAGAAAAGACTCTTACCCCACAAATATTCGAATAACTATGGGTAAGAGGGAAATTAAAGCAATAAATGAAATAACAAGATATCATAAAGGAAACAATGCTGTTATGTCATATCAATCAACGTTACACAGAGATTCATATTTCATACAGCCCAGACATGATCACACATATAGAACGAAAACATCAAAAGAAAAAGAAAAGGAAAAGAAAAACTAAGAACTCGGCTCGCCGTCGTTAGGTGGACCGAAGTCTGCTGGAAAGTAGACCTCTGTGTTCTCCACCAGTTGGGAGGTATACTGATAAATCTCCTCGATCCTGCTGGTGTTCATAGCGATTCTGCCATCCATCATCGTCAACCGTCTCTCGATCATTTCCATATCTCAACTATACCGGGTTGAGAGTTCTGCCAATCCGTGAGACATATGTTGTTCGAAGGCAGTGCGTGGAACGAACGTCTCGGTCGGAGGTATATGTGCTGGAGCTACTCCTGGTGCTGAGGCCTATCCTGGCTGCTCCGTGTGGATGGAGTAACGCCCATTTGCATCCCGTACGACCATCCCCATGTTCCGTAGAATGGTAAGGTCCGTAGGAATGGTGGTCGGGGCAACCTGGGTCAGCTCCGAGCCCTCGATGTCCAACTCCAAGTAGTATGCTATCCTGGTGATGAACGGCCCGAGCCCCAGACACTGTTTCCGAGTGTCTGTAGCGAAACCCCGCATGATGACCGTGATGAGTCGAGCCATCTCTACTGTAGAACCCATGTGCATGTTGTGTGCGATAATGGCATGTAATTAGCGAAGGGCAGGATAAATACTTGTGGCTTTCGCAAAGCCATGCTGGTAGGGAACACTCATCATACAAATCTGAGCCCAAGTAGTGTAGACGTCCTGACAGATTGTGTGCGATAATGGCATGTAAATAGCGAAGGGCAGGATAAATACCTGTGGCTTTCGCAAAGCCATGCTGGTAGGGAACACTCATCATACAAATCTGAGCCCAAGTAGTGGAGACGTCCGCAGAAGTGAAGTCTCAAACTGATGTGGTGTAGGCGGGCATATCCAGCTCGTCTCTCTGCCAGATACCTAAAGCGATGCCGAACTCGGCCATGCTCATCGATCAATCTATTCCGCCCAAGCAGAATGTGATCTGCTCCTGATGGTTTTAAACGAATCATAGAACTTACATACCAGCTCTAGGTATGTCGGCTCAGTGATGATGAAGACTTGACTGTAGGGTAGTACGTCGAGCATGCGTCGGACTTCCTGCTCAACCTCTAGCGTCTGTACTGTTGCCCAATCAAGCGTTCTGCCAATCAGTATGGTGCGTCCGATGTATCCATGACATCTCTCATGGTATGTTGGGCTGGAGTGAAACAGCATGAAATGATGTGTCACCGATGTGACGGTCATGGTAGACGTGATACGAGCACGTTTAGGAGCCATTTGGTTGAGAGAGTTTGAGAGACTTTGAGAATTTAGGCGGGAAGGAATATTCAAATTCTGGAAGTGAATTTGAATCCGGAAGGGTGGATTTTGGTTAGGGAAGGATTTTTGAGTTTTTGGCGGGAAATTCGAATTTTGGAAGGAAATTTAAAATTCAAATTTTTGAGGGAAATTCGAATTTTGAAACTTTGGGGAGTTGCCAAAAATTTGTAGAGAGAAGGTAGAGAGAAAATTTTTAGAGAGATGAATTTTTGGAGGTAGATTTGAGAGAAAATGAGAAAAATAGAATATTTGTAGGAGGGGCGGTCTTCGGGACGCCCGTCCCGGAGGCAGGTTGCCCATCCCGCTGGACGCCTATCCAGAATCGGGACGCCCGTCCCGGGTTACTTCGGGATGCGTGCCAATTCCGAAAATTTTTTTTCTTTTTTTTTCGTAATTCCCTGCAAATCTCAGTACACCAAAAATAATCATAACAATGAACAAGTCTTCATGTTTATCCCATCAAGTTCAGAAGCTGTTAAAATCTCTGTGCAAAAATTCCTCAATTTCTTTTTTTTTTTCAAAAATCATGGCTACCCTAATTTTATCCTAACTTATAGTCAGCAAGAATTTCAGAAAAACAAAAACTGAGTTTATACAATTTAATTAGTGAAAAATAAACTGCATTTGCAAAACCTTTGTTTTTCATAAAATGTCTGAAGAAAAATTGTTGAATAAAATAAAAGACCCTTAAAAAAAGTTTGAAAACAAAAACGTAGAGGTCAATTATTTAATTTTAGTTCAAACAATTTATTTGCTGAAAATAAGAGTAAAAGAATCTTCCCTTCTTCAACGACCCTTATTTCTGATCTCTCGTATCTCTGCTTGTATGTTTCGCATCTCTATGCGCATGACTCTCATCTCATCCCTTTGCCTGCCCTGCTCACTTCGTAAGTCCGCCATCTCCCGGAGTAGCTGTGCATTTTGGTTTTCCTGAAGACTAACTGTGGATCTGAGTCGGTCCATGTTGGTTGTGATATTTAGACTAACTTGGTCTAAATGACACAATCTGCTTGCAATTCCTTGATCCATCTCATAGATATGTCGAGCCAAAGTATCTATCTGCATGGACAACGCTGAATGAGAATCGTTAGTACTTCCCTAGGATGAAAGGGTGTGCTCATTAGGTGTTGGGTTTTGGGTGTGCTCATTAGGTGTTGGAGTGTACTCAGGAGATGTTGGTGAGTTTTGGGTTTGGCCAAGGGGTGGTGGATTTATAGGAACTCTCTGGGCAGGAGTGTGAACTGGAGATCTTTGAGGTTCTTCTCTAGGAGGAAAGGTATCTTCAGAGGGATCTTCTTCTGTGGGACTAGGCTCACGGGCGTTCGGTAATCTTCTCACTAAGTCACTGGTGTCTAGGCTTGAGTTTATTTCTACGAGTTGGGAAGGAAGGTTTCCCTGTGGTATTTCTGGTTCAGGCTTAGATGGTCCTTCTGGCTTTGTCTTCTTTGGTCCTGGAGTGTCAGGGTTTTCTGTTTTCTTTGCTTGATTAGTAGCTACTCTTGTTCTCTTCATCTATGAGTGAAAAGTCTGGTTAGGAATAACAAATAACAAAAACAGAAATAAAACAAAATAGAAAAAGCAAGAAAGATATTTTATTTTGGGTTTTTAAAATTTTTCTTTTTTTATACTTTATTTAGAAAGCAGATAAATTTCCTCAATATGGTTTTAGAATGATTTTCTAAAATTTGATTGACCTAAATGTCTTAATTTCAGATGATATCTAAAATTAGTTAGTTATGATAACCCTATATTTCGGAAAGTGATTGTCTAACTAGCATAACATAAGTGTAGGTCTAAAGTCTAGGTTACTACCGCTACCTATCATAAGTTTCTAGAATTGTGGCCAATAATCCTAAATTCATTATGATATTTCCCCGGCAACGGCGCCAAAAATCTGATGGCTTCCCAACTGATATGCTAAAATAGGTGTTGATTTACCCTATGTTAATTATGAGTAATTAAGGACTGCGATTGACTAATTGTCATGTTTAGTCTTTATAGTGTCACTTAATCAGTCAGAACCTAAGACAGAGTATCTATCGTGTAGCTAGTATGTTGGAAAGTATCTACGATTTGATTAAGTTAAAGATCGTACTCCCAGGGAGTGGTAACGGCTTAGTAGTAACTAGTCTTTCATCCTAATTCTTATCTTATGATCCAGTTATGCAATCTACATCAATAACTTTGATGAGAGGGTGATCCATTCTCCACTAAGTTTAAGTCTAATTAAGCCTAAAAGTGTTTTATAGATAATGTCCTGATTCTATGTTATACTGTTCCTATATGTTGATTGACCTATCTTCGAGTGTTTTAGACATGTCTTGGCCTGGATTGCAACTATGCTCTGAGTCTAAAGGTGTACCACATCCGAGTTATCTGATAAACCGCCCTACCTTAATAACGGCCCTACTCACAGTTCGAGCTAAAGGCATCCATGAAAGCCCTATGTCACTTCGGGGATCATGCCGCTCGCCCTAACGCCGACATAAACGCTCAACTCAGCCTACTTAGACTACTCTAACAAACAGGGTGTTCTGCAGGTTATTTTATCTAATATGGCAGACACCAATACTAATTGATGCCTATTAAACTAAACAGGTTATAAATAGACCGTGGTTAGAAATTATCTATAACCCTAATTTTAGTTTAAAAGAACACATTAGACATGCAGACATAATGAATATTTAAGCAGGTGGCCATTTCCAGAAAATCATAAGAACTTCAACATATAAAACAAATACTCATAAAAATCATAATCTCGTAAACATAATTAGTATTTGGACAATCACAATACAAACATATAAAGAGAGGGACAGGGGGACTGATTCCATAAAGAAATCACCCTTTACTTAGTCTCGCCGATGGAGCAACTGCTTGTATATGTCGTACTGCTCGACCCGACTCTGCTCGCCAGAACCTTCGGAGGACGCTTCCTCAGCCTAGTAATTGGGCTTTACCTTAATACCCAGCTTAAGCCCAGCCTTGTGGAGTGACTCTTCGAACGCCTAGAGCCCTCTTAGGATCTCCTAACGAAATCCCGGGTATTCTATGAATACTAGAAATGAACCTATCTATCGAAGCCTAAGTTCTGAGACTAATTCTCAGAAACTAAGAAAACAAAACACTAACTAGAAAGAAAGAAAACTTATACTGAACCCGAGTCTCTCAGTGACTTATGTACTCGAGAAAAGTGTACAATCGAAGTCACTAAATGACTCAAATCGAGTGGAGAGGGATGAATTCAACTAAGGAAAGCCTGAGGTATTTATAGCAGCTTTCTGGAGTGATTTTTCTTCAAAAATTCGATGTGGGACTTGGAATTACAGCTCGGGACGCCCGTCCTGGATTGGGACGCCCATCCTGGACTGTTGACCAGGTCAGGACGGCCGTTCTGAGTCCTGGACGCCCGTCCTGGCCTGTTGACCAGGTCAGGAAGCCCGTCCTGATTTGGGACGCACTCCCCGAAGTCCGAACTTCTGAAAATTTGCATTTTTGCCCCGAAATTTGCAATTTTCTTCTACTTTTCACCTGACACTTCCAAAATCATAAAAACTGTGAAATTAAGTTAATAACAAACAATTAAGACCAATTTACCCTCAATTTCACCCTAAATTATGCCTAAAAACATGCTAAAAATGTGATATGATTTATACATATCAGTAATGTAGTTTCTTTCAAACTAAATGTAGGGTTATAGACAACTCCTAACCACGGTCTAATCATAGCCTATTTAGTTTAACAAGCATTAATTTAGGACTTTCCCGTCGCAAAGCATTAATGTCTGCCATATTAGATGAAATAACCTATAGATCACCATGTTTGTAAGAGTAGTCTAAGTAGGCTGAGTTTGTGTGTTTATGCCGGCGTTAGGGTGAGCGACATGATCTCCTAAGTGACATAGGACTTTCATGGATGCCTTTAGCTCGAACCGTGAGTAGGGTCGTCATTAAGGTAGGGCGGTTTATCAGGTAACTCATATGTGGTACACCTTTAGACTCAGTACATAATTGCAATCTAGGCCAAGATATATCTAAAATACTCGAAGATAGGTCAATCAACATGTAGGAACAGTATAACATAGAATCAGAATATTATCTGTAAAACACTCTTAGGCTTAAATAGACTTAAACCTAGTGGAGAATGAATCAACCTCTCATCAAAGATTTTGATGAATGATTGCATAACTGGATCAGAAGATAAGAGTTAGGGTAAGATGATAGTTAATACTAAGCCGTTACCACTTCCCTGGGAGTACGATAATTACTTTAATTAAAATCGTAGATACTTTCCAACAGACTAGCTACACGATAGGTACTCTGCCTTAGGTTCTGATTGATTAAGTGACAGTATAGAGACTAAATGTGACAATTAGTCATGCTAAGTCCTTAATTACTCATAATCAACATAGGGTAAAACAACACTTATTTTAGGTAAAATAATCCTATCTTTTAGCATGTCAGTCAGAACACATCAGTATATGCTTTTGATAATTTCATATCATACCCTATTTCATCTAAAATAATAGTATACATTGATCACTCTGAGATATCTGTTCAATAAAGCTGATGTTGAACTAAGATTGATTAGTTGAGTTTTATTGTTACAAGAATTTGATAAAGGATAAGAAAAGGGGCTGAAAATCTAGAAAGCAGACCATTGGTCTAGATTAGAAAACCCCGAGTTAGAGGCTATTGGTGAGACAGTAATATCTGATAAATTTTTGGATGAGAATTTATTTTCATTGTTTGCTATTTATAATAATCCTCTTCCGTGATTTGTCGATATTACAAATCATCTAGTCGTTGAAATATTCCCGAGTGATATGACTTATCAGCAAAAGAAGAGATTCTTTGTTGATTTGAAACATTATTACTGGGAACATCCCTTTTTCGAATTGTTGTAGAGTAATTGATCAGAAGATGTGTCTCAGAAGATAAAGGTCACACGATTTTGGAGCATTTCTATCAAAGATCTATGGGAGACCATGTGACTGCTATCAACACTGTCTGGAAAGTGTTGGAAGCAGGACCTTATTGGCCCATGATATTCAAAGAATCTGTATCCTTGATATAGTCCCGCGATGCTTGCCCATTAACAGGTAACATATCTTCTAGAGATCGTCTACCCCAGCGAGGTATCCAGAGTATTGCAATCAATCTTTGATATCTAGGTAATGATTGAATCCTTTCTCTTCTTCCCTTGAAAACAATTACGTCATAGTAGCCGTAGAACACTTTCAAAATAACCTAAAGCACGTGCATTACCTACTAATGATGTTAAAGTCATGTGCAGATTCCTTAAGAAACTATTTTTCCAAATTCAGATGTGCTAATGTCTTGATAACTGATAAAGGGTTGTCTGCCAGTAAACGCAACTAATGCTTCTTTTGATGAGCAATTGGAGGCATTAATGGCTATTGATAACAGTCAAATTAATGCCTTTCAACAAGGAAGAAACGTTCAGCCTGTGTATCAAATCTGTGAAATCTGCCAAGTACCTCACTTTAGCAGGGATTGCTATGGGGATGGAATACTGACCATTCCAAAAGAGGCAGGAGCAGGTTGATGTAGTCAATGCTGCTCCAATGGGAAACACATACAATCCCTACTAGAGAAATCATCTGGGATTTAGTTGCAAGAATAATTCTAGAACTGAAAATGTCTAGAAGATAACACCGCATCAATGTCCCAATCTTCAGAATCAACAAATGAGATATTGTTATTGGTCAGACCCGTTTACTATTACAGGAAGTGTCGCCACATGGAGCTTGCGTTATAATAGATCAAGACGACACTACTCAAACAGGCTACAATTAAAGCCATACCAGTGCAAGCAAGTGACCTACGACCAAGTGGTATCGACCGGCTGATGGATATAGAAGAATTTGGCATTGTATCAAGAGTATAGCAGCGGAGGAGCTAGCGTCCCTTGCATACCAGTCGGCTGTGCGAGACTTCCCCGAGGAAGTCTCAATTACTGGGGCCCCTACCATCACGACTTCGCCAAAGCTTCAGGGAACGTCACGCTCCTAGACACATTCTTCCTGGACACGTTGCTCTAATTATAAGAAACTTCACAAATGATTCGAGGAATTAGTCCTTGGGGCTCGAACCATTCATCACATGGATAGGCCACTACTTGGAGTTCGACATTGAGGAATTAGAGCTGACGAGGATAGCTCCATTTCCATCGACCAAACTGTTCTTCAGAACATGGGGATGATATGGTAGATACACCCCTCATATAGAGCACACTGTAGAATCATCAAACCTAGAGCTTACAGAATCAATGACACTTCAACAATAGCACATGGCTGAGGTGAACAGCCAATTAACAGATCAGAGCGGATTCTTCTACTCGATACATGAAGGGAGATTTTCTAATCCTCATCTTCCTCTACTTTTATTTTGTTTAGTTTTCTTTTTATTTTTATCTTCATTTCATGTTTTGTTTGTTTTTCCTGCTTTTGTTTTTAAATTCTTATTTTTCAAATAATTGTGGGGTGATAGGATATGCATGAACAATGATGACAATGTAAACTTTAGGTGTGGGGTAGTAGTGCACAGTGCACTCATGTTTCAAATATTTGCATGTTTTCCTATGTTTTTCACTGAAATTGCACCCTTCCAAAACTTTTTCACTCTTTCAGACTTCAAAATCAATATCGATTGATTGAAAACGGCTTATGTATGTGATATATGCTCAATAGAAGGTTATGACTATTAGAAAACATTTTGATTGCTTTACTGAATTCATCACTTAGAAGTAGGGAATTCCTGATTTTTGAGCACAAATTAGTCTCGATTAGAAAAATCAACTAAATATCTTTTCAAGGTAGGACTAAATAATATTAGACCGTTTGAGAATGTGATAGCAACTTGAATAACTAGATGGAATTCTGAGCTGAAAGTGCTATAACTTAAATATAAAAAGGGTAGTTTACAAGTGTCCTTTGCTACTCGAGCACCCCTTCTGAAGGGAACTTAATGCCTAGTGCCCAAAGGTCGTATAGATATGGGAGTCATCGGAGTGGGGCTTGATACCTGGGTAGTTAAAGTTGATGTGTGAAAGCAAACACAAATATACCCTAGAAATCAATTAAAACAAACACCTTGTGTATTATTATTTGAAATTCATAACAAGAAAGTGTTGGCACCAAAGCTCAAAACCCAAAAAGTCGTTTATTATGCTATTTATATTCGGAATAAATGGTCGAAGTATTATTTGATAACTGTTTAAAAAGTTTATTCTGAGTTGATAATCTAGTCTAGACTAGTACACACACTACATATCAGGAAAACCATGTGACTAAAGTTGAGCTAGAACTCAATAAAGTTTTTGAACTGTTTTAGCCTATAAGGTCATGACACATTTAATGAATAATTGAGACCTTTACATAGCAACTTGATCAGTCCATATATATTTTCTGAATTATCTGAGTAAACGATTTTACTAAAAACATTGCTGAGAACCTTGTTGTGATTGCACCTATGATTTAGCATTCACTTATTTCATATAGGTTTTGCTTGAGGACAAGCAAAAGGCTAAATGTGGGGTTTTGATATGCACAAATTATATAACTTTTTTAGCATATTTTTAGACATAAATTAGGGCAAAATGGGAACCAAATCAATCTTAATTGATTGATATTAACATATTTTTGCATAATTTATGATTTTGGAAGTTTCTGGTGAAATGTGCAAGAAAACAGCAAATATTGGGACAAAAAACACAATTTTCGGAACTTCTAAGTTCGGGACTGGCGTCCCAACCAAGTCAAAGGGCCAAGATGGGCGTCTCGAGCACCAACGTTGAATCCCACATTGGAAATCCAAGAGAAATTCACTCCTTTCACCTACTATAAATATACCAGGCCTCCAATAGTTGAAATGATCCCTCGCCACTCAATCTAAGTCATTTAGTGACTTCGAGTGATCCCTCATCACTCGATCTAAGTTATTTTGTAACATCAAGTGTATCATTTTACACGCGATACAAGTCATTTAGTGATTTCAAGTGCATCTTTTTGCACTCACACGAGTAGTTAGCAATAAAAGAGTGTCTCGTTTTCTTTGCTTCCTGAGTGTTTATCTCAGGTTCTGAGAATTTGATTCGATAGTGTTCATTTTTTGTATTCATAGAATACCCTGGATTTCGTTAGGAGATCTTAATATGGCATTAGGTGAGCGAAGAGCTAGTCAACAGGGCATTGCTTAAGCCTAGGATGTAAGGTAAAGCAATCGCTACTAGTCTAAGGAAGTGTTCTCCGAAGGTTCTGTTGATCAGAGTCAAGTCGAGCAACCTAGGATTTACAAGTAGTCGCTTCGCCGGCGGACCTAATAAATGTGAATACTTTATGGTGGTGGTCCCCTAGATCCTCTCTGTATATTCTATGTTGTGTTCGTCTAAATATGAATTTGAATACTAAACTATGATTGATATTTTATATATGTATTGTATGTTGAAGTTATACTCATTTTTCCAGAAAGGTCACATGCTAAATTAACATTATGACTGAATTATCTGCTTGCTCTTTTAAACTAAATGAACGGTTATAGACAATTCCTAACCATGGTCTAATCATAACCTGTTTAGTTTAACAGACCTTAAGTTAAGATAAATTATATTAAGGTCTGCCATATTAGGAAAAATAACTTACTGATCACCATGTTTGTTAAAGTAACCTAATGAGGCTGAGTTTGGTCTCTATGTCGGCGTTATGGTGAGTGGCATGAATTCTTAAGTGACATAGGTTTTCATGGACACCTTTAACTCGAACCGTGAGTAGGGTCATCATTAAGGTTGGGTGATTTACCAGGTAACTCAAATGTGGTACACAGGCAAGATACAGTACATAATTGCATTCTAGACCAAGATATATCTAAAATATTCGAAGATAGGTCAATCAACATGTAGAAACAATAAAACATACATCAGAACATATGTCTATTTGATACTCTTGCATGCTAATTATTTATGTGCTATGTGTGGTTGGAATCACCAACTCATCAAAGTTATTGATGAATGATTAATTAATTACATAATAAGATGAATGTTAGGGTTAAGGCATAGTTACTACTAAGCCGTTACCAGTTCTCTAGGAGTACGATATTAATAAATTAAAATCGTAGATACTTTCCAAAGAACTAGCTACACGATAGGTACTCTGCCTTAGGTTCTAATTGGTTAAGTGACAACAATTAATGCTAAAGTGATAATTAGTAAAGACTCGGTCCTTAATTATTCATAATCAACATAGGTAACATAATCCTATCTTTTAGCATGTCAATCAGAACGCATCTGGTCACCTGGTAAATTAACATTAGGTTTGATAATCTATTTGCTCTTTTAAATTTAATGAACTATTATAGACAATTCCTAACCATGGTCTACATCATAACTTGTTTAGTTTAACAACCCTTAAGTTACGGTAGAATATATTAACGTCTACCATATTAGGTAAAATAACTTACAGATCACCATGTTTGTTAAAGTAGCCTAATGAGGCTGAGTTTGGGCACTATGCCGGCATTAGGGTGAGTGGTATGATTTTCTGAGTGACACAGGCTCTCATGGATACTTTAACCTGAAATGTGAGAAGGGACATCATTAAGGTAGGGACATAAGGTAACTCAGATGTGGTACACATGTAAATATTTTTCATAATTACATTCAGACCAAGATATATCTAAAATGTTCGAAGATAGGTCAACCAACTTATAGAAACAGTAAATATACATTAAAATACATGTCTAGAGGATATTTCTTGCATGCTTGATAAGTGCTTGTTATGTGTTGTTGGGATACAAAATCCACCTTCAAGATATTGATAATCGATTGACTGATTGATAAATGAGATGATGGTTAGGATTAAGGAATAGTTGCTACTAAGCCGTTACCAGTTCCCTGGGAGTACGATATTAATAATTTTAAATCGTAGATACTTTCCAAGAACTAGCTACACGATAGGTACTCTGTCTTTGGTTCTGATTGATTAAGTGAAACCAATAAATGTTAAAGTGATAGTTAGTAAGACTAAGTCCTTAATTATTCATAATCAATATAGGGTAATAAATCCTATCTTTTAGCATACCAATCAGAACACATCAGATTTTGGCGTCGTTGTCGGGGAACATTCATAAAATTTTAGGATTCCTGATCAAAATTCTAGAAGATTATGATAGGTAACGGTAGTAATCTATACCTTAGTAAACAATCACACTTATTTGAATTAGTCAATCAATTTCCTAAACTATAGGGTTATCTTAATTAATTAATTTTAGAAATTATCTGAAATTAAGAAATTTAGGTTAATCAAATTTTAGAAAATTATTCTAAAACCATACTAAGGAAATTTTCTTTTGTGTTTGTTTTTAGTTTTATTTTTCTATAATTTCTGAAAATATTATTTTTAGAAATTAATCTAACCCAGATTTTGCAATCAATTATAGATGAAGAGAAAAAGAACAATTGATCAGCAGATCTTTGTTCATAGAACTAAAAGGCCAAAAAGATATCCTAATCCATTAGGAAGCTATGATGAAGAATATGATGGATACACAATCACTCTCTTTGATATCATCAAAATGAGAGCTCAAAATATTCTTGAAAAATACTCATTAGAAAACAACCATGATCCTCCCTCAAATTTTCCGGATCCTATAACTGCATCACTTGAATATACTCCTGCATCACCTGAATATACTCATGCATCACTTGAATATACTCCCGCATCACCTAAATATACTCCCGCATCACCTGAATGCACCCCTTCTACCCCAAGTGATACACCTTCACCAACAATGGATGATTCTTCTTATACTATACATGCATTAATTGATGGTGTAACTAATAAGATGTATTCTATGGATAGTACTATTTTCAGCAGGTTAGGAAAGTTGGAACAAATCATGCTGAACCTTAGTACTAGCATTAAATAGCTTCAAGCTAGAGTTGAGTGTAACAAAGAGGAGTTTTCGAGAAAATGACGGTGAAGAAAAAGGGAAGATTTCTTTTCATAAGCAATTAAATCATATGTTTAGATTCATTATATGAATTAATAAATTACCCATTATTCTATTCTTTATTTCAAAAACAATAAATGAGTTTTTTATTAATTTTTCAAAAACTGTATCCACATGATTTCTATTATTGATGAAATTTTATATGAAATTTTTTTAATCCTTAATTTATTTTTCAATCATATGAATATTTGTTGTATGAAAGATGAAAAACGATTATGGCAAAGAAATTTTGAACGGGAAAAAGGAAAGAGAATTTTTTTTTTCTCAGAAATTTTTCAAAAGCAAATTCTGTGTTAAATTGCTCCACTGTAATAATTTGTTTACGATTAATTTGATCGTTAAAGATAATTTTTGTGTAAATGAAGTTGGCATGACATTAAAAAATAGGAAAGAGCTTCAAAAACGGATGAAAATTGAAAACAAGCCGATACGCACCCCGAGGTAATCGGGTGTGCGTCCCGCCGGCTGGGCGATCATCCATGCTGGGGCAGGCATCCCGAAGGGGAAAATCCTCTATAAATAGAGGAGCTTTGATATGAACAAATCATATCAATTTTTTAGCATGTTTTAAGACACAAATTAGGGCAAAATGGGAACCAAATCGGTCTTAATTGATTGAAATTGACATATTTCTGCATAATTTTTTATTTTGGAAGTTTCAGGAGAATGTGCAAGAAAGCAGCAAATATCGGGGCAAAAGTACAATTTCTAGAAGTTCTAAGTTCAGGGCGAGCGTCCCAGAGTCAGAATGCCTGCCCCGACCAAGTCAGCCTCAGGGTGGCCGTCCCCAAGTCAGGACGCCCGCCCTGACCCGGTCAAAGACTCGGGACAGGCGTCTCGAGCCCCCATGCCTTCAACAGTTGAAATCATCCCTCAGCACTCAATACAAGTCATTTAGCAACTTTGAGTGTCTCGTTTTCTCTATTTTCTGAGTGTTTATCTCAGATTGTGAGAAATCGATTAGATAGTTGATGCGATTCCGGTTGACATGCTAAATAGGTGTTATTTTACCCTATGTTGATTATGAATAATTAAGGACTGTGATTGACTAATTGTCACATTTAGTCTCTAAGGTGTCACTTAATCAGCCAGAACCTAAGGCAGAGTACCTATCGTGTAGCTAGTCTATTGGAAAGTATCTACGATTTTATTAAATAAATATCGTACTCCCAGGGAAGTGGCAACGGCTTAGTAGTAACTAGCCTCTTATCCTAACTCTTATCTTATGATCCAGTTATGCAATCTTCATCAATATCTTTGATGAGAGGGTGATCCATTCTCCACTAGGTTCAAGTCTAATTAATCCTAAAAGTGTTTTAAAGATGAGTTCTGATTCTATGCTATACTGTCCCTATATGTTGATTGACCTGTCTTCGAGTATTTTAGATGCATCTTAGCCTGGATTGCAACTATGTTCTGTGTCTAAAGGTGTACCACATCTGAGGTCTCTACGCTACCAACGTCGTTAAGGTAAACGGCCCTACTCACGGCCCGGACTAAAGTCAGCAATGAACGGTACCCTATGTCACTTCGGGGTCATGCTGCTCGTCGCAAAACCGCCGGCATAACTCTCTACTCAGCCTACCTAGACTACTCTAACAAACAAGGTGTTTCGTTGGTTATTTTATCTAGTATGGCAGACACCAATACTAATTGATGCCTGTTAAACTAAACAGGTTATGAATAGACCGTGGTTAGGAATTGTCTATAACCCTAGTTTTTAGTTTAAAAGAGACTTACATTAGACATGCAGACATAATGAATATTTAGCAGGTGGCTATTTCCGGAAAAACATAATAACTTCAACATACAAAACAACTATTCATAAAATCATAATCTGATATTCATAATTGATGTTTAGGACAAAGCAATAAAACATATAAGAGAGGGGTATGGGGACTGATGCCATAAAGAAATCACCCTTTACTTAGTCTCGCCTACAGAGCGTACTGCTGTATACGTCGTATTGCCCGCCCTGACTCTGCTCGCCAGAACCTTCGGAGGACACTTCCTCAGCCTAGTAGCTAGACTTTACCTTACATCCTGGGCTTAAGCCTAGCCCTGTGGACTGACTCTTCGAACGCCTAGAGCTCTCTTAGGATCTCCTAACGAAACCCCGGGTATTCTATGAATACCAGAAACGAACCTATCTATAGAAACCTAAGATCTGAGACTATTTCTCAGAAACTAAAACAAAACACTAATAAGAAAGAAAACTGAGATCTGAGTCTCTGAGTGAGTAGTGTACTGGAAAACTGTACACTGGAAACCACTTAATGACTCAGATCGAGTGGAGAGGGATGAATTCAACTACTGGGGGCCTGGGGTATTTATAGCAGCTTTCCGGAGTGAAAATCTCTGAAAAATTCGATGTGGGACAGCTTTTGGCGGCTCGGGACGCCCGTCCTGATTCGTTGACCAGGTTCGGGATGCCCGTCCCGGTTCAGGACGCCCATCCTGGCGGTTTGACCTGGTCGGAACGCCCGTCCCGGGTTCGGGACGCCCGTCCTGGACCTTTGACCGGGTCAACATTTCCAAAAATTGCGTTTTTGCCCCAGAATTTGCTGTTTTCGTCTACTTTTCACCTGACACTTCCAAAATCATAAAAACCGTGAAATCAAGTAAATAGTAAACAATTAATGTCAATTTACTCTCAATTTCACATTAAAACATATATAAAAACATGCTAAAAATGTGATACGATTTTCGCGTATCAGATAACCCCACACTTAGCTTTTTGCTTGTCCTCAAGCAAAGTCTACATGGAGTTAGTGATTTTAAACCGTAGTGCAGTCACTTAAATTCCTAATCATGTTTTTATTCCAAAAATTCTTCAGACAATTCTTAACACAGGTCTGATTGGTTAGGTTGCTATGACAAGGTCTCACATGTCTCTAGTAGTTTGTTATGATCAGGCAGAAAATAAATCAACAACTAGGTTGGACTTTTTTCTTAGTCACAGGGTCTTCCTGATGTGTAGTGTGTGTACTAGTCTAGACCAGATAGTCAACACAATGAACTTTTATCTTAACTGCTACCAGATAATACTTCGACCTATCGCTAGACATACTGATAACAGATAACTTTCTGAGTTCTGAGCTTTGGTGATCAGATTTTTAATGTTTTAGCACTTAGTTATTTTCTTTATAGATTCAGGGTATTTCGAGTTTGCTTAGAACACGTCAACTTCAACTACCCATGTAGCGAGTCCCACTCCGATGACTCCCAGATCTACACGACCTTAGGGCATCAGGCTTTAAGTTCCCCGAAGGAGTGGCGCTCGAGTAGCGAAGGCCGCTGGCAAACTACCCTATTGTAATTAACTTCCTTAAGTTCTTTTCACTTTTAGCTCAGAGTCTCATCTAGTCATTCTAACTGCCAATATATCCACAACTGGTCTAATTTTATCTAGTTAAGTCTCGAATAGGCAATTGGTTGATGTCTCTAATCCAGACAAGGTTGTGCTCAGTTATCAGGAATTCCCTATTCCTAATCAATTAGTCCAAGATAGCTATCAATTATCTCCTACTAACCATAACATACTACCTACATATCATAGACATAAGCAATTTGTTTAACCAAGCATACTGCATTTAGAAGTCTGAAGGACGGAAAAATTTTGAAAAATTTTGGAAGGGTGTGAAAATACGGGGAAAACAAGCAAAAGCATGCGAAAAATTTTTCAAACTGCTGCAGTGCACCGTGCACTGCTACCCCACACTTAAGTTTGGCACTGTCCTCAGTGTTCATGTATAGCTAATTACCCCACACTTATTTGAAAACAAGAAACAAAAATAAAACAAAGAACTCTTACCCCACACTTATTTGACTAACTAAGGGTAAGAGAGAAAATAAAACAACCAAAGAAATAAGAAAACAGGACACAAAAATAAAAGTAAAGGATCATGAGGATTAGAAAAACTCCCTTCATGTCGCGAGTAGAAGGGTCTTCTCTGATCTGTCAATTGGCTCTTCACCTTAGCCATGTGCTATTGTTGAGGTGTTCTTGACTCTGCAAGCTCTAGATATTGGAACGGATGACGCCAGCTCCGATCCTTCATTGTCGAGCTCTAGGTAGTGGCATATCCATTTGATGAATGACTCAAGCCCCAAGGACTATTTCCTTGAATCATCTATAAAGTTTCTCGTAATCGTAGCAACGTGTCCAGAAGGAACGTGTCTAGGAATGAGACTTCTTTGGATTGGTGTGCCTACCTGCCAATGTTAGTAAAGGTATTGCATGCAAGTCTCGAATGGAAGAAAAGATACCTGAAGTTTTGGCGAAGCTGTGGTGGTAGGGGGCTCCAGTTGTGTAGATCTGGGCCCAAGTATTTGAGACTTCCTCGAGGAAGTTTCTCACAGCTGATTGGTATGCAGGGAATGCAAGCTCCTCCATTGCTATGCTCCCGACACAATGCCAAATTCCTCTATATCTGCCGACCGTTCGTTACCTCTTGGTAGATCACTTGCTTGCACTGATTTGGCTTTAATTGTTGCCAGTATCTCATCTATTGATTCTGCGAGTGTGGGTTTTGCTGTGGTGGTGTCTTCTGAAAGTTTCCAGCTTCCGAATTACTCCTCAGCTAAATCCCGTACAATTCCTCTAGTTGGGATTGTATGCGTTTCCCATTGGAGCAGCATTCTGCAGTAACCTACTCCTACCTCTTTTGGAATGGTCAGTCATTCCCATAGCAATCCCTGCTAAAGTGTGGTACTTAGCAAACTTCACAGATTTGATACACAGGCTGAACATTTCTTCCTAAAACATTGGCACTCTGAATCTGGAAAACAACTAGAATCTGCACATGACTTTAACATCATTAGTAGGTAATGCCTGTGGTTCAGGCTATTTTCGAAAAGTGTTCCACGACTACTATGATGTAATTATGTTCAAAGGAAGAAAGGAAAAAGATTCGAAATAGAGTGATCGGTGTAACCTATTGTTTTTAGACAAGACTAGATAAGATCGGAATTTATCACGCATGAATGTTTTTGTCCTAAAACAATTCGTACTACATCATTACATCACATATTCATTCAAAAAGCAGATTTTAATTAGGTGATGTCATAATGGGTGCATTAATTCCTTTCGGTTTAAACAATCTCATGCATTTATCATCAAACAAAAGGAACATCCTTTCTCATTAGAATACTCAGAGGTCTGTCTATTAAAGAAAATTTTATTTTAGGATTCTGTCTAATAGACTAAGCATGACCTAAGAAAACTCCACAATGAGATTTCTTCCAAATTAAAACCTTAGCCAAAAATTGACAACTCAGAAAAATATTCTATCCTCATTTCCATTTTTATTTTACCCTATGTTGATTATGAATAATTAAGGACTGTGATTGACTAATTGTCACATTTAGTCTCTAAGGTGTCACTTAATCAGCCAGAACCTAAGGCAGAGTACCTATCGTGTAGCTAGTCTATTGGAAAGTATCTACGATTTTATTAAATAAATATCGTACTCCCAGGGAAGTGGCAACGGCTTAGTAGTAACTAGCCTCTTATCCTAACTCTTATCTTATGATCCAGTTATGCAATCTTCATCAATATCTTTGATGAGAGGGTGATCCATTCTCCACTAGGTTCAAGTCTAATTAATCCTAAAAGTGTTTTAAAGATGAGTTCTGATTCTATGCTATACTGTCCCTATATGTTGATTGACCTGTCTTCGAGTATTTTAGATGCATCTTAGCCTGGAATGCAACTATGTTCTGTGTCTAAAGGTGTACCACATCTGAGGTCTCTACACTACCGCCCCATCGTTAAGGTAAACGGCCCTACTCACGGCCCGGACTAAAGTCAGCAATGAACGGTACCCTATGTCACTTCGGGGTCGTGCTGCTCGTTGCAAAACCGCCGGCATAACTCTCTACTCAGCCTACCTAGACTACTCTAACAAACAAGGTGTTTCGTTGGTTATTTTATCTAGTATGGCAGACACCAATACTAATTGATGCCTGTTAAACTAAACAGGTTATGAATAGACCGTGGTTAGGAATTGTCTATAACCCTAGTTTTTAGTTTAAAAGAGACTTACATTAGACATGCAGACATAATGAATATTTAGCAGGTGGCTATTTCCGGAAAAACATAATAACTTCAACATACAAAACAACTATTCATAAAATCATAATCTGATATTCATAATTGATGTTTAGGACAAAGCAATAAAACATATAAGAGAGGGGTATGGGGACTGATGCCATAAAGAAATCACCCTTTACTTAGTCTCGCCTACAGAGCGTACTGCTGTATACGTCGTATTGCCCGCCCTGACTCTGCTCGCCAGAACCTTCGGAGGACGCTTCCTCAGCCTAGTAGCTAGACTTTACCTTACATCCTGGGCTTAAGCCTAGCCCTGTGGACTGACTCTTCGAACGCCTAGAGCTCTCTTAGGATCTCCTAACGAAACCCCGGGTATTCTATGAATACCAGAAACGAACCTATCTATAGAAACCTAAGATCTGAGACTATTTCTCAGAAACTAAAACAAAACACTAATAAGAAAGAAAACTAAGATCCGAGTCTCTGAGTGAGTTGTGTACTGGAAAACTGTACACTGGAAACCACTTAATGACTCAGATCGAGTGGAGAGGGAGGAATTCAACTGCTGGGGGCCTGGGGTATTTATAGCAGCTTTCCGGAGTGAAAATCTCTGAAAAATTCGATGTGGGACAGCTTCTGGCGGCTCGGGACGCCCGTCCCGGTTCAGGACGCCCGTCCTGGAGGTTTGACCAGGTCGGAACGCCCGTCCCGGGTTCGGGACGCCCGTCCTGGACCTTTGACCGGGTCAATATTTCCAAAAATTGCGTTTTTGCCCCAGAATTTGCTGTTTTCGTCTACTTTTCACCTGACACTTCCAAAATCATAAAAACCGTGAAATCAAGTAAATAGTAAACAATTAATGTCAATTTACTCTCAATTTCACATTAAAACATATATAAAAACATGCTAAAAATGTGATACGATTTTCGCGTATCAATAGTGTTCATTTTTTGCATTCATAGAATACCTAGGATTTCGTTAGGAGATAGATCCTAAGAGAGCATTAGGTGACCGAATAACTAGTCAACAGGGCATTGCTTAAGCCCAGAATGTAAGGTAAAACAATAGCTACTAGTCTAAGGAAGCATTCTTTGAAGGTTCTGCCGATCAGAGTCAGGTCGAGCAACTCAAAGTATACAAGTAGTCGATCCACCGACGGACCTGATAAAGGGTGAATACTTTTGGTGGTGGTCGCCTAGATCCTATCTGTATATCTTTGTGTTGTGTTCATCTAAAGAATGATTTGAATACTAAATTATGATTGCTATGTTATACATAATTTTCATGTTGAAGTTCTGCTCATTTTTTTCATAAAGGTCACCTGCTAAATTAACATTACGACTAATTATCTATTTGCTCTTTTAAACTAAATGAACGGTTATAGATAATTCCTAACCGTGGTCTACATCATAACCTGTTTAGTTTAACAGGCCTTAAGTTAGGGTAGAATATATTAAGGTTTGCCATATTAGGTCAAATAACCTACAGATCACCATGTTTGTTAAAGTAGCCTAATGAGGCTGAGTTTGGGCGATATGCCGACATTAGGGTGAGTGGCATGATTTTTTGAGTGACACATGCTTTCATGGATACTTTAACTCGAACCGTGAGTAGGGTCATCATTAAGGTAGGGTGAATACATCATGTAACTCAGATGTGGTACACATGCAGATACAGTACATAATTGCATTCCAGACCAAGATATATCTAAAATATTCGAAGATATGTCAATCAACTTGTAGAAACAGTAAACATACATTAGAACATATGTCTAGAAGATAACTCTTGCATGCTTAATGAGTACATATTATGTGTGATTGGGATCACCAATCAATCCAAAGTATTGATTATCGATTAACTAATTGAATAAATAAGATGATTGTTAGGATTAAGAGATAGTTGCTACTAAGCCGTTACCAGTTCCCTGGGAGTACGATATTTATATTTTAAAATCGTAGATACTTTCCAAGAACTAACTACACGATAAATACTCTGTCTTAGATTCTGATTCATTAAGTGACAATAATTAAATGTTAAAGTGACAGTTAGTAAGACTAAATCCTTAATTACTCATAATCAATATAGGTAAATAAATCCTATCTTTTAGCATACCAATCGGAATGCATCACATTTTTTGTGCCGTTGCCGGGGACATTCATAAAATTTTAGGATTCCTGATCAAAATTCTAGAAAGTTATAATAGGTAACGGTGGTAATCTATATCTTAATAGACAGTCACACTTATTTGAATTAGTCAATCACTCCGTGAAATATAGGGTTAGCTTTGAATAATTAATTTTAGAAATGATCTAAAATTAAGAAATATAGGTTAATCAAACTTTAGAAAATTATTCTAAAACCATATTAAGGAAAAACAAAAAAAAAATATATATATTATATATATATATATATTTAAAAATTTTAAAATTTAAAAGCAAAATAATTTCTTTTCTCGTTTACACTTTTTCTTTTCTTTTATAAATTTTACTAATTTATGAAAAATATTATTTTCCCGAGATTAATCTAATAAAAGAAATAAAATTTTCCTGTTCACAATTTTCCTGTTTGTTTGTTTATTTTATTTTTCCTAATTTCTGAAATGTTATTTTTAGAAATTAATAGTTTTCTTCTTTACAATTTTTTTATGTTCGTTATTTCTGAAAACATTATTTTTCAGAAATTAATCTAAGTCAGACTTTGCACTTATAGATGAAGAGGACAAGAGCAGCTACTAACAATGTGGTAGAACAATTAGAAAATCCCAAAACTCTTGTTCGAAAGAAAAAGAAACCGGAAGGACCATCACACCCCATAAGCGAGGTACCTCTGAGGATTAACCCTCCACAAGCAATAGAAATAAACTCGAGCCAAGATACTAGTGCTCTAGTGAACAAATTCCTAAACGCATGTGTGCCAAGTTCTGTAGAAGAAGAGGATCCCTCTGAAGACACTTTTCCTCCAAGGGACGAACAACCAAAATCTCCAGTTCACACTCCTATCCAAAGAGCTCTTGAAAATTTACCAACCTTTGTTGACCGTACCCCAAATTCACCCACATCTCCATAATTTACACCAGCTCCTAATGATAAGACACCTTCATCCGGGGGTAGAACTAACGGTTTCTAATCAGTCTTATCTGTGCAGATAGATAATCTGACCAACATGATCTATTCTATGGATCAGACGATAGTAGACAAATTCTGTCACTTAGATCAGGTTATACTAAATGTCACTGCAAGTGTAGATCAACTCAAAGCTTTGGTGAATCTCCAGGAAGACATAAATACACTCGTGTTACGAGAATTAAGTGAAATACGAGATAAGCAAAGGAGGCGGCGAGAAGAGATGAAAGTAATAAGAGCCGAAATGAGGGAAATGAGAAATAACGACAAATAAAAAGGGAAGATTTCTTTTCATACGCAAATATATTAGCTGTTCAGAATCATTGTGGAAAAATGATGAAAATTGAGAACGAGCGTGGCACGCACCCCAAGGCAATCAGGCGCGGGCGTCCCATCGGCTGGACGGGCATCCCGAGGAAGGAAAAATCTCTATAAATAGAGATACTCCCCCTCATAATTTTTACACCAAAAATTATTTTCCCCTCTCTAGAATTTTTCCCTCCAAAAAGTTTATAAGTTTTTGAATTTTCAAATTTCCCTCCAAAAGTTTGAATTTTTGAATTTCTTCTTAAGTTCAAATGTCCCTCCAAAATTTGAATTTTCCCACAAAAAGTCAAAATTTTCACTCAAGTCAAAGCTTTCCTTCTGAATTCAAATTTGAAAAATTTCCCGGCAATTTCAAAATTCTCCCCACCAAATTTGAAATTTTACAAAAAGTTCAAATTTATCAGGATGGCTCCCAAACGCACACGTATCACTCTGGCGATGACTGTCACCGTTGTGACACATCCATTCATGCTCTTCCCTACAGTTCGAGCCTACTAGGAGAGGAGTCAAGGATTGATCGGGCGCAGCATTCTGGCAGGAAGGACTGGACTGCAGTCCAGAAACTTGGAGTGGAGCAGGAGATTAGGTGCATGCTCGACATTCTTCCCTACAACCAAGTCTTCATCGTCACCGAGTCGACCTATCTAGAGTTGTTATGTGAGTTCTTTGCTTCTTTTAAATTCTAGCTAGAGTAGATTACCTTCCAACTGGGTTGAATAGACCGGTCGATGAGCATGGCCGAGTTTGGCATTGCTCTCGGAGTTTGGCAACGGGAGGAGCTAGATACCTCCACCTAAGTGACAGTCGTGCGAGATTTCACTTCCGATGATGTCTCCACTGCTTGGGCCCAGATCTGCACGACTGGAGCCCCCTACCATCATGGCCTCACGAAGGACTCATGTATTTTTCCAGCCCTCCACTACTTACATTCCATTGCAGCTCATACGCTGGCAGGTCGTCGGACCACTGCGGGGAATGTCACCCAGACAGAGACATTCCTTATAGCCCATATGCACAGAGGCATCACTATGGACATGGCCAGGCTCATCACCCTCGCCATGCGATGCTTCGCGATAGACACTTGGAAGCAGTGTTTGGGGCTTGGGCCATTCATCACCAGGATAGCCCATTACCTAGAGCTGGACATCTAGGGCTCGGAGTTGATCCAGATAGCTTCGTCCACCACCCACACTGATTTAACTATTCTCCAGAACATGGGGATGGTAGTACGGGATGAAAATGGTAGATACTCCATCTACACAGAGTAGCCAAGAGAGCCATCGGTGTCGAAACCACCCATGCAGTAGGCACCACCAGCCTCAATGTTTGTACCACGCACCGCTTTCGAGCGACATATGACACAGGGGCTAGCAGATTTGCAAGCCAGATATAGCCGGGATATGGCAGACATCCGTCGGTAGCTGACGATGATAGACAACAACATTAGTAGGAACAGTAGTCGGATAGAGGAGATGTATCAGTATTACACCAGCAACCGCTCTACTGATGACCATAAGGTCTACTTCTTTGCGCTAGATGATGATTCGGGTTCTTAGTTCTTCTTACTTTTCTTTTCTTTTCTTTTCTTGTTGTTTATATGCTTATGTGAAAGCCTGTATGTCAAACGCTAGATGATGATACATATATTTATCTGTATGTCAAACTTTAATTTATATGATATACAAGTATTGTGTTCTTTATTGTTGCATTTATTTTTCTATTTTTCGTTTTTACTATTATTTTTCAAATAAGTGTGGGGTGATAGGATATGCATGAACACTGAGGACAGCGTAAATTTTAAGTGTGGGGTAGTAGTGCACAGTGCACTCATGTTTCAAATATTTGCATGATTTTCCTAATGTTTTCACTGAAATTGCACCCTTCCAAAAATTCTTCAAAATTGTTCACTCTTTCAGACTTCAAAATCAGTATCGACTGATTGAAAACTGCTTCTGTCTGTAATATATGTTCAGTAGAGTGTTATGACCATTAGGAAATATTTTGATTGCTTTACTGAATTCATCACTTAGAAGTTGGGAATTCCTGATTTTTGAGCAAGAATTAGATTGGATTAGAAAAACTAACCAAATACCTTTTTGAGCTAAACTAAATAATATTAGACCGTTTGAGAATGTGATAGCAACTTGAATTACTAGATGGAATTCCGAGCTGAAAGTGTCATAGCTTAAATGTAAAAAGGTTAGTTTGCAAGTGTCCTTTGCTACTCGAGCACCCCTTCTGAAGGGAACTTAATGCCTGGTGCCCTAAGGTCTTGTAGACCTAGGAGTCATCAGAGCAGGGCTCGATACCTGGAAGTTAAAGTCGACATGTGAAAGAAAATACAAAAATACCTTGGAAATCAATTAAAACATATACCTAGTGTATTTTTATTTAAAAATCATAATAAGAAAGTGTTGGCACCAAAGCTCTGAACCCAGAAGGTCATTTATTATGCTATTTGTGTTCAGAATAACTGGTTAAATTATTATTTGGTAAATGCCTAGAAAGTTTATTCTGAGTTGACAATCTAATCTAGACCAGTTCACACACTACACATTAGGAAAACCATGTGACTAAAGTAGAGCTAGAACTCAGTCAAGCTTTTGAACTGTTTCAGCCTATAAGTTCATGACACATTTACTGAATAATTGAGACCTTAACATAGCAATTCGATCAGTCCATATCTGTTTTCTGAATTATCTGACTCCATGAAGGATTTTGCTAAAAACATTACTGAAAACCTTGTTGTGATTGCACCTATGATTTAATCATTCACTAATTTCATATAGGTTTTGCTTGAGGACAAGCAAAAAGCTAAGTGTGGGGTTATATGATATGAACAAATCATATCACTTTTTAATCATGTTTTTAGATACAAATTAGGGCAAAATGGGAACCAAATCGATCTTAATTGATTGAAATTGACATACTTTTGCATAATTTTTTATTTTGGAAGTTTCAGGAGAAATGTGCAAGAAAATAACAAATATCGAGGCAAAAGTGCGATTTCTGGAAGTTCTGAATTTGGGGCAGGTGTCCCAGAGTCAAAATGCCTGCCTCGACCGAGTCAAAGCCTCGAGGCGGCCGTCCCCAAATCAAGACGCCCGCCCTGACCCAGTTAAAGACTCGAGACGGGCTTCCCGAGTAGTGGAGTTTTGTCCCACATCGAATTTCTAAGAGAAATTCACTCCTTTCACCTGCTATAAATACCCCAGAACTTAAACAGTTGAAATCATCCCTCAACGCTCAATACAAGTCATTTAGCAACTTCGAGTGTCTCATTTTCTCTATTTTATGAGTGTTTATCTCAGATTGGGAGAATTCGATTAGATATTGTTTGTTTTTTGTATTCATAGAATACCTGGGATTTCGTTCGGAGATCTTAAGAGAGCATTAGGTGAGCGAATAGCTAGTCAACTGGGCATTGCTTAAGCCTAGGATGTAAGGTAAAGCAATCACTACTAGTCTAAGGAAGCGTTCTCCGAAGGTTCTTCTGATCAGAGTCAGGTCGAGCAACCCAAAGTATACAAGTAGTCGCTCCACCGACTGACCTGATAAAGGGTGAATTCTTTGTGGTGGTGGTCCCAAAGATCCTCTCTGTATATCTTTGTGTTGTGTTCGTCTAAAGAATGATTTGAATAGTAAATTATGATTGCTATGTTATACATGTTTTGAATGTTGAAGTTCTGCTCATTTTTTCATAAAGGTTACCGGCTAAATTAACATTATGACTGATTATTTGTTTGCTCTTTTAAACTAAATGAACGGTTATAGACAATTCGTAACCATGGTCTACATCATAACCTGTTTAGTTTAACAGGCCTTAAGTTAGGGTAGTATATATTAAGGTTTGCCATATTAGGTAAAATAACCTATAGATCACCATGTTTGTTAAAGTAGCATAATGAGGCTGAGTTTGGGCGTTAGGGTGAGTGGCATGATTTCTTGAGTTACACAGGCTTTCATGGATACTTTAACTCTAAACCGTGAGGAGGGTCATCATTAAGGTAGGGTGAATACATCAGGTAACTCAGATGTGGTACACAAGCAGATACAGTACATAATTGTATTCTAGACCAAGATATATCTAAAATATTCGAAGATAGGTCAATCAACTTGTAGAAACAGTAAACATACATCATAACATATGTGTAGAAGATAACTCTTGCATGCTTAATGAGTACGTGTTATGTGTGATTGAGATCACTGATACGCGAAAATCGTATCACCTTTTTAGCATGTTTTTATGTATGAATTTGGGTGAAATCGAGGGTAATTTGATCTTGATTGTTCATTATTCACTTAATTTCACAGTTTTTATGATTTTGGAAGTGTCAGGTGAAAAGTAGATGAAAACAGCAAATTTTAGGGCAAAAACGCAATTTTTGGAAATGTTGACCAGGTCAAAGGTTCAGGACGGACGTCCCGAACCCGGGACGGGCGTCCAGACCAAGTCAAGGCACCTGGACGGGCGTCCCGAAGCCGGGACGGGCGTCCCGACCTGGTCAACTGACCAGGACGGGCGTCCCGAGCCGCCAGAAGTTGTCCCACATCGAATTTTTCATAAATTTTCACTCCAGGAAGCTGCTATAAATACCCCAGGCCTCCAGCAGTTGAATTCATTCCTCTCCACTCGATCTGAGTCATTTAGTGGTGTCCAGTGTACAATTCTCTAGTACACAACTCACTCAGAGACTCGGATCTCAGTTTTCTTTCTTATTAGTGTTTTGTTTTAGTTTCTGAGAAATAGTCTCAGATCTTAGGTTTTTATAGATAGGTTCATTTCTGGTATTCATAGAATACCCGGGATTTCGTTAAGAGATCCTAAGAGGGCTCTAGGCGTTCGAAGAGTCAGTCCACAAGGCTGGGCTTAAGCTGGGTATTAAGGTAAAGCCCAGTTACTAGGCTGAAAACAGCAAATCGTCCTCCCCGATTTTTATGAATAGTTGTTTCATATGTTGACGTTATTATGTTTTTCCGGAAATAGCCACCTGCTAAATATTCACTATGTCTGCATGTTTAATGTGCTCTTTTAAACTAAAGTTAGGGTTATAGACAATTCCTAACCACAGTCTAATCATAACCTGTTTAGTTTAACAGGCATCAATTAGTATTGGTGTCTGCCATGCTAGATAAAATAACATGTTGAACACCCTGCCTGTTAAAGTAGTCTAGGTAGGGGCCGAGCTAAGTCCGATTATGCCGACGGCTAGGGCAAGCGGTATGATCCCCAAAGTGACATAGGGCTTTCATGGATGCCTTCGTCCCGAACCGTGAGTAGGGCCGTCATTAAGGTAGGGCGGTTTATTAGAGACCTCGGATGTGGTACGCCTTTAGACACAGAACATAGTTGCAATCCAGGTTAAGATATATCTAAAATACTCGAATATAGGTCAAACAACATATAGGAACAGTATAACATAGAATCAGGACTCATCTATAAAACACTTCTAGGTTTAATTAGACTGAAACCTAGTGGAGAATGAATCACCCTCTCATCAAAGTATTTGATGAAGATTGCATAACTGGATTATAAGATAGGAGTTAGGATAAAAGGCTAGTTACTACTAAGTCGTTGCCACTTCCCTGGGAGTACGATATTTATTTAATAAAATCGTAGATACTTTCCAACAGACTAGCTACACGATAGGTACTCTGCCTTAGGTTCTGGCTGATTAAGTGACACCATAGAGACTAAATGTGACAATTAGTCAATCACAGTCCTTAATTATTCATAATCAACAAAGGGTAAAATAACACCTATTTAGCACGTCAACCTGAATCGCATCAGATTTTTGGCGCCGTTGCCGGGGAAATATCATAATGAATTTAGGATTATTGGCCACAATTCTAGAAACTTATGATATGTAGCGGTAGTAACCTAGACTTTTGACTTACACTTATCTTATACTAGTTAGACAATCACTTTCCTAAATATAGGATTATCATAACTAATTAATTTTAGATAATATCTGGAATTAAGACACTTAGGATAATCAAATTTTAGAAAATTATTCTAAAACCATATTAAGGAAATTTACCTGCTTTCTAAATAAATCAAAATCCATAAAAATATTTTTCTTGCTTTCTTGTTTCACTGTCCAACTTTTTGCTATTTGTTATTTCTAACCAGACTTTGCACTCAGAAATGAAGGGAACAAGAGCCCAGGATATTCTGGACGAAGTAGAACATAACACTTCCCCAGAAATCCAAACAATTCCTTCTTCTCCCGAATACACTCCTGCTTCTCCCGAATATACTCCTAAATCTCCCGAGTACACCCTGAAATCTCCTGAATATACTCCTGCATCCCCCGCACCTAACGACCAACCACCTTCATCAGAAGATAGCACTGATAGTTCTCAATCAGCCTTGGCTGCCTGGGTAGATGCTATATCTCACAAGATAAGCGCTATGACTCAGACAATACCGGGCAGACTAAGACGATCATATCAGGCTGTTCTAACCTTAAGTTCTGAAGTAACCCAACTCAGAACCACAATAGAATGCCAAAATGTGCAATTACTCCGAGAGATGATGGAAATCTTAAAGGAACAAAGGAACCGGCAGGAGGAAATGCGCAACATACAAGCAGAACTACAAGAGATGCGAAATATTCAAGCAGAGCTACAGGAGATCAGAGATAATGGTCGTTAAAAAAGGGAAGATTCTTTTACTTTTATTCTTAGCAAATAATTCGTTTGAACTAAACCTGAATAATTGACCCATATTTTTCTATTTTTCAAAATTTTAAAGGGTCCTTTATATTCTACAAATTTCTTCAGACATTTTATTTCTATGAAAAACAAGAGTCTTGAAAATACAGCTTATTTTCCATTGCACAAACTCAGTTTTGTTTTTCTGAAATTCTTGCTGAATTTAAGTTAGGATAAAATTAGGGTAGTCACAATTTTCGAAAAGAGACTGAGGAATTTTTGCATAGAGTTTTTAACAACTTCTGAATTTCATTGGATAAACATGAAGCCTTGTTAAGAATTATGATTATTTTTGGTATCTTGAGATTTTCAGGGAATTACGAAGAAAAAAAAAATTTCCCCAGAATTGGCACGCATCCCGATGCAACCCGGGACGGGCGTCCCGAAGGCCGCCCCTTCTATAAAAATTCAATTTCTTTCATTTTCTCTCAAATCTACAACCAAAAATTCATCTCTCTAAAAACATTTCTCTCTAGCCTCTCTCTACAAATTTTTGGCAAACTCCTCAAAGTTTAAAAATTCGAATTTCCTCCAAAATTTGAATTTTAAACTTCACCCAAAAATTCGAATTTCCCTCCAAAATTCGATTTTCCCGCCAAAAATTCAAAATCCGTCCCTAACCTAATTTCATCCTTCTGAATTCAAATTCATCTTCAGAATTTGAGTTTAAAGCTTTCTTTCCCACCTACACTCTCTCATACGTTTTAAATGGCTCCTAAACGTGCTCGTACCACATCTACCATGACAGTTACCTCAGTGGCACATCCTTTTATGCTGTTGTCCTCCAGCACAGCATACCAAGCGAGATGCACTGGGTACATCGGGCGTACGATACTGACGGGCAGAACGCTGGATTGGGCAGCAGTACAGACACTGGGAGTAGAGCCGGAAGTTAGACACATACTCGACGAGCCACCGTACAGTCGAGTATTCATCGTCACAGAGCCCACATACCTGGAGCTGGTATGTGAGTTCTATGCGTCTTTTACCTGCCACCAGGAGCAGATCACATTCCGTTTAGGTGGAATAGATCGGTCGATGAGCATGGCCGAGTTCGGCATCGCCCTAGGCATCTGGTAGAGAGATGAGCTGGATACGCCCGCATACACCACAGCAGTTCGAGACTTCACGTCTGCAGACGTCTCCACTGCTTGGGCTCAGATCTGCATGACGGGTGTCCCATACCAGCATGGCTTTGTAAAAGCCACAGGTATTTATCCTACTCTTCGTTACCTGCATGCTATCATTGCACACACATTGTCAGGACGACTGACAGCGCCCGGAACTATCACCCGGATGGAGACATTCCTTCTAGCCAACATGCACATGGGATCTACAGTAGAGATGGCTAGACTCATAGCGGTCGTTATGCGAGGATTCGCTACAGACACTAGGAAACAGTGTCTGGGACTCGGACCATACATCACCAGGCTAGCCCGCTACCTGGAGTTGGACATAGAGGGCTCGGAGCTTACTCTGGTCGCCCCAACCACCATTCCCACAGACGTTACCATTCTACGGAACATGGGAATGGTTGTACGGGATGCGAATGGCCGCGACACCATCCACACGGAGCAGACAGGACAGGCATCGGCATTGGAAGCATTTCCAGCGCATATCCCTCCATCCGAGACGTTCGTGCCACGTACTGCCTTCGAACGACACATGTCACACGGATTGGCAGAACTATCGGCCCGATACAGTCGAGATATGGACAGGATTGATAGACGGCTGACGATGATGGAGGACAGGATTGACAGACGGTTGGCGATGATAGATGATAGGATCGCCATGAACACCAGCAGGATTGAGGAGATACATCAGCAGACTTCCCGAGTAGCGGAAAACTTTGAGTTTGACTTAGCAGACTTAGGTCCACTGGACAACGATCCGCCGGGTTCTTAGTCTCTCTCTCCTTCTTTCCTTTTCTTTCTTTTTCTTTTGTTTTTGTTTTTCTTGTTCTATGTGTATAAACATGTTTGGGCTGTATGACATACAGAATTGTTTGCATTATTTTATTTTATGTCTTACTTACCTATACAGAATCCTTTATTTTTCTGTTTTATTTCTTATTTTCAAATAAGTGTGGGGTAAGAATCTTTTATGTTTTATTTCTTATTTTCAAATAAGTGTGGGGTAATTAGATATGCATGAACACTGAGGACAGTGCCAGACTTAAGTGTGGGGTAGCAGTGCACAGTGCACTGTAGCAGTTTGCAAAATTTTTTGCATGATTTTGCTTGTTTTCACATACTTTCACACCCTTCCAAAAAAATTTCAAAATTTTTCCGTCTTTCAGACGTCTAAATGCAGTATGCTTGGTTAAACAATTGCTTATGTCTATGATATGTAGGTAGTATGTTATGGTTAGTAGGAGATAATTGATAGCTATCTTGGACTAATTGATTAGGAATAGGGAATTCCTTTTAATTGAGCACAACTTTGTCTGGATTAGAGACCTCAACCAATTACCTGCTCGAGACTTAACTAGATAAAATTAGACCAGTTGTGGATATATTGGCAGTTAGGATGACTAGATGAGACTCTGAGCTAGAAGTGAAAAGAAATTAAAAGAAGTTAATCAAATAAGGGTAGTTTGCCAGCGGCCTTCGCTACTCGAGCACCACTCCTTCGGGGAATTTAAAGCCTGATGCCCTAAGGTCGTGTAGATCTGGGAGTCATCGGAGTGGGACTCGCTACATGGGTAGTTGAAGTTGACGTGTTCTAAGCAGACTCAAAATACCCTGAATCTATAAAGAAAATAACTAAATGCTAAAACATTAAAAATCTGATCACCAAAGCTCAGAACTCAAAAAGTTGTCTGTTGTTAATATGTCTAGCGATAGGTCGAAGTGTTATCTGGTAGTAGTTAAGACAAGAGTACATTGTGTTGACTATCTGGTCTGGACTAGTACACACACTACACATCAGGAAGACCCTGTGACTAAGAAAAAAGACCAACCTAGTTGTTGATTTATTTTCTGCCTGATCATAACAAGCTACTAGAGACATTTGAGACCTTGTCATAGCAACCTAACCAGACAGACCTGTATTAAGACTTGTCTGAAGAATTTTTGGAACAAAAACATGACTAGGAATTTAAGTAACTCCAGGTAGACTTTGCTTGAGGACAAGCAAAAAGCTAAGTGTGGGGTTATCTGATACGCGAAAATCGTATCACCTTTTTAGCATGTTTTTATGTATGAATTTGGGTGAAATCGAGGGTAATTTGATCTTGATTGTTCATTATTCACTTAATTTCACAGTTTTTATGATTTTGGAAGTGTCAGGTGAAAAGTAGACGAAAACAGCAAATTTTGGGGCAAAAACGCAATTTTTGGAAATGTTGACCCGGTCAAAGGTTCAGGACGGGCGTCCCAAACCCGGGACGGGCTTCCCGACCAAGTCAAGGCACCTGGACGGGCGTCCCGACCTGGTCAATTGACCAGGACGGGCGTCCCAATCCGGGACGGGCGTCCCGAGCCGCCAGAAGCTGTCCCACATCGAATTTTTCAGAAATTTTCACTTCGGGAAGCTGCTATAAATACCCCAGGCCTCCAGCAGTTGAATTCATTCCTCTCCACTCGATCTGAGTCATTTAGTGGTGTCCAGTGTACAATTCTCTAGTACACAACTCACTCAGAGACTCGGATCTCAGTTTTCTTTCTTATTAGTATTTTGTTTTAGTTTTTGAGAAATAGTCTAAGATCTTAGGTTTCTATAGATAGGTTCGTTTTTGGTATTCATAGAATACCCGGGATTTCGTTAGGAGATCCTAAGAGGGCTCTAGGCGTTCGAAGAGTCAGTCCATAGGGCTGTGCTTAAGCTGGGTATTAAGGTAAAGCCCAGTTACTAGGCTGAGGAAGCGTCCTCCGAAGGTTCTGGTGAGCAGAGTCAGGGCGAGCAATACGACATATACAGCAGTACGCTCTGTCGGCGAGACTAAGTAAAGGGTGATTTCTTTATGGCATCAGTCCCCATACCCCTCTCTTATATGTTGCTATTGTTTTGTCCTAAATACTTATTATGAATATCAGATTACGATTTTTATGAATAGTTGTTTCATATGTTGACGTTATTATGTTTTTCCGGAAATAGCCACCTGCTAAATATTCACTATGTCTGCATGTTTAATGTGCTCTTTTAAACTAAAGTTAGGGTTATAGACAATTCCTAACCACAGTCTAATCATAACCTGTTTAGTTTAACAGGCATCAATTAGTATTGGTGTCTGCCATGCTAGATAAAATAACATGTTGAACACCCTGCCTGTTAAAGTAGTCTAGGTAGGGGCCGAGCTGAGTCTTATTATGCCGGCGGCTAGGGCAAGCGGTATGATCCCCAAAGTGACATAGGGCTTTCATGGATGCCTTCGTCCCGAACCGTGAGTAGGGCCGTCATTAAGGTAGGGCGGTTTATTAGAGACCTCGGATGTGGTACGCCTTTAGACACAGAACATAGTTGCAATCCAGGCTAAGATATATCTAAAATACTCGAATATAGGTCAAACAACATATAGGAACAGTATAACATAGAATCAGGACTCATCTATAAAACACTTCTAGGTTTAATTAGACTGAAACCTAGTGGAGAATGAATCACCCTCTCATCAAAGTATTTGATGAAGATTGCATAACTGGATTATAAGATAGGAGTTAGGATAAAAGGCTAGTTACTACTAAGCCGTTGCCACTTCCCTGGGAGTACGATATTTATTTAATAAAATCGTAGATACTTTCCAACAGACTAGCTACACGATAGGTACTCTGCCTTAGGTTCTGGCTGATTAAGTGACACCATAGAGACTAAATGTGACAATTAGTCAATCACAGTCCTTAATTATTCATAATCAACATAGGGTAAAATAACACATATTTAGCACGTCAACCGGAATCGCATCAATCACCAATCAATCCAAAGTATTGATTATCGATTGACTAATTGAATAAATAAGATGATTGTTAGGATTAAGGGATAGTTGCTACTAAGCAGTTACCAGTTCCTTGGGAGTACGATATTTATATTTTAAAATCAGACACTTTCCAAGAACTAGCTACACGATAGGTACTCTGCCTTAGACTCTGATTGATTAAGTGTCAACAAATAAATACTAAAGTGACAGTTAGTAAGACTAAGTCCTTAATTACTCATAATCAATATAGGTAAATAAATCCTATGTTTTAGCATACCAATCGGAACGCATCAGATTTTTGGCGCTGTTGCCAAGGGCATTCATAAAATTTTAGGATTCCTGTTAAAAATTCTAGAAGGTTATGATAGATAATCGTAGTAATCTATATCTTAATAGGCAGTCACACTTATTTGAATTAGTCAATCACTTTTTTGAAATATAGGGTTAGCTTTGAATAATTAATTTTAGAAATTATCTAAAATTAAGAAATATAGGTTAATCAAACTTTAGAAAATTATTCTAAAACCATATTAAGGAAATAATATATATATATATATATATATATATATATATATTTAAAAATTAAAAAATAATTTCTTTTCTCGTTTACCGTTTTTCTTTTCTTTTATAAATTTTATTAATTTTTGAAAAATATTATTTTCCCGAAATTAATCTAATAAAAGAAATAAAATTTTCCTATTTACAGTTTTCGTGTTTGTTTGTTTATTTTATTTTTCCTAATTTCTGAAATGTTATTTTTATAAATTAATAGTTTTCTTCTTTACAGTTTTCTTTTATGTTCGTTATTTCTGAAAACATTATTTTTAGAAATTAATCTAACCCAAACTTTGCACTTATTGATGAAGAGGACAAGAGCAGCTACTAACAATGTAGTTGAACAATTAGAAAATCCCGAAACTCTTGTTCGAAAGAAAAAGAAACGGGAAGGACCATCAAACCACGTAAACGAGGCACCTCTGAGGATTAACCCTCCACAAGCAAGAGAAATAAACTCGAGCCAAGATACTAGTGCTCTAGTGAACAAATTCCTAAACACATGTGTGCCAAGTTTTGTAGAAGAAGAGGGTCCCTCTGAAGACCTTTTCCTCCAAGGGACGAACAACCAAAATCTCCAGTTCACACTCCTATCCAAAGAGCTTCTGAAAATTTACCAACCTTTGTTGAGTGTACCCCGAATTCACCCACATCTCTAGAATTTACACCAGCTCCTAACGATAACACACCTTCAACCAAGGGTAGCACTAACGATATACTTCCATACTTCCATACAGCCGCGTCTTCATCGTCACAGCCTACTTACATGGAGCTGGTATGTGAGTTTTATGCTTCCTTCACATTCCAGCAAGAGCAAGTCACTTTTCGACTGGGTGGAATAGACTGACCAATGAGCATAGCCGAGTTCGGCATTGCGCTGGGAGTTTGGCAGCGAGAGGAGTTGGAATCCCCCACCTATGTGTCGGCCGTGAGAGGCTTCACCGATGACATCTCCACCGCTTGGGCCCAGATCTGCACAACTGGAGCCCCCTACCATCATGGTCTCACGAAGGCCTCAAGTATTTTTCCAACTCTCTGTTACTTGCATGCCATTGCAGCACATACGATGTCATGTCGCCGAACTGCTCTGGGGAATGTCACATAGTTGGAGAAATTCTTCCTTACCCACATGCACAAAGGCATCACTGTGGAGATGGGTAGGATCATCGCCCACATCATGCAGGGCTTTGCGACAGACACACAGAAGCAGTGTCTGGGGCTCGGGCCGTTCATCACCCAGATAGCCCACTACCTAGAGCTGGATATCGAGGGCTCGGAGCTGACTCAGATAGCTCCGTCCACCATCCCCACTGACTTGACTGTTCTCTGGAACATAGGGATGGTAGTACGAGATGTAGAGGGTACACCATTCACACAGAGCAGCTAGGAGAGCCATCAGCGCTGGGACCATCTGTGCAGTAGACACCACAGGCCCCAATGTTTGTACCATGTACCGCTTTCGTGCGACATATGGTACATGAGATGGCAGAGTTGCGAGTAAAGTATCACCAGGATATAGCAGATATCTGTAGTCAGCTGACGGTGATAGATAACAATGTCAACAAAAATAGTAGAAGGATAGAGGAATTATATCAGTATTACGCCAGCAACTGCTCGATTGACGACCACGATGTCTACTTCTTTGCACCAGAGGACGACCCAGGTTCTTAGTTCTTCTTTCTTTTCTTTTCTTTTCTAGTTGTTTATGTGCTTATGTGGAAAGTCTGGGTTGTATAACATATATTTCTCTGTATGACAACTTTGATTTATATGATATAACAGTATTGTTTTCTCTATTTGTCTCATTTATTTTTCTGATCTTCGTTTTTAAAACTCTTATTTTTCAAATAAGTGTGGGGTGATAGGATATGCATGAACACTGAGGACAGTGTAAATCTTAAGTGTGGGGGTAATAGTGCACAGTGCACTCAAATTTAAGATTTTTTGCATGTTTTCCTCTAATTTTCACTAAAATTGCACACTTCCAAAAGAATTTCAAAACTTTTCACTCTTTCATATTTCAAAAACGGTATTGACTGATTGAAAAATTACTTCTGTCAGTGATATATATTCAGTAGGGTATTATGATCATTAGGGACATTTCGATTGCTTTGCTGAATTCATCACTCAGAAGTAGAGAATTTCTGATTTTTTAGCACAACCTACTTTGGATTAAAAAAATCAACCGAATATCTTTTTGAGCTAAACTAAATAATATTAGATCGGTTGAGAATGTGATAGCAACTTGAATGACTAGATGGAACTCTGAGCTAAAAGTGTCGTTGCTTAAATGAAAAAAAGGTTAGTTTGCAAGTATCATTTGCTTCTCAAGCACCCCTTATGAAGGGAACTTAATGCCTGGTGCCCTAAGGTCGTGTAGATCTGGGAGTCATCAGAGTGGGGCTCAATACCTGGGTAGTTAAAGTTGATATGTGAAAGCAAACACAAAATACCCCAAAAATTAATTAAAACATACACCTAGTGTATTTTATTTTAAAATTGATGTGTTTTTACTGACATGCTAAAAGATAGGATTTATTTACCTATATTAATTATGAATAATTAAGGACCGAGTCTTACTAATTGTCACTTTTAGCAATAATGGTTGTCACTTAATCAATCAGAACCTAAGGCAATGTACCTATCGTGTAGCTAGTTGAAAGTACCTACGATTTTAATTTATTATTATCGTAATCCCAAGGAACTAGTAACGGCTTAGTAGCAACTATCTTTTAACCCTAAAATTCATTTATTCATGCAATTAACCAATCTTTCATCAATAATCTTGATGGAGTTGTGATCCCATCCACACATAGCACATAAGAAATTAGCATGCAAGAGTAACAAATAGACATGAGTTCTGATGTATGTTGTATTATTTATACATGTTGATTGACCTATCTTCGAGTATTTTAGATATATCTTGGTCTGGAATGCAATTATGTACTGTATCTTGCCTGTGTACCACATCTGAGTTACCTGATAAACCACCCTACCTTAATGATGGCCCTACTTACGGTTCGAGTTAAAGGTATCCATGAAAACTCGTGTCACTCAAAAATTCATGCCACTCACCCTAACGCCGACATAGAGAACAAACTCAGCCTCATTAGACTACTCTAACAAACATGGTGATCTATAAGTTATTTCACCTAATATGGCAGACCTTAATGCTTTTTTTATCCTAAATTAAGGCTTGTTAAACTAAATAGGTTATGATTAGACCATGGTTAGGAATTATCTATAACTGTTCATTTAGTTTAAAAGATCAAGCAGATAATCAGTCATAATGTATGTTTAGCTGGTGACCTTTCCAGAAAAATGAATGTAACTTCAACATGCAAAGCATATATAACAAAGCAATCATAGTTTGACATTCAAATAAATGTTTAGACAAACACAATAAAGAATATACAGAGAGGATCTAGGGGACCACCACCATAAAGTATTCACCCTTTATCAGGTCCGTCGGTGGAGTGACTACTTGTATATCCTGGATTGCTTGACCTGACTCTTATCAACAGAACCTTCGGAGAACGCTTCCTTAGACTAGTAGCGATTGCTTTACCTTACATCCTGGGCTTAAGCAATGCCCTATTGACTAGCTCTTCGCTCACCTAATGCCCTCTTAGGATCTCCTAACGAAATCTCGGGTATTCTATGAATATAAAAAATGAACCTTATCTAATCGAATTCTAAGAACCTGAGATAAACACTCAGGAAGCAAAGAAAACGAGACACTCTTATACTGCTATCTACTCGTGTGAGTGTAGAAAGATGCACTTGAGCCACTAAATGACTCAAACCCAGTGATTAGGAATGCACTCGAGGTTGCTAAATGACTCAGATTGAGTGGTGAGGGATCAAATGATCCACTCGATGCGGAGTAAATGACTCGTATTGAGTGGTGAGGGATGATTTCAACTAAGGAAGGCCTGAGGTATTTATAGCAAGTGAAATGAGTGAATTTCTCTTGAAAATTCCATGTGGGACTTGTATCTTCCATTCGAGACGCCCGTCCCGGTGCTTTGACCAGGTCAGGATGCCCGTCTAGGTTGTTTGACTGGGTTAGGACGCCCGTCCCAAACTCAGAAGTTCCAAAAATTGCATTTTGCCCCAATAATTGTTATTCTCTTGCACATTTCACCTGTAACTTCCAAAACCACAAATTCTGAAAAAATGTGTTAATATCAATCAATTAAGATCAATTTAGTTCCAATTTTACCCTAATTTGTGCCTAAAAACATGCTAAAAAGTGATATGATTGTGCATATCATATAACCCCCCACTTACCTTTTTGCTTGTCCTCAAGCAAAACCTATATAAAATTACTTAAAGTTAAATCATAGGTGCAATCACATAAAAATTTTAGCAATGTTTTCAGCAAAATTTCTCACTGAGTCAAATGATTCAGAAAATATACATGACTATTTGAGTTGCTATGTAAAGGTCTCAAATGTTTGGTAAGGGTGTCATGACCATGTAGATGAAATAGTTCAATAACCTGATTGAACTTTATGCTTAGTCGCAAGGTGTGAACTGGTCTAGACTAGATTGTCAACTCACAATAAGCTTTTCTAAACCTTTACTAAATAATAGTTCGATCAATCTTCGAATATAATAGCAAAATAAATGACATTCCGAGTTCTGAGCTTTGGTGTCAATGCTTTCTAGTATGATTTTCAATAAAAGAATACACTGAGTGTATTTTCAAATTGATTTTCCAGGATACTTTTGTGTTTTACTTTCACACATCAACTTTGACTACCCAGGTATCGAACCCCACTCTGATGACTCCCAGATCTACACGGCCTTAGGGCATCAGGCATTAAATTCCCTTCAAAAGGGGTGCTCGAGTAGCAAAGGACGCTTGCAAAACTACCCCTTTTTTTATTTTAAGCTTTTACACTTTCGGCTTAGAATATCATCTAGTCATTCAAGTTGCTAATACATTCTCGACTGATCTAATATTATTCAATTTTAGTTTTGAAAAGGTATTCAGTCGATTTTTCTAATCCAAACTAAGTTGTGCTCAATAATATCAGGTATTCCCTACTTCTAAGTGCTGAGTTCAGTAAAGTCATTAACTTGTTTCCTAATGGTCATAATACTCTACTACACATATATCATAGACATAAGCATTTCTTCAATAAATCAATACTGATTTTGAAGTCTGATAGAGTGAAAAATTTTGAAAATTGTTTTTTGGAAGGGTGAAATTTCAGTGAAAAGTATGGAAAACATGCAAATGTTTTTACTACAATGCATTGTGCACTACTACCCACACTTAAGATTAACAATGTCCTCAGTGTTCATGCATGTCCTATCACCCCACACTTATTTGAAAAATAATCCAAAAATAATAAATAGTAAATAAAATAAAACAAAATAACAAGAAAACAATCAAAAAGAACAAAGAGAAAGAATAACTCCCTTTATTCGGAAAATATTACCGTCTGCTCGGACTGGTCGAATGGCTCTTTGTAGAGTTTCAATCGTTGTCCGTTCACTTTTTGAATAGTGTCTTCTGAATCTAGTATGACACATGCGCCAAAGGGCGACACTTCTGTGATAGTGAATGGACCAGACCAATAGCTTATCTCCCGATTTGAAATTTTTCTGGGATCTAAGTCGCCTATCATGCCAAAGTTTACTTATCATTTTGAATTGGTGTGAATTTTCATAGGCTTTGAGCCTCCATTCATCCAATTCAATGAGTTGTAAAGTCCAGTTTTCCTTAGTTAAGGTATTATCTAGACTATATTTTTGTACTACCCAATATGCTTTATGTTCAAGTTGGACAGGTAAATGACATGCTTTTCCATAAACCAATCTATATGGTGAAAATCCTGTAGAAGTTCTATATGTCGTACGGAAGGCCCATAAAGCATCATCAAGTTTTATTGCCCAATCCTTACGGTTAACACCTACAGTTTTCTCTAATATCCATTTAATTCTCTATTGGTTACCTCAACCTGCCCATTGGTTTGTGGGTGGTATGTTGTGGAAAAGCGATGTTGAACTCCATATTGTTGAAGTACTTTCTGCAATTGTGAGTTGTAGAAGTGTGTACCCCTGTCACTGATGAGGGCTTTAGGATATCCAAATCTAGAAAATAGTTGTCTAAGAAATCTGCACACGTCTCTAGCATCATTAGTAGGTAATGCATGTGCCTTCGGCCATTTGGAAAAATATTCTACAGCTACTATGATGTATCTATTTCCATAGGAAGAAGGAAACGGACCCATAATGTCTATACCCCATATGTCGAATATTTCAACACTTTGAATTACCTGTTGGGGTAGACCATCTCTAGAAGATATGTTTCCTGCCATTTGGCAAGCATCGCAGGACCTTACATAAGATGTAGCATCTTTGAATATTGTGGGCCATGATACGCTAAAATCGTATCACATTTTTAGCATGTTTTTATGTATGTTTTAAAGTGAAATTGAGAGTAAATGGACATTAATTGTTTACTATTTACTTGATTTCACGGTTTTTATGATTTTGGAAGTGTCAGGTGAAAAGTAGACGAAAACAGCAAATTCTGGGGCAAAAACGCAATTTTTGGAAATGTTGACCCAGTCAAAGGTCCGGGACGGGCGTCCCGAACCCGGGACGGGCGTCCCGACCCGGTCAAACCGCCAGGATGGGCGTCCTGAACCGGGACGGGCGTCCCGAACCTGGTCAACGAATCAGGACGGGCGTCCCGAACCGGGACGGGCGTCCCGAGCCGCCAGAAGCTGTCCCACATCGAATTTTTCAGAATTTTTCACTCCGGGAAGCTGCTATAAATACCCCAGGCCTCCAGCAGTTGAATTCATCCCTCTCCACTCGATCTGAGTCATTAAGTGGTTTCCAGTGTACAATTTTCCAGTACACAACTCACTCAGAGACTCGGATCTCAGTTTTCTTTCTTATTAGTGTTTGTTTTAGTTTCTGAGAAATAGTCTCAGATCTTAGGTTTCTATAGATAGGTTCGTTTCCGGTATTCATAGAATACCCGGGGTTTCGTTAGGAGACCCTAAGAGCTCTAGGCGTTCGAAGAGTCAGTCCACAGGGCTGGGCTTAAGCTGGGTATTAAGGTAAAGCCCAGTTACTAGGCTGAGGAAGTGTCCTCCGAAGGTTCTGGTGAGCAGAGTCAGAGGAGGCAGTACAACATATACAGCAGTACGCTCTGCGGCGAGACTACGTAAAGGGTGATTTCTTTATGGCATCAGTCCCCATACCCCTCTCTTATATGTTGTTATTGTTTTTCTCTAAATACTTATTATGAACATCTGATTATGATTTTTATGAATAGTTGTTTTATATGTTGAAGTTGTTATATTTTTCCGGAAATAGCCACCTGCTAAATATTCACTATGTCTGCATGTTTAATGTGCTCTTTTAAACTAAAGTTAGGGTTATAGACAATTCCTAACCACGGTCTAATCATAACCTGTTTAGTTTAACAGGCATCAATTAGTATTGGTGTCTGCCATGCTAGATAAAATAACATGTTGAACACCCTGCCTGTTAAAGTAGTCTAGGTAGGGGCCGAGCTGAGTCCGATTATGCCGGCGGCTAGGGCAAGCGGTATGATCCCCGAAGTGACATAGGGCTTTCATGGATGCCTTCGTCCCGAACCGTGAGTAGGGCCGTCATTAAGGTAGGGCGGTTTATTAGAGACCTCGGATGTGGTACGCCTTTAGACACAGAACATAGTTGCAATCCAGGCTAAGATGCATCTAAAATACTCGAATATAGGTCAATCAACATATAGGAACAGTATAACATAGAATCAGAATTTATCTTTAAAACACTTCTAGGGTTAATTAGACTTGAACCTAGTGGAGAATGGATCACCCTCTCATCAAAGTATTTGATGAAGATTGCATAACTGGATCATAAGATAAGAGTTAGGATAAGAGGCTAGTTACTACTAAGCCGTTGCCACTTCCCTGGGAGTACGATAATTAACTTAGTAAAATCGTAGATACTTTCCAATAGACTAGCTACACGATAGGTACTCTGCCTTAGATTCTGGCTGATTAAGTGACACCATAAGACTAAAAGTGACAATTAGTCAATCACAGTCCTTAATTAATCATAATCGACATAGGGTAAAATAACACCTATTTAGTACGTCAACCGGAATCGCATCAGATTTTTGGCGCCGTTGCCGGGGAAATATCATAATGAATTTAGGATTCCTGATCAAAATTCTAGATACTTATGATAGGTAGCGGTAGTAACCTAGACCTTAGACCTAACACTTGTTTTATGCTAGTTAGACAATCAGTTTCCGAAATATAGGATTATCATAACTAATTAATTTTAGATGTTATCTAGAATTAAGACACTTAGGATAATCAAATTTTAGAAAATTATTCTAAAACCGTATTGAGGAAATTTAATTGCTTTCGAAATATAAAAAGAAAAAAAAATGTTAAAAATTTAAAATCCAAAAAGAATGTATTTTTCTTGCTCAACGGTGAGTTGTTCCTTTTCCCTATCTCTTGTTTTTCGTTGTTTTCTTAGTTGCTCTTTTTTCGTGTTTTTTTTAATTTCGAAAAAAAAAAATAAAAATGGAAATGAGAATAGAATATTTTTCTGAGTTGTCAATTTTTGGCTAAGGCTTTAATCTGGAAGAAATATCATTGTGGAATTTTCTTAGGTCATGCTTAGTCTATTAGACAGAATCGTGAAATAAAATTTTCTTTAATAGACAGACCTCTGAGTATTCTAATGAGAAAGGATGTTCCTTTTGTTTGATGATTGCATGAGAACTTTTAAACCAAAAGGAATTACTGCGCCCATTATGACATCACCTGATTAAAAACTGCTTTTTGAATGAATATGTGATGTAATGATGTAGTACGAATTGTTTTAGGACAAAAACATGATAAGAAAGTTCATGCATGATAAATTCCAATCTTATCTAGTCTTGTCTAGAAACAATAGGTGACACTGATCACTCCAAGATATCTGTGTTCAATAAAACTAATATTGAACCATCCTTGATTAAGTTAAGTTTTATTGTTACTTGAACTTGATATAGAATAAAGGGATAAGAAAAAGGGTTAAGAATCTAGAAAGCAAACCTTTGGTCTGGATTAGGAAACCCTGAGTTAGAGGTTATTGACGAGACAGTAGTATCTGACAAATTTCTGAATGAGGATCTATTTTCATTGTTTGCTATGATTAATGATTCTCCTCCGTGGTTTACTGATATTACTAATTATCTAGCTGCTAATTATTCCCAAGTGATATGACTTATTAGCAAAAGAAGAAATTCTTTGCTGATTGGAAATATTACTACTGGGTAGATTTTTCTTCTATTCCAAATTTTTACAGATCAGTTGATCAGAAGATGTATCTCGGAAGGCGAAGGCCACATGATTCTGAAGTATTGCAGGAATCTATGGGAGACCAATTAACTGCTACCACACTGTCCGGAAAGTGTTGGAAGTAGAATCTTGTTGACCCACCATATTCAAAGATTTTGTATCTCTGATACAGCCCTGCGATGCTTGGTAACACCCCTTCCAGAGATCGCCTACCCCAGCAAGGTATACAGAGTATTGCAACCTTTGATATCTGGGGTATCAAATCCTTTTCTTTTTTCTTCCTTTGAAAATAATACATCATAGTAGTTGTGGAACACTTTTCAAAAATGGCCTGAACCACAGGCATTACCTACTAATGATGTTCAAGACATGTGCAGATTCTATGAGAAGTTGTTTTTCAGATTCAGAATGCCAACGTCTTAGGAAGAAAGGCTCAGTCTATGTATCTAATCTGTGAAGTCTGCTAAGTACCACACTCTAGCAGGGATTGCTATGGGAATGAAATACGAACCATTCCAAAAGAGGTAGGAGTAGGTTACTGCAGAATGCTGCTCCAATGGGAAATGCATACAATCCCAGCTAGAGGAATGATACGGGATTTAGCTGAGGAATAATTCGGAAGATGGAAACTTTCAGAAGATACCACCGCAGCAAAACCCACACTCGCAGAATCAATAGATGAGATACTGGCAGCAATTAAAGCCAGACCAGTGCAAGCAAGTGATCTACCAAGAGGTAACGAAGGGTCGAAGGATATAGAGGAATTTGGCATTGTGTAGGGAGCATAGCAATGGAGGAGCTTGCATTCCCTGCATACCAATCAGCTGTGAGAAACTTCCTCGAGGAAGTCTCAAATACTTGGGCCCAGATCTACACAACTGGAGCCCCCTACCACCACAGCTTCGCCAAAACTTCAGGTATCTTTTCTTCCATTCGAGACTTGCATGCAATACCTTTACTAACATTGGCAGGTAGGCACACCAATCCAAAGAAGTCTCATTCCTAGACAAGTTCCTTCTGGACACGTTGCTACGATTACGAGAAACTTTGTAGATGATTCGAGGAAACAGTCCTTGGGGCTTGAGTCATTCATCAAATGGATATGCCACTACCTAGAGCTCGACAATGAAGGATCGGAGCTGGCGTCATCCGTTCCAATATCTAGAGCTTGCAGAGTCAAGAACACCTCAACAATAGCACATGGCTAAGGTGAAGAGCCAATTGACAGATCAGAGAAGACCCTTCTGCTCGCGACATGAAGGGAGTTTTTCTAATCCTCATGATCCTTTACTTTTATTTTCTTCATTTTTGTGTCCTGTTTTATTATTTCTTTGGTTGTTTTATTTTCTCTCTTACCCTTAGTTAGTCAAATAAGTGTGGGGTAAGAGTTCTTTGTTTTATTTTTGTTTCTTGTTTTCAAATAAGTGTGGGGTAATTAGCTATGCATGAACACTGAGGACAGTGCCAAACTTAAGTGTGGGGTAGCAGTGCACGGTGCACTGTAGCAGTTTGAAAAAAAAAAAATTTTCGCATGCTTTTGCTTGTTTTCACACCCTTCCAAAATTTTTCAAAAATTTTTCTGTCTTTCAGACTTCTAATGCAGTATGCTTGGTTAAACAAATTGCTTATGTCTATGATATGTAGGTAGTATGTTATGGTTAGTAGGAGATAGTCGATAGCTATCTTGGACTAATTGATTAGGAATAGGGAATTCCTGATAACTGAGCACAACCTTGTCTGGATTAGAGACCTCAACCAATTGCCCATTCGAGACTCCACTAGATAAAATTAGACCAGTTGTGGATATATTGGCAGTTAGAATGACTAGATGAGACTCTGAGCTAAAAGTGAAAAGAACTTAAGGAAGTTAATTACAATAGGGTAGTTTGCCAGCGGCCTTCGCTACTCGAGCACCACTCCTTCGGGGAACTTAAAGCCTGATGCCCTAAGGTCGTGTAGATCTGGGAGTCATCGGAGTGGGACTCGCTACATGGGTAGTTGAAGTTGACGTGTTCTAAGCAAACTCGAAATACCCTGAATCTATAAAGAAAATAACTAAGTGATAAAACATTAAAAATCTGATCACCAAAGCTCAGAACTCAGAAAGTTATCTGTTGTCAGTATGTCTAGCGATAGGTCAAAGTATTATCTGGTAGCAGTTAAGATAAGAGTTCATTGTGTTGACTATCTGGTCTAGACTAGTGCACACACTACACATCAGGAAGACCCTGTGACTAAGAAAAAGTCCAACCTAATTGTTGATTTGTTTTCTGCCTGATCATAACAAACTACTAGAGACATGTGAGACCTTGTCATAGCAACCTAACCAATCAGACCTGTGTTAAGAATTGTCTGAAGAATTTTTGGAATAAAAACATGATTAGGAATTTAAGTGACTGCACTACGGTTTAAAATCACTAACTCCATGTAGACTTTGCTTGAGGACAAGCAAAAAGCTAAGTGTGGGGTTATCTGATACGCTAAAATCGTATCACATTTTTAGCATGTTTTTATGTATGTTTTAATGTGAAATTGAGAGTAAATGGACATTAATTGTTTAGTATTTACTTGATTTCACGGTTTTTATGATTTTGGAAGTGTCAGGTGAAAAGTAGACGAAAACAGCAAATTCTGGGGCAAAAACGCAATTTTTGGAAATGTTAACCCGGTCAAAGGTCCGGGACGGGCATCCCGACCCGGTCAAACCGCCAGGACGGGCGTCCTGAACCGGGACGGGCGTCCCGAACCTGGTCAACGAATCAGGACGGGCGTCCCGAGCCGCCAGAAGCTGTCCCACATCGAATTTTTCAGAATTTTTCACTCTGGGAAGCTGCTATAAATACCCCAGGCCTCCAGCAGTTGAATTCATCCCTCTCCACTCAATCTGAGTCATTAAGTGGTTTCCAGTGTACAATTTTCCAGTACATAACTCACTCAGAGACTCGGATCTCAGTTTTCTTTCTTATTAGTGTTTGTTTTAGTTTCTGAGAAATAGTCTCAGATCTTAGGTTTCTATAGATAGGTTCGTTTCCGGTATTCATAGAATACCCGGGGTTTCGTTAGGAGACCCTAAGAGAGCTCTAGGCGTTCGAAGAGTCAGTCCACAGGGCTGGGCTTAAGCTGGGTATTAAGGTAAAGCCCAGTTACTAGGCTGAGGAAGTGTCCTCCGAAGGTTCTGGTGAGCAGAGTCAGAGGAGGCAGTACAACATATACAGCAGTACGCTCTGCGGCGAGACTACGTAAAGGGTGATTTCTTTATGGCATCAGTCCCCATACCCCTCTCTTATATGTTGTTATTGTTTTTCTCTAAATACTTATTATGAACATCTGATTATGATTTTTATGAATAGTTGTTTTATATGTTGAAGTTGTTATATTTTTCCGGAAATAGCCACCTGCTAAATATTCACTATGTCTGCATGTTTAATGTGCTCTTTTAAACTAAAGTTAGGGTTATAGACAATTCCTAACCACGGTCTAATCATAACCTGTTTAGTTTAACAGGCATCAATTAGTATTGGTGTCTGCCATGCTAGATAAAATAACATGTTGAACACCCTGCCTGTTAAAGTAGTCTAGGTAGGGGCCGAGCTGAGTCCGATTATGCCGGCGGCTAGGGCAAGCGGTATGATCCCCGAAGTGACATAGGGCTTTCATGGATGCCTTCGTCCCGAACCGTGAGTAGGGCCGTCATTAAGGTAGGGCGGTTTATTAGAGACCTCGGATGTGGTACGCCTTTAGACACAGAACATAGTTGCAATCCAGGCTAAGATGCATCTAAAATACTCGAATATAGGTCAATCAACATATAGGAACAGTATAACATAGAATCAGAATTTATCTTTAAAACACTTCTAGGGTTAATTAGACTTGAACCTAGTGGAGAATGGATCACCCTCTCATCAAAGTATTTGATGAAGATTGCATAACTGGATCATAAGATAAGAGTTAGGATAAGAGGCTAGTTACTACTAAGCCGTTGCCACTTCCCTGGGAGTACGATAATTAACTTAGTAAAATCGTAGATACTTTCCAATAGACTAGCTACACGATAGGTACTCTGCCTTAGATTCTGGCTGATTAAGTGACACCATAAGACTAAAAGTGACAATTAGTCAATCACAGTCCTTAATTAATCATAATCGACATAGGGTAAAATAACACCTATTTAGTACGTCAACCGGAATCGCATCAGGCCAGTAATCAAATTGTTGGATCAGCAAAGCCTCAGTAAGTCCGTGCTGAGGGCAGAGTCTGAGGAGTTCCTTGAATCTGTCCCAGGCCTCGATTACTATCTCATCTGGAGCTTGTGTAAAACTAGAAAGAGCGTTTTGATATTCTTGGACTCTTGCTGCGGAATAGTATTCCTCCAATAATGCCTTGCTTAACTCATCCCAAGTTGTGATTGAGTTAGTAGGCAATTGTGCCAACCATCTTTTAGCTCTATCCCTAAGTGAATAAGGGAAGAGGTTTAGCTTAGTTACTTCTGCGGTATTGTCTCCCTTAAGACCTTAGCAGAGAGCCGAGAATTCAGTCAAGTGCTCGAGCAGATTTTCGGCAGCAGTTCCTCCAAACTGCACCCGATTTATTATCAACTGGGAGCACATTTGGCTTAAGGTCATAACGAGGATTTCCAGGAATCCTGATAGTAGAAGACATCAAAATGGTCTGTGGCTGGATGTAAGATTCAAGTGGAGGCCTTTCGGCAGCCATTTCTGCCCTTCTTCTGTTATTTGTTCGGATAGGGTTTTCGGGGTTTTCAATTGGGGGTTCAAGTTCAACTTCTGAGGTTTGAGTCATATAACTACAAAAGCACATGTTAAATCTGAGCAAAAGGTTAGTGGAGTTAAAACAATTCAAAAAGAATAATTTAGGGAAATAAAAGAATGAAAGAAAAAAAATTCAAAAATTAAAAACAAGCAGAAAAGGAAAAACGGTAAACAGGAAAAAAAATTTATTTTGTATTTTCTGGAAAATAATAATTTTCAGAAAATATATTTTATAAAATAAAAGAAATTATTTTTTTAAAAAAATTTTCTACTTTTCTATTTTGTTTTTAAATTTGATTTCCTTAGTATGGTTTTAGAATTATTTTCTAAAATTTGATTAACCTAAATTTCTTATTTATAGATAATTTCTAAAATTAATTATTTAGGATAACCATATATTTCAGGAAATTGATTGATTAAACAGAAAAAATAAATGTTGATTCAAGTATAGATTACTACCGTTACCTATATCATAAACCTCTAGAATTTTGATCAGGAATCCTAAAATTTTAGGATATGTTCCCCAGCAACGGCGCTAGAAATCTGATGCGTTCCGACTGACATGCTAAAAGATAGGATTTATTTACCTGTATTGATTATGAATAATTAAGGCCCGAGTCTTACTAATTGTCACTTTTAGCAATAATGGTTGTCACTTAATCAATCAGAACTTAAGGCAGAGTACCTATCGTGTAGCTAGTTATTTGGAAAGTACCAACGATTTTAATTTATTATTATCGTAATCCCAAGGAACTGGTAACGGCTTAGTAGCAACTATCCTTTAACCCTAACATTCATTTATTCATGCAATTAACCAATCTTTCATCAATAATCTTGATGGAGTTGTGATCCCATCCACACATAGCACATAAGCAATTAGCACGCAAGAGTAACAAATAGACATGAGTTATGATGTATGTTGTATTGTTTATACATGTTGATTGACATATCTTCGAGTTTTTTAGATATATCTTGGTCTAATGCAATTATGTACTGTATCTTACCTATGTACTACATCTGAGTTACCTGATAAACCACCCTATCTTAATGATGGCCCTACTCACGGTTCGAGTTAAAGGTATCCATTAAAACCTGTGTCACTCAAGAATTAATGCCACTCACCCTAACGCCGGCATAGAGAACAAACTCAGCCTCATTAGACTACTCTAACAAACATGGTGATCTATAAGTTATTTCACATAATATAGCAGACCTTAATGCTTTTTTATCCTAAATTAAGGCTTGTTAAACTAAACAGGTTATGATTATACCATGGTTAGGAATTGTCCATAACCGTTCATTTATTTTAAAAGATCAAGCAGATAATCAGTCAAAATGTATGTTTAGCTGGTGACCTTTCAGGAAAAATCAATGTAACTTCAACATGCAAAGCATATATAACAAAGCAATCATAGTTTGACATTCAAATAAATGTTTAGACAAACACAATACAGAATATACAGAGAGGATCTAAGGGACCACCACCATAAAGTATTCACCCTTTATCAGGTCCGCCAGCTGAGCGACTACTTGCATATCCTAGATTGTTTGACCTGACTCTAATCAGCAGAACCTTCGGAGAATGCTTCCTTAGACTAGTAGCGATTGCTTTACCTTACATCCTGGGCTTAAGCAATGCCCTGTTGACTAGCTCTTCGCTCACCTAATGCCCTCTTAGGATCTCCTAACGAAATTCTGAGTTTTCTATGAATATAAAAAATGAACCTTATCTAATCGAATTCTAAGAACCTGAGTAAACACTCAGGAAGCAAAGAAAATGAGACACTCTTATACTGCTATCTACTCATGTGAGTGTAGAAAGATGCACTTGAGCCACTAAATAATTCAGATCGAGTGATTAGGAATGCACTCTAAGTTGCTAAATGATTCAGATTGAGTGGTGAGGGATCAAATGATCCACTCGAAGCTGAGTAAATGACTCGTATTGAGTGGTGAGGGATGATTTCAACTGAGGAAGGCTTGGGGTATTTATAGCAGGTGAAATGAGTGAATTTCTCTTGGAAATTCAATGTGGGACTTGTATTTGCCATTCGGGATGCCCGTCCCGGTGCTTTGACTGGGTCAGAAAGCCCGTCTCGAACTCAAAAGTTCCAAAAATTTCGTTTTTGCCCCAATAATTGCTATTTTCTTGCACATTTCACTTGAAACTTCCAAAACCACAAATTCTGAAAAAAATATGTTATATCAATCAATTAAGATCGATTGGGTTCCAATTTTGCCCTAATTTGTGCCTAAAAACATGCTAAAAAAGTAATATGATTTGTGCATATAAAAATCATGAAAAGAAAGTGATTGGCACCAAAGCTCAAAACTAGAAAGTCGTTTAGTACGCTGTTTATGTTCGAAATAACTAGTCGAATTATTATCTGGTGACTGCCTGGAAAGTTTATTATGAGTCGATAATCTAGTCTGGACCTGTCCACACACTACACATTAGGAAGACCCTTTGACTAAAGTAGAGCTAGAACTCAGTAAACCTTTTGAACTATTTTCAGCCTATACGGTCATGACATGTTTACTAAATGATTGAGACCTGTACATAGCAACTCGATCAGTCCATGCCTATATTCTGAATTATCTGACTCAGTGAGATATTTTGCAAAAATATTTCTGAGAACCTTGCTGTGATTGCACCTATGATTTAGTCCTTCATTAATTTCATATAGGTTTTGCTTGAGGACAAGTAAAAAGCTATGTGTGAGGTTTTATGATATGCACAAATCATATCACATTTTTAGCATGTTTTTAGACACAAATTAGGGCATAATTGGAATCATATTGATCATAATTGATTTAAATTGACATTTTTTGCAAAATTTGTGATTTTGAAAGTTTCAGGAGTAAATTGCATGAAAACAGCAAATATCGGGGAAATATTACAATTTTTGGAAGTTCTGAGCTCAGGTAGGGCGTCCCAGAGCCAAAACTCGCACCCTGACCGAGTCAAGGGCTCGGGGAGGGCATCCTAGAGTTAGAACGGTCGTCCTGACCTAGTCAAGGGCTCGGGACGGGTGAACCAACCTCAGGGCGGGCGTCTCGAGCATAAGAAAATTGTCCCACATTGATTTTCTATGTAAAATCCCTTCGTTTTCACCCCTATAAATACCCCAGGGGTTGGAAGGTTAGGGATATCTCTCAGCACTCAACACAAGCCATCTAGCAACAAATAGTGTCTTATTTTCTCTATTTTCTGAGTGTTTATCTCAAATTATGGGAATTCGATTAGATAGTGTTCGTCTTTGCTATTCATAGAATACTTAGAATTTCGTTAGGAGATCCTGAGAGAGCATTAGGTGAGTGAATAGTTAGTCAACAGGGCATTGCTTAAGCCCAGAACGTAGGGTAAAGCAATTGCTACTAGGCCAAGGAAGCATTCTCTGAAGGTTCTGCCTATCAGAGCCAGGTCAAGCAACCCAAAGGATACAAGTATTGGCAACACCAGCGAACCTAATAAAGGGTGAATACTTTATGGTGGTGGTCCCCTAGATCCTCTCTGTATATCTTTGTGTTGTGTTCGTCTAAACATCTATTTGAATACTGAATTATGATTGCTATATTATACATATTTTGCACGTTGAGGTTATACTCATTTTTCGAGAAGGTCACCTGCTAAATTAACATTATGCATGATAATCTGTTTGATCTTTTAAACTAAATGAACGGTTATAGACAATTCCTAACCATGGTCTACATCATAACCTATTTAGTTTAACAGGCCTTAAGTTATGGTAGAATATATTAAGGTCTGCCATATTAGGTAAAATAACTTACAGATCACCATGTTAGTTAAAGTAGCCAAATGAGGCTGAGTTTGGGCGCTATGCCGGCATTAGGGTGAGTGGTATGATTTCCTGAGTGACACAGGCTTTCATGGATACATTAACCCAAAACGTGAGAAAGGTCATCATTAAGGTAGGGTGAATACATAAGGTAACTCAGATGTAGTACACAGGTAGATACAGTTCATAATTGCATTCCAAACCAAGATATATCTAAAATGTTCGAAGATAGGTCAACCAACTTGTAGAAACAGTAAATATACATCAGAATACATGTCTAGAGGATAACTCTTGCATGCTTGATAAGTGCTTGTTATGTGTTGTTGGGATACAAAATCCACCTTCAAGATATTGATAATCGATTGGCTGATTGATAAATGAGATGATTGTTAGGATTAAGGGATAGTTGCTACTAAGCCGTTACCAGTTCCCTGGGAGTACAATATTAATAATTTAAAATCGTAGATACTTTCCAAGAACTAGCTACATGATAGGTACTTTGCCTTAGGTTCTGATTGATTAAGTAACAACCAATAAATGCTAAAGTGACAGTTAGTAAGACTAAGTCCTTAATTATTCATAATCAATATAGGGTAATAAATCCTATCTTTTAGCATACCAATCGGAACGCATCAGTCCACAATCACAAAGTTGACTCACACTCATCAAATTGTACTTGACTCCATCAACAAATAAAACTTCTTTAGAAAATTTCTTTTCACTTCCAAAAGTAGCTTCACCCAAGCCTTTAATCTTTTGACCACTTTTATCAGGAAATTTTTCAAAGCCTTTCTCAACATCTTGTGTGTTCTTTAGAAGCTTTTTATCTCCTGTCATATGAGAAGTGCAACCACTATCCATGACACATGATGCTCCTTTTGTTTTGGTCTTCAAAGCAATTTCTACAACATTTGCTTGTTGATATTCATAAATCATATCATATTTTTAGCATGTTTTTAGGCATAATTTAGGGTGAAATTGATGGTAAATCGTTCTTAATTGATTGTTATTAAGTCAATTTCACAGTTTTTGTGATTTTGGAAGTGTCAGGTGAAAAGTAGAAGAAAATGGCAAATTTTGGGGCAAAACGTGATTTTTAGAAGTTTGGAAATCGGGATGGGCGTCCTGACCTGGTCAACAAGCCAAGACGGGCGTCCAAGACTTGGGACGGCCATCCTGACCTGGTCAACAGGCCGGGACGGGCGTCCCGAGCCGTAGTTCAGAATCCCACATCGAAATTTTGAGAGAAAATCACCCAGCTCCCCTACTATAAATACCCCATGCATTCCTGAGTTGAAATCATTCCTCTCCACTCGATTTAAGTCATTTAGTGACTTCAAGTATACAGTTTTCCATAGTATGCAAGTCACTTCGCGACTCAGGTTTTAGTATAGGTTTATTTATATTCTTAGATAGTGTCTCGTGTTCTTTGTTTCTGAGAGTCTGTCTCAGATCATAGGATACGACTAGATAGGTTCATTTCTGGTATTCATAGAATACCCGGGGTTTCGTTAGGAGATCCTAAGAGGGCTCTAGGCATTCGAAGAGTCAGTCAACAGGGATGTGCTTAAGTTGGGAATTAAGTTAAAGTCTAGCTACTAGGCTGAGGAAGCGTCCTCCGAAGGTTCTGTCGAGCAGAGTCGGGTCGAGCAGTCCAACATATACAAGAAGTTGCTCCATCGGTGAGACTAAGTAAAGGGTGAATACTTTATGGCATCAGTCCCCCTGTCCCTCTCTTTATATGTTTGTACTGTGTTCGTCCAAACATTTGTTATGTCTATTGGATTATGATTTTATGAATATTTGTTATGCATGTTGAAGTACTTTATGATTTTTCAGAAATGGCCACCAGCTTAACCTTCATTATGTCTACATGTCTAATGTAGTTTCTTTTAAACTAAATATAGGGTTATAGACAATTCCTAACCATGGTCTAATCATAACCTATTTAGTTTAACAGGCATTAATTTAGGACTTCCCCGTCGGGATGCATTAATATCTGCCATATTAGATGAAATAACCTATAGATCACCATGTTTGTTAGAGTAGTCTAATTAGGCTGAGTTTGTGTGTTTATGCCGGCGTTAGGGCGAGCGGCATGATCCCCTAAGTGACATAGGGCTTTCATGGATGCCTTTAGCTAGAACCGTGTGTAGAGCCGTCATTAAGGTAGGGCGGTTTATTAGGTAACTCAGATGTGGTACACCTTTAGACTCAGTACATAGTTGCAATCTAGGCCAAGATATATCTAAAATACTCGAAGATAGGTCAATCAACATGTAGGAACAGTATAACATAGAATCAGGACATTATCTGTAAAACACTCTTAGGCTTAAATAGACTTAAACCTAGTGGAGAATGAATCACCCTCTCATCAAAGATATTGATGAACGATTGCATAACTGGATCATAAGATAAGAGTTAGGGTAAGAGGATAGTTACTACTAAGTCGTTACCACTTCCCTGGGAGTACGATATTTGATTTAATTAAAATCGTAGATACTTTCCAACATACTAGCTACACGATAGGTACTCTGTCTTAGGTTCTGATTGATTAAGTGACAGTATAGAGACTAAATGTGAGAATTAGTCAGGCTACGTCCTTAATTACTCATAATCAACATAGGGTAAAACAACACCTATTTTAGTATATCAGTCGGAACATCATCAGATTTTTGGCGTCGTTGCCGGGGAAATATCATAATGAATTTAGGATTCCTGATCAAAATTCTAGAGACTTATGATAGGTAACGGTAGTAACCTAGACCTTAGACCTAACACTTATTTCATGCTAGTTAGATAATCAATTTCTGAAATATAAGGTTATCATAACTAATTAATTTTAGACATTATCTGAAATTAAGACATTTAGGATAATCAAATTTTAGAAAATTATTCTAAAACCATATTGAGGAAATTTAATTGCTTTCGAAATAAAATATAAAAAGAAAAAAAATTTTAAATTTAAAACCCGAAAAAAATGTATTTTTCTTGCTCAACAGTAAGTTGTTCTTCTTCCCTATCTCTTGTATTATTTTGTATTTCATAGTTGAACATTTGTTTTCTTTCAATGTTTTTCTTTTCTTTTCTTTTCTTCTATAAAATTTTCTGAAAAATATTATTTTCCAGAAGATAAAAAGAAATAAAATTTTCCTGTTTACAGTTTTCGTGTTCGTTTTTTCTATTATTTAATTTCGAAAAAATAAAAATGGAAATGAGGAAAGAATATTTTTCTTTTGAGCTGTCAATTTTGGCTTAGGTTTTAATTAGGAAGAAATGTCATTCTATGTTAGGATTTTCTTAAGTCATGCTAGCTTTATTAGACAAGCTATGAAATAATTTTTCCTTAATAGCCAGACTTTTGAAAATTCTATTGAGAAAGGATGTTCCTTTTTTATGATAAATGCATGATATCGTTTTACTGAAGGAACTGTTTATTACTGCACTCATTATGACATCACTTGATTGGAGTTTTCTTTCTGAATTGATATGTGATGCTAGTAACCATGTAGTAATGATTGTTTTAGGAAATAGGCATGATTAGAACCTTCATGTTATACACTATGCAAGTAAGACCTTTTACTGATGCCCAATAGAACCATACTACTACTGAAAAGGGATTACTAGTCATTGTATATAATGATAGATTCATATCATATCTAGTTTCATCTAAAACAATAGTATGCACTTATCACTCTGAGATATCTGTTCAATAAAACTGTTGATAAGAAAAAGTGTTGAAAATCTAGAAAGCAAACCATTTGTCTAGATTAGAAAACCCCGAGTTAGAGACTATTGTAATACTGATAAATTTTTGGATGAAAACTTATTTGCATTGTTTGCTATGTATAATAATTCTCATCTGTGGTTTATTGTTGTTTAAAATTATCTAGTCACTGAATGAGTTCCAAGTGATATGACTTATCAGCAAAAGAAGAAATTCTTTGATAATTTGAAATATTACTACTGGGCAGATTTCTCTTCTATTTCAAATTTTTGCAGATCAGTTGATCAGAAGATGTGTCTCGAAAGATAAACGCCACAAAATTTTGGAGCATTGTCATCGACGATCTACGAGAGGCTATTTGACTGCTAGCAACACTGTCCAGAAAGTGTTGGAAGCATGATATTACTGGCCCACTATTCAAAGATTTTGTATCCTTGATACAGTCCGATAATGCTTGAAAAATAACAATATATCATAGTAGTTGTAGAACACTTTCAAAATGGCCGGAACCACATGCATTACCTACTAATGATGTTAAAGTCATGTGTAGATTCTGTGAGAAACTATTTTCTAGATTCAGATGTGCCTATGTATCAAATCTATGAAGTCTGCCAAGTACCACACTTTAACAGGGATTGCTATGGGAATGGAATACTGACCATTCCAAAAAGAGGTAGGAGTAGGTTACTGCAGAATGCTGCTCCAATAGGGAAACACATCCAATCCCTACCGAAGAAATCATCCGGGATTTAGTGGAGGAATAACTCAGGAGCTAAAAACTTCTAGAAAATACCACCACAACAAAGTCCCTAGCCGCAGAATCAACAGATGAGATGCTGTTAATGGTCAAACCCATTTACTATGACAAAAGTGTCATCATAGGAAGCTTGTGTTATCATGGATCAAGACAACACTACTAAAAAGGTAAACGGGCAACAATTAGAGCTATCCAAGTGCGAGCAAGTGACATACAAACCAAGAGGGTATCAACCGGTCGATAGATATAGAGGAGTTGGCGTTGTATCAGGAGTATAGCCGTGGAGGAGCTTGAGTCCCCTGCATACTAGTCAGTTGTGTGAAACTTCCCTGAGGAAGTCTCAATTATTTGGGCCCAGATCTGCACCACTAGAGCCCCCTACTACCATGGCTTTGCCATATCTTCAGTCCATGGGGCTCGAGTCATTCATCACACTGATAGCCACTACCTGGAGCTCAACATTGAAGGATCAGAGCTGTCAAGGATAGCTCCATCGACTAGACCCACCGACCTGAATATCCTTTAGAAAATGGGGATGGCAATTCACGACCCAGAAGGGAGACACACCCTCCATACGAGGCACACTCAGAGTTAGCAGCTCCAGCATTCAGAGCTTACAGAATCGAGGGCATTTCAGCGACAACACATGGCTGAGGTGAATAACCAATTGACATATTAAAGCAGACCTTTCTACTCGATACATGAAGGGAGTTCTTCTAACCCTCATCTTTCGCTACTTTATTTAAAATTTTGTTTTCTTTCTATTTTATTTTCATTTCGTGGTTTGTTTGTCTTTCCTATTTTTGTTTTTGAACTCTTATTTCTCAAATAAGTGTGGGGTAAGAGTTTTGTTTGTCTTGTTTTATTTCATATCTTCCCCTTAGTTAGTCAAATAAGTGTGGGGTAAGAATTTTCTGTTTTGTTTTTATTCCTTCTTGTTTTCAAATAAGTGTGGGGTAATTTAGATATGCATGAACATTGAGGACAGTGTCAGACTTAAGTGTGGGGTAGCAGTGCACAATGCACTGCAGTAGTAATGTTTTTTTATTTTTGCATGTTTTTCCCTTATTTTCACATCCTTCCAAATTTTTTCAAAAAGTTTTCATTCTTTCAGACTTCAAAATGCAATATGATTGGTAAAGAATTGCTGATGTCTATGATATGTAGGTAGAATGTTATGATTAGTAGGAGACAACGTGATGACTTCTTGAACTTATCGATTAGGAATAGGGAATTCCTGATAATTGAGCACAACTTAGTTTGGATTAGAGACCTCAGCCAAATACCTTTTCAAAACATAATTAGATAAGATTAGACCAGTTGAGGATGTATTGGCAATCAAAATGACTAGATGATGCTCTGAGCTGAAAGTGAAAAGAAAAAAAGAGATTTAATTAAATAGGGTAGTTTGCAAACGGCCTTTGCTACTCGAGCACCACTCCTTAGGGGAACTTAAAGCCTGATGCCCTAAGGTTGTGTAGGTCTAGGAGTCATCAGAGTGGGACTCGCTACATGGGTAGTTAAAGTTGACGTGTGAAAGTAGACTCAAAATACCCTGGAAAAAATCAATAAAAGAGAAAAATCATTAAATGCTTAATTAAAAATCTGGTCACCAAGGCTCAGAACTCAGAAAGTTGTTTGTTGTTAGTATGTCTAGCGACAGGTCGAAGTATTATCTGGTAATAGTCGAGATGAGAATATATTGTGTTGACTATCTAGTCTAGACTAGTACACACACTACACATCAGGAAGACCTTGTGACTGAGAGAAGAGTTCAATCTAGTTATTAAGTTGTTAAACCTGCTTGACCATGATAATCTACTAGAGACATTTGAGACCTTGTCATAGCAACTTAACCAGTCAAACCTGTGTTGTGAATTATCTGATTCAGTGAAGAATTTTGGAGTAAAAACATGACTAAAAATTTTAAGTGACTGCACCTATGATTTAGAATCACTAACTTCAGGTAGACTTTGCTTGAGGACAAGCAAAAAGCTAAGTGTGGGGTTATATGATATGCATAAATCATATCACATTTTTAGCATGTTTTTAGGCATAATTTGATAGTTATTATCTCAATTTCACAGTTTTTGTGATTTTGGAAGTGTCAGGTGAAAAGTAGAAGAAAATGGCAAATTTCGGGGCAAAAACATGATTTTCAGAAGTTCGGAAATCGGGATGGGCGTCTCGAACCCAAGATGGGAGTCCTGACCTGGTCAACAAGCCAGGACGGGCGTCCAGGACTTGGGACAGCCATCCTGACCTGGTAAACAGGCTGGGACGGCCATCCCAGATCCAAGACGAGCGTCCCGAGCCGCAGTTCAGAATCCCACATCGAAATTTTGAGAGAAAATCACCCAGCTCCCCTACTATAAATACCTCAGGCATTCCTCAGTTGAAATCATTCCTCTCCACTCGATCTGAGTCATTTAGAGACTTCAAGTATATAGTTTTCCATAGTATGCAAGTCACTTAGCGACTCGGGTTTTAGTATAGGTTTATTTATATTCTTAGATAGTGTCTCGTGTTCTTTGTTTCTGAGAGTCTGTCTCAGATCATAGGATACGACTAGATAGGTTCATTTTTGGTATTCATAGAATACCCGGGGTTTCGTTAGGAGATCCTAAGAGGGCTCTAGGCGTTCGAAGAGTCAGTCAGCAGGGATGTGCTTAAGTTGGGAATTAAGGTAAAGTCCAGCTACTAGGCTGAGGAAGCATCCTCCAAAGGTTCTGTCGAGCAGAGTCGGGTCGAGCAGTCTAAGATATACAAGCAGTTGCTCCATCGGTGAGACTAAGTAAAGGGTAAATACTTTATGGCATCAGTCCCCCTGTCCCTCTCTTTATATGTCTATACTGTGTTCGTCCAAACATTTGTTATGTCTATTGGATTATGATTTTATGTATATTTGTTATGCATGTTGAAGTACTTTATGATTTTCCGGAAATGGCCACCAGCTTAACCTTCATTATGTCTGCATGCCTAATGTAGTTTCTTTTAAACTAAATGTAGGGTTATAGACAATTCCTAACCATGGTCTAATCATAACCTGTTTAGTTTAACAGGCATTAATTTAGGACTTCCCCGTCGGGATGCATTAATGTCTGCCATATTAGATGAAATAACTTATAGATCACCATGTTTGTTAGAGTAGTCTAAGTAGGCTGAGTTTGTGTGTTTATGCCGGTGTTAGGGCGAGCGGCATGATCCCCTAAGTGACATAGGACTTTCATGGATGCCTTTAGCTCGAACCGTGAGTAGGGCCGTCATTAAGGTAGGACAGTTTATCAGGTAACTCAGATGTGGTACACCTTTAGACTCAATACATAGTTGCAATCTAGGCCAAGATATATCTAAAATACTCAAAGATAGGTCAATCAACATGTAGGAACAGTATAACATAGAATCAGGACATTATTTGTAAAACACTCTTAGACTTAAATAGACTTAAACCTAGTGGAGAATGAATCACCCTCTCATCAAAGATATTGATGAACAATTGCATAACTGGATCATAAGATAAGAGTTAGGGTAAGAGGATAGTTACTACTAAGTCGTTACCACTTCCCTGGGAGTACGATATTTGATTTAATTAAAATCGTAGATACTTTCCAACAGACTAGCTACACGATAGGTACTCTGCCTTAGGTTCTGATTGATTAAGTGACAGTATAGAGACTAAATGTGAGAATTAGTCAGGCTACGTCCTTAATTACTCATAATCAACATAGGGTAAAACAACACCTATTTTAGTATATCAGTCGGAACGTCATCACTTGTTCAGTAGTTTCCATTTTTCTATACACTTTCTTTCCCTTAAAATATCCTCTCCTTTCTTGATTATTTAGATCGACTTGTCTTGGAATTTGGTTGGGCATAATGGTCATGCATTCTGCAGCACAATGACCTATCAAGTTGCTTCTTTCACATTCAATAGCATTTTCATCCAAAGTTTGGAAACTGTTGTTCAAAGGACAAGAAAATGATGTAACATATTTCATTCTTCTCATGTGTGGGTGAATCTTTCTTGTAGAATAAGATCTTGAATCTTGTTTTACATGTTGAAAAAATTGATTTTCCAATCTTCCTTTGTTTTGATAATTATACCCAAACCAATTACCAAACTGCCTCAAAAATGGATATGAACCAACATGTGATCTTCTCTTGTTTCTTCAAGCAATTGCTCGATGTCCATACTGACCATAACTGAAACAATACCCATTGAACCTCATAAAACTGCCATGTCTTCCAAACTGAAATTTAAGAGACTAATTTCCATTAATTTTCTTTTGTACCTCTATATTTTCTTCCTTTGTAGTATTGGAATCACATATATCAAAAGTTGGATGAACCACTTTTATCTTCACACTATTTTCATCCATCAATGGTATGATGTTTACTTCAAACCCCAAACCTTGTTTTTCTATTGAATGTGGCCTTTGCATTTCAATGCACTTCTTAGCTTCATTGAAGACTCATTTCTAGCTTCATCATTTGACATATTAGAACTTTCTCCACAAGGTGAAACAAATGATGTTTCCAAAAAATGTTTTCATTTTGTTTTTGCTTTTTGTTCAAGAATTTCCACTTGTTTTGCTTTTGCAACCAATTTAGTGGCCATGTCATCATTGATCTTCACTTGTTCTTCATGTTTGAAAGTTAGCTCTTCAACTTTCTCTAGCAAGATATTGTTTTCTTGTTCAAGCATTTTCTTTCTACATTGATCATGATAATATATCTTCTGAATTTTTTAAATTAGTAGCATCACTTTGTAATTTACCAAGTTCTTGCTCAAGCTATTGCACTTTCTCTTCAAGTACTATCTTCTCATCTTCAAATCTCTCAGCAATAGATTGTATATCTTTCATTGCAGCAGTGGCTCTTTTGGCTTTCTTTCTTTGTTTGCTCAATTCATTAAGTGCACCTTCAAGTTCAAGTTTCAAATTAACTCTACCTTCTATTTCTTCTTCAGATTGTTCTTCCTCACAAGTAGAATTAACTTTTACAACCATAAGATTTTCTTCATCTTCTGAATCATCAATGTCACTTGAATATGAATCACTCTCAGAATCTGAAATTTTCTTGTACTTCTTGCTCATGTAGTTTCTCTTTATATAGGATGTATTTCCATTTGCCTTAGAGTAAGTTTTCTCCTTACTCCTCGAATCAAACCTCTTTTCAGCTCTCTTAAAAGAATGATCATCATTTTCATCTTCAATTTTCTTAGGGCACTTAAATGCAAAGTGTCCTATGCCACCACAACTGAAACACTTCGAAGGTAGTTTTCCTTTGTATTTTCCTCTTTTACTTTTAAAATTTCTTGAGATAAAAGCCATTGCTCTTTCAAACTCATCATCAACATCAGCATCAAGTTCATTCTCTTTAATTTTAAGAGACTTCATAGTCTTGAAAGCAGCCTCTTTTGATGACTTGGTTGTTTGTTCTCTTTTGCTATTTGTTCTCATTTCATATGCAATGAGAGTACTTTGTAGATCATCCATGGACACAAAATCAAGGTCTCTTTCTTCAATGGCTGAAACATTAGCATCATATCTATCAGGAAGTAATCTCAAAATCTTCTTCACAACTGTAGAGTCCTCAACCTTCTCTCCAAGTCTAGTCATGGAACTTACAATGTCAATAACCCTGTTAAAATAATCTTCAACAGTCTCATCATTTGACATACTTAGAGCCTCAAACTTACTTATGTAAATTTATAGTTTAGCTTCCTTTATCTTTGAGTCTCCTTTATAAATATTCCTCAGCTTCTCCCATATATCATGTGTTGTCTTGCAATTTATAACTTTGGCAAGTTCTTTTTGACTCAAGGCAGCATATAAGGCATTGATTGCCTAACCATCAAGCTCAAGATTTTGAATATCAGCGGCTGCCATAGAACCATCTTCTTCAACTTTTATATATCCCTCTTTAACAATTTTCTGATCAACAAGACCCATGGATAGAAGATATACATTCATTCTTGCTTTCCAAAACTGAAAATTCTGACCATCAAAGATAGGAACTCCTTTGCTGTTTACCACACTTGAACCCATAATCCAATAGAGAGAATTTTCACAATAAACACTCAAAATAATGTTGCTCAAATTCAGGACAAATAGCAACAATATAATATCAACAATATCTTCAAGAACAATGAGGAAAAACCAGCTAGCAATCAAGATAAATCTCAGCATGCACAAGATAGGTGTTTAAACCAAATTACAATCAAACCAAGCTCTGATACCTATTGTTATGGCCAAGGAATGCATTGCGAGGGGGTGGTGAATGAGTGTTTAACTCGTTTCAAAAATGCAGCACACTATTTTTGTAGATTTTAGCAACCCAACAAGAATTTATACCAAATTTCAGCAACATAAGCAATTGTTTGCGTGTAATTCAACTATTGTGATCCATTTCTTGAGAGATGTCCTTTTAGTTCATATATCAATGTTAACACACACAGACTTGCATAAAAGTAAAGAGACAATCAATTTACTTGGTTCACCACCAACAAGGTAGGCTACATCCACAATGATAGGGTTCACTACCCTTTCACTTCAACTTCACTAGTTACTTGTTTCTCACAATGCTCTTCACTAGATCTACAAAGAAGACTCGCTCCCTTACTCACACAATCACAATTTTTTAAGATAAAGAGTAGAATCACTCCCTACTCTACCCAATAGAAACAATGCCTTCCTTGTCACTTAGGTTAGGCAAATACAAAACATACCCCAAAGATATGACCAGAATTTAATGTTCAACATGATATTTCAAACTAAGTCAAGCGACCCATAGCTTCCTTACATAGTATAATACATCAAAGATAAATGAGGAATGATATGTCACCTCCAAGTTGATGAATAAACTTTCTTTGATGTATTCTCCAAAACTGTTCTTCAAAAACTTCAAAAATGAGTGTTAAGAATAGACCTTTTCCCCATGAAAGTAAGATTTGAGAGGATTGCTATGGAGTATTTTTCTTGAATTTTCTCTCAAAAATCTCTACTGCCCACCACCATAATTTTTCTCTTACACTTGTTGTTTCTAACGTGAATACATGCATATTCACATATTTGCATTCACACAAACTCTACAATCTTGACCCTTGATGCTTTTAATGAAAGTTCAATCTCCACCCTTGATCTTGACCTTTGATTCTTTAATGAAAGTGTAATCTCCACCCTTGATCTTGACCCTTGATTCTTTAATGAAAGTGTAATCTTCACCCTTGATTTATATCATATATATATATATATATATATATATATATATTTCAAAATGCTCACACTATGACTATACCAAAATTACTATCATTAATCATGTATACCATTTCAGCCAAGTATTTCACTTCAACTATTCCATGTCATTAGTAAGAATTCCAATATATCACAAATGCATTAGGTTCCAACAATTACAACACAAGCATTAACCAAAAGGACTCAACATAAGGGTAGAAAGATCCATATTTTATAAAATTTTCATAATTTTCTTTAAAGAGTTGTAGTAGAATAATAAAATTTTTAAAAGAAAAGAAAGAAAAAATAAAATAATAAAATAATATCATAACTAAAATAGGATCTTTCGTCCTTAATTAATAAAAGAATAATAAATGTGGACTCTCTTGATAATATATTCAGATTCTGAATGATTTCTTTAATTAATAACCATAAATGCATATTTAGGCCAAAAATCTCCTTGATTCTTACTTTTCACCCATATCGTCAAAATAAAGATAAATTCTATAAACTAACTCAATATTTAATAAAAATGTAGGAGAATTAAATATATTAATTATGAAAATTTATGACTTATCAATACATCAAGAATCAATTGATGAGAGGGGTTGGAGAAAGCTTGAACCCAATTCCTATCGTAATGAATATGAGAGAAATTGAAATTCTTGGGGATTTATACATTTGTGTATGGATAAGATTAATCACTATTTCTTGATGCTTGATCTCTCCCTCGGATGAACCATATAACTATGAGAAAACATCAATTAGAAACTAGCAGGTCGTTGGAGGTGGTTCTCTACACAAAGAGATCAGTGGTTCCCTATTGTCACGAAGTGCCTCTTCCTGGCACGACCACTAGTTCAAGACACTCAACATAGCGCTGCGCACGATTCGTGCAGAAGCACACGTACACGAAGTACATAGGAATTCAAAAGCAAGGGACAACAATAATATTTACGAGTGAATGGCCCAACCTTTCTATATTATTCAATAGTAAGGATTACAATTGTTCACAACCTAGAAACAAGGTTGTTCGGTCACACAAGGCCTACAAATAGAACCCACCTATTCTTTCTATCACACACTACAGAACCCACCTATTCTTTCTGTCACACACTACCCCTCTATTGAGCTATGTGTGCAACTTTCTATCTCGCTATCTCTCTATGTGTCTCTCTACCAATGTCACTCCTAACTATCCCTATTTATAGCCAACTAGGGATTGGCAGGGTTTAGAGTAGTCCACATGGGCCACGACCCATCTATGGTCTCTTACAACTCTAAAATAATAGAGTTATTACATCCAATTTGCCACGATTTATTTGGGAATTAACTGAATTTATTTGGGAAATGGGTTGAAAATGTGTTGATTTGATATTTTCTCTCTTTTTACCTAAAAATGTGGATTTATTGTTAAAAGTCAATTGAATTAATTTCTCAAAATGTGGACGAGTTGTATTATTTATTATTTGATAATTAATTTGAATTGATTTATTGTGGCAAGGGTAAAAGGAGAATAAAAATTCAGTTGTATTAATTCAGCCATTTTCTTTATAGTTTGTTTTATTTGAAACGTGGCAGAAAAAAAAAATACAAGAAAATCAGAAAACATCTGGAATTCTGCTACTGATCCTGCAGTAGCAGAAGAAAAAGACAAGAATTTCAGAAAGCAGCTGGAAGTCTGCAAAAGAACATGCGGCAGTCAGAAGAAAAAGACAAAAACTCTGCTGAAGATCCTACGGCAGTAGAAGAAAAAGACAAAGACTTCAGCTGGAATTTTGCTGAAGATCCTGCCGCAAGCAGAAGAAAACAACAAAGATCTCAGAAAGCAGTTGGAATTCGGCTAAAGATGCTGCAGCAAACAGAGGAAGAAGACAAACAACTCGAGAAGGCAGCTGGAATTTATTCAGTTATTTTCTGGAATTTTTTGAGACAATTCCAGAATTATGGATAGATGGCAGCTTTGTAATGGCTCTCGGTACACAAAGAGGCTCTATATATATGTGAAAACCGAGAGGATGAAGTTGGCTATGCTTTTGGTCATTTCTATAGAGAGATTGGTTTCCTTAGTTTTCTTAGATAGTTTAGTAGTGTTTCGATAGGATAGTTTAGCTTTTCTTTTTAGTTTTAGACTAACTTTTAGGAGGGAAGAATTCAAGAGTGAGCAGGGTGACTTGTTGAAGCATTCATCAGCTGAGCAGTAAAGACGCTGCAGCATCAAGCATAGGAAACGAAGGGCATCAGTACGTTGATTAAACTTGATTTGGGCAGTAGGGTGATCTCCGACCCAGAGTAATTCTCTCTCCATTTCTTCAACTTGCTACTGTTTTGTAATTAAATGTTCCTTGAAATATGAGAATGTTTACATGGGTTCAAGGATTGATTAAACATGTTTTGGGATTAATATGTTTTCCGTCTTGGGATTGACTCCGTCTTTCCTGGTGTCACTATGGACCTAGGGACTGTTTTTCCTATTACATTGATCCTTGTCTTTCATGATTCGTTTCAGCAAAATATATATATTTAACCTGAAGATGTTTGATGCGATTCCGACCGACGTACTAAATAGGTGTTCTTTTACCCTATGTCGATTATGATTAATTAAGGACTGTGATTGACTAATTGTCACGTTTAGTCTTATGGTGTCACTTAATCAGCCAGAATCTAAGGCAGAGTACCTATCGTGTAGCTAGTCTATTGGAAAGTATCTACGATTTTACTAAGTTAATTATCGTACTCCCAGGGAAGTGGCAACGGCTTAGTAGTAACTAGCCTCTTATCCTAACTCTTATCTTATGATCCAGTTATGCAATCTTCATCAATATCTTTGATGAGAGGGTGATCCATTCTCCAATAGGTTCAAGTCTAATTAATCCTAAAAGTGTTTTAAAGATGAGTTCTGATTCTATGCTATACTGTTCCTATATGTTGATTGACCTGTCTTCGAGTATTTTAGATGCATCTTAGCCTGGATTGCAACTATGTTCTGTGTCTAAAGGCGTACCACATCCGAGGTTTCTAATAAACCGCCCTACCTTAATGACGGCCCTACTCACGGTTCGGGACGAAGGCATCCATGAAAGCCCTATGTCACTTCGGGGATCATACCGCTTGCCCTAGCCGCCGGCATAATCGGACTCAGCTCGACTCCTACCTAGACTACTTTAACAAGCAGGGTGTTCAGCATGTTATTTTATCTAGCATGGCAGACACCAATACTAATTGATGCCTGTTAAACTAAACAGGTTATGATTAGACCGTGGTTAGGAATTGTCTATAACCCTAACGTTAGTTTAAAAGAGCACATTAAACATGCAGACATAGTGAATATTTAGCAGGTGGCTATTTCCGGAAAAACATAATAACTTCCACATACAAAACAACTATTCATAAAAACCGTAATCTGATATTCATAATTGATGTTTAGGACAAAGCAATAAAACATATAAGAGAGGGGTATGGGGACTGATGCCATAAAGAAATCACTCTTTACTTAGTCTCGCCTACAGAGCGTACTGCTGTATACGTCGTATTGCCCGCCCTGACTCTGCTTGCCAGAACCTTCGGAGGACGCTTCCTCAGCCTAGTAGCTAGACTTTACCTTACATCCTGGGCTTAAGCCTAGCCCTGTGGACTGACTCTTCGAACGCCTAGAACTCTCTTAGGGTCTCCTAACGAAACCCCGAGTATTCTATGAATACCGGAAACGAACCTATCTATAGAAACCTAAGATCTGAGACTATTTCTTAGAAACTAAAACAAAACACTAATAAGAAAGAAAACTGAGATCTGAGTCTCTGAGTGAGTTGTGTACTGGAAAACTGTACACTGGACACCACTTAATGACTCAGATCGAGTGGAGAGGGATGAATTCAACTGCTGGAGGCCTGGGGTATTTATAGCAGCTTCCCGGAGTGAAAAATTCTGAAAAATTCGATGTGGGACAGCTTCTGGCGGCTCGGGACGCCCGTCCTGATTCGTTGACCAGGTTCGGGACGCCCGTCCCGGTTCAGGACGCCCGTCCTGATGGTTTGACCGGGTTCGGGACGCCCGTCCCGGACCTTTGACCGGGTCAACATTTCCAAAAATTGCGTTTTTGCCCCAGAATTTGCTGTTTTCGTCTACTTTTCACCTGACACTTCCAAAATCATAAAAACCGTGAAATCAAGTAAATAGTAAACAATTAATGTCAATTTACTCTCAATTTCACATTAAAACATATATAAAAACATGCTAAAAATGTGATACGATTTTCGCGTATCAGATAACCCCACACTTAGCTTTTTGCTTGTCCTCAAGCAAAGTCTACATGGAGTTAGTGATTTTAAACCGTAGTGCAGTCACTTAAATTCCTAATCATGTTTTTATTCCAAAAATTCTTCAGACAATTCTTAACACAGGTCTGATTGGTTAGGTTGCTATGACAAGGTCTCACATGTCTCTAGTAGTTTGTTATGATCAGGCAGAAAATAAATCAACAACTAGGTTGGACTTTTTCTTAGTCACAGGGTCTTCCTGATGTGTAGTGTGTGTACTAGTCTAGACCAGATAGTCAACACAATGAACTCTTATCTTAACTGCTACCAGATAATACTTCGACCTATCGCTAGACATACTGACAACAGATAACTTTCTGAGTTCTGAGCTTTGGTGATCAGATTTTTAATGTTTTAGCACTTAGTTATTTTCTTTATAGATTCAGGGTATTTCGAGTTTGCTTAGAACACGTCAACTTCAACTACCCATGTAGCGAGTCCCACTCCGATGACTCCCAGATCTACACGACCTTAGGGCATCAGGCTTTAAGTTCCCCGAAGGAGTGGTGCTCGAGTAGCGAAGGCCGCTGGCAAACTACCCTATTGTAATTAACTTCCTTAAGTTCTTTTCACTTTTAGCTCAGAGTCTCATCTAGTCATTCTAACTGCCAATATATCCACAACTGGTCTAATTTTATCTCGTTAAGTCTCGAATAGGCAATTGGTTGAGGTCTCTAATCCAGACAATGTTGTGCTCAGTTATCAGGAATTCCCTATTCCTAATCAATTAGTCCAAGATAGCTATCAATTATCTCCTACTAACCATAACATACTACCTACATATCATAGACATAAGCAATTTGTTTAACCAAGCATACTGCATTTAGAAGTCTGAAAGACAGAAACATTTTGAAAAAATTTTGGAAGGGTGTGAAAATACAGGGAAAACAAGCAAAAGCATGCGAAAAAAATTTCAAACTGCTATAGTGCATCGTGCACTGCTACCCCACACTTAAGTTTAGCACTGTCCTCAGTGTTCATGCATAGCTAATTACCCCACACTTATTTGAAAACAAGAAACATAACAAAGAACTCTTACCCCACACTTATTTGACTAACTAAGGGTAAGAGAGAAAATAAAACAACCAAAGAAATCACAAAACAGGACACCAAACAAAGAAAATAAAAGTAAAAGAACATGAGGATTAGAAAAACTCCCTTCATGTCGCGAGCAGAAGGGTCTTCTCTGATCTGTCAATTGGCTCTTCACCTTAGCCATGTGCTATTGTTGAGGTGTTCTTGACTCTGCAAGCTCTAGATATTGGAACGGATGACGCCAGCTCCGATCCTTCATTGTCGAGCTCTAGGTAGTGGCATATCCATTTGATGAATGACTCAAGCCCCAAGGACTGTTTCCTCGAATCATCTACAAAGTTTCTCGTAATCGTAGCAACGTGTCCAGAAGGAACGTGTCTAGGAATGAGACTTCTTTGGATTGGTGTGCCTACCTGCCAATGTTAGTAAAGGTATTGCATGCAAGTCTCGAATGGAAGAAAAGATACCTGAAGTTTTGGCGAAGCTGTGGTGGTAGGGGGCTCCAGTTGTGTAGATCTGGGCCCAAGTATTTGAGACTTCCTCGAGGAAGTTTCTCACAGCTGATTGGTATGCAGGGAATGCAAGCTCCTCCATTGCTATGCTCCCGACACAATGCCAAATTCCTCTATATCTGCCGACCGTTCGTTACCTCTTGGTAGATCACTTGCTTGCACTGATTTGGCTTTAATTGTTGCCAGTATCTCATCTATTGATTCTGCGAGTGTGGGTTTTGCTGTGGTGGTGTCTTCTGAAAGTTTCCAGCTTCCGAATTACTCCTCAGCTAAATCCCGTACAATTCCTCTAGTTGGGATTGTATGCGTTTCCCATTGGAGCAGCATTCTGCAGTAACCTACTCCTACCTCTTTTGGAATGGTCAGTCATTCCCATAGCAATCCCTGCTAAAGTGTGGTACTTAGCAAACTTCACAGATTTGATACACAGGCTGAACATTTCTTCCTAAAACATTGGCACTCTGAATCTGGAAAACAACTAGAATCTGCACATGACTTTAACATCATTAGTAGGTAATGCCTGTGGTTCAGGCTATTTTCGAAAAGTGTTCCACGACTACTATGATGTAATTATGTTCAAAGGAAGAAAGGAAAAAGATTCGAAAGAGTGATCGGTGTAACCTATTGTTTTTAGACAAGACTAGATAAGATCGGAATTTATCATGCATGAATGTTTTGTCCTAAAACAATTCGTACTACATCATTACATCACATATTCATTCAAAAAGCAGATTTTAATTAGGTGATGTCATAATGGGTGCATTAATTCCTTTCGGTTTAAACAATCTCATGCATTTATCATCAAACAAAAGGAACATCCTTTCTCATTAGAATACTCAGAGGTCTGTCTATTAAAGAAAATTTTATTTCAGGATTCTGTCTAATAGACTAAGCATGACCTAAGAAAACTCCACAATGAGATTTCTTCCAGATTAAAACCTTAGCCAAAAATTGACAACTCAGAAAAATATTCTATCCTCATTTCCATTTTTATTTTTTCGAAAAAGAGCAACAAATGTACAACTAAGAAAACAACTAAGAAAGAACAAGAGATAGGGAAAAAAAACAACTTACCATTGAGCAAGAAAAATACATTCTTTTTGGATTTTAAATTTTTAACATTTTTTTTCTTTTTATATTTCGAAAGCAATTAAATTTCCTCAATACGGTTTTAGAATAATTTTCTAAAATTTGATTATCCTAAGTGTCTTAATTCTAGATAACATCTAAAATTAATTAGTTATGATAATCCTATATTTCGGAAACTGATTGTCTAACTAGCATAAAACAAGTGTTAGGTCTAAGGTCTAGGTTACTACCGCTACCTATCATAAGTATCTAGAATTTTGATCAGGAATCCTAAATTCATTATGATATTTCCCCGGCAACGGCGCCAAAAATCTGATGCGATTCCGACCGACGTACTAAATAGGTGTTCTTTTACCCTATGTCGATTATGATTAATTAAGGACTGTGATTGACTAATTGTCACGTTTAGTCTTATGGTGTCACTTAATCAGCCAGAATCTAAGGCAGAGTACCTATCGTGTAGCTAGTCTATTGGAAAGTATCTACGATTTTACTAAGTTAATTATCGTACTCCCAGGGAAGTGGCAACGGCTTAGTAGTAACTAGCCTCTTATCCTAACTCTTATCTTATGATCCAGTTATGCAATCTTCATCAATATCTTTGATGAGAGGGTGATCCATTCTCCACTAGGTTCAAGTCTAATTAATCCTAAAAGTGTTTTAAAGATGAGTTCTGATTCTATGCTATACTGTTCCTATATGTTGATTGACCTGTCTTCGAGTATTTTAGATGCATCTTAGCCTGGATTGCAACTATGTTCTGTGTCTAAAGGCGTACCACATCCGAGGTTTCTAATAAACCACCCTACCTTAATGACGGCCCTACTCACGGTTCGGGACGAAGGCATCCATGAAAGCCCTATGTCACTTCGGGGATCATACCGCTTGCCCTAGCCGCCGGCATAATCGGACTCAGCTCGACTCCTACCTAGACTACTTTAACAAGCAGGGTGTTCAGCATGTTATTTTATCTAGCATGGCAGACACCAATACTAATTGATGCCTGTTAAACTAAACAGGTTATGATTAGACCGTGGTTAGGAATTGTCTATAACCCAAACGTTAGTTTAAAAGAGCACATTAAACATGCAGACATAGTGAATATTTAGCAGGTGGCTATTCATAATAACTTCAACATACAAAACAACTATTCATAAAAACCGTAATCTGATATTCATAATTGATGTTTAGGACAAAGCAATAAAACATATAAGAGAGGGGTATGGGGACTGATGCCATAAAGAAATCACCCTTTACTTAGTCTCGCCTACAGAGCGTACTGCTGTATACGTCGTATTGCCCGCCCTGACTCTGCTTGCCAGAACCTTCGGAGGACGCTTCCTCAGCCTAGTAGCTAGACTTTACCTTACATCCTGGGCTTAAGCCTAGCCCTGTGGACTGACTCTTCGAACGCCTAGAGCTCTCTTAGGGTCTCCTAACGAAACCCCGGGTATTCTATGAATACCGGAAACGAACCTATCTATAGAAACCTAAGATCTGAGACTATTTCTCAGAAACTAAAACAAAACACTAATAAGAAAGAAAACTGAGATCTGAGTCTCTGAGTGAGTTGTGTACTGGAAAACTGTACACTGGACACCACTTAATGACTCAGATCGAGTGGAGAGGGATGAATTCAACTGCTGGAGGCCTGGGGTATTTATAGCAGCTTCCCGGAGTGAAAAATTCTGAAAAATTCGATGTGGGACAGCTTCTGGCGGCTCGGGACGCCCGTCCTGATTCGTTGACCAGGTTCGGGACGCCCGTCCTGGCGGTTTGACCGGGTCGGGACGCCCGTCCCGGACCTTTGACCGGGTCAACATTTCCAAAAATTGCGTTTTTGCCCCAGAATTTACTGTTTTCGTCTACTTTTCACCTGACACTTCCAAAATCATAAAAACCGTGAAATCAAGTAAATAGTAAACAATTAATGTCAATTTACTCTCAATTTCACATTAAAACATATATAAAAACATGCTAAAAATGTGATACGATTTTCGCGTATCAATGTTGTGGTGTAGTTGAGTATGAACATGTTGAATACACTGTTTTGATTATGATGACGAGTATGTTGTAGCATTGCTTTCTGTTTTTACGTTTGATGCTTGTATGGGGCGATGCTTGGTTTATTCATGTAATTACATTAAACTAATTTAACATCACTTGCGGTTACGACTGTCCAATGTATGAATCGAGCTAGTGTCTGGCCTTCTAGCGGAGGGGAGCTAGTGGACGTGATAATTATGTGGCACTAGATTGAGATTGCGGAAGCAGTAGGACACGAAAGTGCACTCAATATTGTAGTGGAAATGCCCAAATTCACTGACTAGTGTTGCGCTAGGACAACAGTACTTCGTACTCCATGAGACGATGTTATCGGGGATCTAGCCTAGTAGATCAAGTAGTCTGGGTGGAACCAAACATGCTGTAGCATTGATATGGAAACTGAAAGCATGTTTGTATACTTAGATTCATCTATGGTTTGTACTTGCATTTTGGGCATGAATGTCGCAGCATTGTATTACCTGCAGTACTCTTGTGGTTATTTCCAGTAGGCTAACCCTTAACTGTTAGTTTAGTTAGGAGTATGATTGTCGTAGCATTAGACCAATCTCTGTTCATGATTTACCATTCTTTATTCATTATTCATCATTCTTTATTCTTTTATTCTTCATTATTCATTATTTTTTTATTCTTTTATTCTTTTAACCATTTGTACAATCGTATTTGCATTTGTAATTGGCATACATAGTCCCTGTGGGATCGATAATCTTGTACTTAGGTACATATATTACTTGTTGACCGGTGTATACTTGCACTTGTTAAGATTGCGTTGATTTATTCTATTTCCTTTATCTTTACAAATTGTGACACACGCACACAACGCAACAAGTTTCCCAAACCATCTAGGACTAGCTTAGGGTTCTGTCTTACTCGGACTTGTGCCTCAGCCCGTGCCACAATGCCTCAGAGTTGTAAACGAACCAAACGGTTTACGAACAAAGCTCGTTTGAGCTCGTTTATACTCGATTCAAACTCGTTCATTTATTAACAAACGAACTCAAACAAAGTTTTAGGTTCGACTAATTTTTAAGCATATTCAAACACTGTTCGTGAACATAACTAGCATTCTCGAACAAATTATAAATAAATAAATATATATATATATATATATATATATATATATATTATTATTATTATTATTAAAAGGAATCTATAATATTTAAATTAAGGAATTTTTTCTAATTTGTAGGGATGGTTCAACTTCCTTAAGGTTACTCCAAAATTTTAAGTCAATCTCTTTCTCTCTCTTTTTAGAACTGTAAAAGACTGTTAAGTCCTACCGCAACTCAACTTTCTTTCTATCTCTTTGTCAAACCGTAATTAACAGTTCTTCTTCCCTTACTTTATCCAAAATCTTGACTCAACTGAAAATAAGTTACAATATTTATTTGATTTTTATTATTATTACTCTTAATCAGTATTTTTTATATCAATTTTGTTATAATTATTATTTTATCTTAATTTTTTTATAAGAATTTTTAAATTTATTGAATACTAAAATATTTAAATTATATAATTCTTTTATTATTTTATAAATTTGAACTTTTGAAAAAAAAATTAATATTCAAATTCAAATTTGAAAATTTTTTAAACTTAAACGAGCAAACTCAAGCTCGAATTCGAGCAAAACAAAAAAAGAATCGAACGAGCTCGAACAAAATTTTTTATTCGAAATATTAAACGAGCAAACTCAAACAGTGCTCGTAAAATAAACAAACAAACTCAAACACCCCCTATTCGATTCGACTTAACTTGTTTACAACTCTAGTCTCGGCCCACGCACAACTCTCGGTATATAAAGGGTTGGCACACAACAAAAACCCTAGGTTGCATGCCACCCACATACTTGCTCCGCCTCCGCCAGAGCTATCCCGCATCATCGGGGACTAAAGGTCTCACATACCTCCCCCACTTAAGCCATCGATGTCCTTGTCGATCTTTGTCGCTTCCAATAGTTAGAAATGTGATCCTCAAACTGCCAAAGGGTCACGTCTCTTTCCCACGTGACATCAATCTTGGACTCACCCTTCCAATGGAAAAGGAAGTCTGTCCTACAATTCTTCTTACTTTGGCCCATGGTCCGATGGTCCAAAATCTTCTCTACCAGTTTGTCAAACTGTTTCCAAATCACGGGTGGAGTCCTTCTAGACTTCTGCATTTCCCTTTTAAATTCATCTTTGTTAAAACTTTTTCATATAACTAACATAAAAAGTGGGATGAATTTTTAACCTGTTTGGAAGCTTCAGTCGATAAGCAACATTTTCCACCTTTTTTACTACCTCAAATGGTCCATCATACTGAGGTATCAACCCACGATTAATAGCTTTCTGACTTATCTTCTTCCAAATTTGAGGGATCAGTTTCAGTAACACCAAGTCAGCTACCTCAAATTGCACATCACGTCTATGCTGATCAATATACTTTTTCATCCTCTTTTGAGCCAATTCCAAACTATCTCTAACTTCGGCAATCATTTCATGCTTTGCCTTGAAAATCTTTGTGCTACTGGACATGTTCCAATACTTGGCACCACCATTGCCAAATCTTGTGGGGTCGTTGGTTGTTGTCCATTCACCAGCTCAAAGGGACTCATCTTTGTTGCAGAAGATCGATGAAAATTGTAACAAAATTGTGTCGAGTCTAGAAGATTCACCCAATTCTCTAACTTGACGTCACATAATACCTCAAGTATTCCTCCAACAAGGCATTGATCCTCTTCGTCTTACCATCGGTCTGAGGATGATTTGCAGTCAAAAACTTTAGTTCAGATCACAACAATCCAAACAAAGCTACCTAAAATCTACCAGTAACCTTGGCATCCCTCTCATTGACTATGTCCATCGGTACCCCAAAGTACTTCACAACACGTTTGGAAAAACAACTCAGCTGCAACGTCAGCTAGACAAGATGATGGGCCAAGGACAAACACAACATATTTCAGAAATCTATCAACTATTACAAAAATAGAAGACAAATTATTCACCTTAGGCAACCCAGAGATGACATCTATCGAAATACTTGGACACGACCCATCTGGAATAGGAAGTGGTTGCAACAAACCAAGTTCCCTTCGCCTTTCAACCTTGTCTTGTTGACACACCAAACACGTTCAAACGTACGCTTCGATGTAATCCTCCATCAGCAACCAGAAGAATTGTCTTGCCAACAAAGAACAAGTTCTTTCTATGCCAGGATGACCAGCCCACAAAGAGTCACGCGCTTCCTTAATCAATATCCTTCTCAACTCTTCACTAGGGACATAGGCTCATCCACCTTTGGCATACAACATGCCGTCATCAAGCCAATATCTTCTCAAAGTGCCCTCCTGCACTAAAGATATTAGTTTTTGATAAATAGTGTTATTAGGGGCATACTCACGTATTTGTTTCATAAAATCTGATTCCACAATCGAAACTGCAGACAAGGTCATTCACAAAGCCTTTCTACTCAATGCATCTGCCACAAAGTTTATCTTACCTAGTGTAACAAAGTGCCTCTTCCTGGCACAGCCACCCGTTTACGACACTCAACACAACCTGCACACAGCATGTGCACAAGCGCAAGTACACGCAGCGGACAGACAATCACAAGTAAAGGAACAAGCAATAATATTTATGGGCAACTCGTCCAACCTTTCTATATAGCTCAATAGTAAGGAATTACAAAGAGTGGGCAACTATGAACAAAGTTGCTCGACCACCAAGGCCTACAAGATAGAACCCACCTATTCTATCTATGTTATCCCTCTATTACTCTGTCTGTCTCCTCTCCCTCTGCCAATGTCACTTCAAACTATCCCTATTTATAACCATCTAGGGATTGGCAGGGTTTAGAGTCATTCTCATGGGCCACGACCCATCCAACTAGGGCTCCCTTAGGGTTTTGACATATTTGGACTAGAGTTCCATCTTAGTTGGTCTTGTGCCTCAGCTCGTGCCACAATGTCTCGACCCACGTCGCACATCTTGGCTCACGCACAACATTCATTATAAAAGGGTTGGCACACAGCCAGAACCCTAGATCATATGCTACTCGCACACTTGCTCCGCCGTTGTCGGAGCTATCCCGCACCCTCGGGACAAAGGGTCTCACACCTAGCCTATGCACCTACTCAAAATCAAATTTCGCCAAGAACTCTTACCTTCGAGAAAACAGGATACATATAATAAATTTATAAACAATTTCTTTTAGAGGGTCCTATTTCTTTCAATCCGTTGTTCGATCTGTCGTGGGCTCGAAGGTTCTTTTAAGCTTGAACTCGATCTAATGGATTTTTATTTCTTTGAGGAGTGTTTTGGGCTAAAATTGGGATGAATTCAACTTCGAGGGTCATTGGCTTGATCTCGATTCGTTGAACAATTATGAATTTCTTGCGATGGCTTTTAGACTTTTCTTCAGAGGCCTTTGATTATCTCGAAGTGAACTTTGACAGAGTTTCGGTATGATTCTCTCAGTTTCTCTTTTTTTCTAAAAGGGATTTGACCCTCTATTTATAGATGGAGAGAATGACAATCAATGACCATTATTATGCCAACTGACACTCATTTAAGAGATAAATATCTCAATATCTTAATATACAAATATTTATATATTAAAATAATAAAATAAAATTTAATTAAATATGTCAAGGCGTTACTCTAATGATAAGCACATTTACTTATAACTGAGAGGTCATCAGATCAAGACATGTTAGACTTAGAGACGAAAGTCGTCCCATAGGTAAATTTAAATACCTACACATATATTTCAAAGTTGAAAAAGTTTTGGATTTTACGCCACTCATTTGCAAATATAAGAATATATATATTTTAGTTTAAGATGGTTTTTTTTTCTCTCTCCTTTTTTATTCAATAAATATAAAATATATATATATATATATATATATATATATCTCTTTCATCTTTTAAGATTATTTTAATTTAGATAACCATTATTTTGAAATTTGATTCAAATTAGGAAAGAAACTTTTAAGTAGAATTCCTTAAAATAATTTATTAGGACGATTTTAAAATTATTTATTATCTATGTAATTTTAATTTAATTTCCCTCTCAAAATTTAAAATTTGAAAATAAAAAATTTGAATTTTTTTATTTTCGGTTTAATTTGGAGTGTTATTTAATTAATACTTTAATGTTCACATTTAATAAATAACTGAAATTTTGACTTTTATTCACTCAAATTTATAATCACAATATTTAAATTATTTATGTCCTATAAAAATTTAAATTATTTTCTCTCAAAGATTTAAAATTTGTATGTATCTTTTTTTTTTAATACCTATGCGACTTTTTCTGTACCATGGCGTTTAAGTCATAAGTAAGAGTGCTTGACAAATTTGTATATATCTTTTATATATATATATATATATATATATATATATATATTTCCACATTTGTTTTACAAAAAAAAAATCCTCTTAATTTGAATTTGTTTTTTCAAAATGTTTTTAGTTGTATTATATAAATTTATTACATTTTTAAACATGTTCTAAGATTATTTTAAATTTGTTAATCATTTAATTTTAAAATTTTTGTATATACATATTTCTTATTTTTTATAAAATATAAGCAAACACAGTTTAAAAGAAATAGAGAAAATATTGTAAGAAAAACAAAAAAATGGAATAGAATTAAGAAGAAGGTGATTTTGAAGGGATTGGAATTCTAGTAAACATCTTTAAAGTAAATTGGCAAATTTCATACTTTAAATTATATAATTTTTGTGATTTCATCTTTCTTTCTTTTTCTTTTTGAATAATTTTATCCTTTATTTTTATAATTTTAGCAACTTTCATCTTTCTGTTAATTTTATTAACAGTAAACCATTAGTCAATTCTTTTTAATAAAAATAATTTTATATTAAAAAGAAAAAAATGTCAATATACTCTAAAAATTAAAAAACTTTAAATTTTTATGGTTGAAACTTTTAAATTTCCTTAGTTCTATATGCTTAGGTTATTTTTTTTAAAAAAATAAAGTCAATTCTGAAATTGAATCCCAAATTCCACAACTTCGTAGGGCTTCGGTTATATTTAGGTTTTATTTTATTTTATTTTTTAAAATTAAATTCTTACGATTAACCCTTTTTAAAAAAGAATAAAACTAAATTCTCAAATTAAATCTCAATCTCCGTATGCTTCTGTAGGGTTCTGAGCAATTTCATTTTGGTTTGGGAATCAATTGAAATGGCTGAGAACTCTACATAATCATATTGAGTTTGGGATTCAATTTGAAAATTTAATTTTTCTCAAAAAAAAAAAACAATAACGTAAGAATTTAGTTTTTAAAAAATAATAATAAAAAAAAAAACCTAAGTTTTAAAAACTTGAAAATTTATTCGTTATGAGCTTCCTTACCAAGTAATGGAATTTAGGATTCAATTTGAGAATTTACTTTGTTTTTTTTAAAAAAGTAACATTCATGTAAGCATGTAAAATTTGGAAAATTTAAAAGTTTCAACTATGAAAATTTAGAATTTTTTATTTTTGGAGTATATTGACATTTTTACTCTTTTAATATAAAATTATTTTTATTAAAAAGAATTGACTAACGGTTGACTGTTAAAAAAATTAATAGAATAATGAAAGTTACCTATATTATAAAAATAAAGGAAAGATTTATCCAAAAATTTTAAAAGGCATGAAATCTATATAATTTATGGGATAAAATTTTCCAATTTGTCACATCTTTAAATAGTTTATTTTTAAGTTCTATTTTTTACAAAGATCCTACCTAAATAAGACAGGACACACATGAAATATGTGTGCAATAATACTTAAAAATATGTGTGTAAGTTGTTATTATTTATTATTGTATTTTCTGCAAATATCCTACCTAAATTGGATAGGATGCATACATTATTATTTTTTAATTATAATTTTTGCAAGGATCCTACATGAGATGGGGCATACCTGAAATATGTGAGTTCTATTAGTGCTTAAAAATGTGTTCATATGTTATTTTTTATTTCTGTATTTTTTGTTATATATTGTCATTTTTTTATTATTCTATTTATTCCAAGGACTTTACCTAAATAGAACGGGGGCGCACATGAAATATGTGTGTTTAAAATGTGTGCATATATTATCATTTATTATTACTCTATTTATTATGAAGACTCTACCTAAATAAAATAGGACACACATGAAATACTGTGTTCTAGTACTTAAAAATATGTGCATGTGATGCCATTTATCATTATTATATTTATTGTAAAGATTTTATTTAAACAGAATGTGCATATCCTATTGCAAGGACCCTACTTGTCATTTTTTATCAATTTATTTTGAAAATCAACATTTTTGTTCTCACAAAATACTACTCAACAAATTCATTATTTTAAAAAATTGAAAAACAAAATTCATTTCCAAATAAATTCTAGAAAACTAATAAACATTTTATAAAAAAGTGTCAATTTCATTTTATTTTACATTAAAAAGTACTAGATATAATATTTCATAAATTTATTTAATAAATTTATCATTAATTTAACTCAAAAAATTAGTAAAATATAATAAAATGTCAATTTAATTTTATTTTATATTAAAAAATAAATGAATAATGGGTGAGTTTGGTTTCAAACAAATTTACTTTTGTCAAGTTTAGTCCCAAAATATTTTTAAAACTTTTAAAGTTCTAAACTTTTTTATTTATGAAAAATAAGATCATTTTTTACGGATTTTATCAAAAATTTTAGAAATTTAACATTTACATTATTTAGTTCAATAATAAAAATAAAAGTAAAAACGTCATAAAAATAAAAAGAGAAAAAAAAGATGTCAAACAGTTATTTGAAATTTTGAATCTAAGTGTGAACAAATTTTCTTTCTGAATAATTTCCTGAAAATTGAAAATTACACAGAAAATAGGTTACATCAAATTACAATAATTTACTTATCTCTAATTATCTCTATTGATTCGTTGATTCAATCCGTTCTTGACTTTTCTTTAGAGGCCTTTAATTTTCTCGGAATGGATTTTGACAGAGTTTCTATATAATTCTCTCACCTTTTCTCTTTTTTTCTAAAAAATATTTAACCCTCTATTTATAGGTGGAGAGGATGACAATCCATAGATATTATGATGCCAAGTGTTACTCAGATAAATTTCTCAATATCTTAATATATAAAAATTTTATATATTAAAATATTAAAATAAGATTTAATTATATATTTTAAATATATAATTAAATTTAATTGCCTGCACTATGTTCAAATTTTAGTTCATTCTTTTTTCACCCATGAATAGCCACTCAACTCCAATGATTAGTTAATTATCGTGCTTGGTACTCGGAAACTTTACCAAAAAATTTGACTTTTAACTTTTTTGTCAACTCCATTTACTCAAAAAGAAATTTGGAACTTGCAATTGGAGTAACACATGGAATTCTGCCTCAGAATAGCTGACGGGTTAATGAAAGTTAAGATACTAGAGATTATCTTGTATTTTTGTGTTCATCAACATTTTACTCTTGAAACCAAAGGATTTTAGCAACTTAAAACCCAATTTAATTAACACAATGAAGAAATAAATATAAATCTTTGAAGAGATAAATGTTGTGATTATTGTTCGAATTAGCAAATTTGGATAAAAGTTTATATAAAAATTTCTTGGAGTTCTTTGAGCATTGTGTCCATAGTGTTGCTACTATAGTTATTGATGAGAAATAGATTTCTATAATTTCTTCTCCGGCTATTCTTTTTTATTATCCTCTTAAATTAATTATCCTTTTAAATTAGAGAAACAAGAAAGACATATTTAAAAAAATTAAAAATCCTAGATTGTAATTTTGAAAATTAAGATTAAATAAAAAAATTAGAGATAATTTGTTAAGAAAAAAAAGATAAGAGTGACTACCTTCAATTTAGATAATCAAATCTGGGGTTTTGAATTTCCTCAAATTTCTCTTTCTTCTTTGTTTTTTCTTTTTTTCGGGTCCTTATCTTCTTTTCTTCTTTTTTTCCCTATTCTTCTCGTTGGGATGATATTTTTATCCTTTTATTTAATTATTTAAAGAATGAAAACATTAAATTTTTAGGTTTTTTTTTGACGGAATATGTGAAAAGGGATCTTATTTGTCTTAAATAAAAAAGTTTGGGACTTTAAAAATTAAAAAACATATTTTGAGACTGAGTTTACAAAAAAATAAATTTGTTTGGGACCAAACTCACCAATTATTCAAAATAAATATAATATTTAATAAATTTATTTAATAATTTTTATCAATTATTTGACTAAAAAAGAAGAAGCAAAATATAAGAAAATATCTTCTAAAAAAGTGTCAATTTAATTTTATTTTATACTAAAAAAATTAATCTAACATTTGATAAATCTATATAATGATTTTTATCACTAATTTGACAAAATAAAAAAGTAAAATATAAAAATAAGTGTCAATTTTATTTTATTTTACACTAAAAATTAGTATATCTAACCTTGATAAATTTATTTAATTTTTTCTTTCATTGATTTGTTAATCATTCAATTTTAAACATTATATATATATATATATATTGTATTCCCATAAAATGTAAACAATTACAATTTAAAGGAAACCAATAAAACATATAAGAAAAAATGAGAATGGAATGGAATTAAAGGAAATGAAACCTAAATGAGGAGCTGGTGTTGGAAGAACAGGAATTCTTCTAGATCTATGTCTATGATGGGTTTCCAGCCGATATGCTAAATAGGTGTTATTTTACCCTATGTTGATTATGAGTAATTAAGGACTGAGATTGACTAATTGTCACATTTAGTCTCTATGGTGTCACTTAATCAACCAGAACCTAAGCCAGAGTACCTATCCTGTAGCTAGTCTGTTGGAAAGTATCTACGATTTTATTAAATAAATATCGTACTCCCAGGGAAGTGGTAACGGCTTAGTAGTAGCTAGCCTTTTATCCTAACTCTTATCTTATGATCCAGTTATGCAATCGTCATCAATAACTTTGATGAGAGGGTGATCCATTCTCCACTAGGTTTAAGTCTAATTAAGCCTAAAAGTGTTTATAGACAAAGTTCTGATTCTATGTTATATTGTTCCTATATGTTGATTGACCTATCTTCGAGTGTTTTAGATATATCTTAGTCTGGAATGCAACTATGTTCTGAGTCTAAAGGTGTACCACATCTGAGTCTCTATGCTACTGCCCCATCGCCAAGGTAAACGACCCTACTCACGGCTACTACTAAAGACAACTATGACAGCCCTATGTCACTTCGGGGATCATGCCACTTGCCCATAACCGTCGGCATAACGCTCTACTCAGCCTACCTAGACTACTCTAACAAACAGGGTGTTCCGCAAGTTATTTTATCTAGTATGGCAGACACCAATACTAATTGATCCTTGTTAAACTAAACAGGTTATGAATAGACCGTGGTTAGGAATTGTCTATAACCCTAATTTTAGTTTAAAAGAAACTACATTAGACATGCAGACATAATGAATATTTAAGTAGGTGGCTATTTCCGGAAAATCATAAGAACTTCAACATATATGACAAGTATTCATGAAAATCATAATCTCATATTCATAATTAATATTTGGAACAAACACAGTACAAACATATAAAGAGAGGGACATGGGGGACTGATGCCATAAAGAAATCACCCTTTACGTAGTCACGCCGTTGGAGCAACTGCTTGTATATGTCGTACTGCTCGACCCGACTCTACTTGACAGAACCTTCGGAGGACGCTTCCTCAGACTAGTAACTGGGCTTTACCTTAATACCCAGCTTAAGCCCAACCCTATGGACTGACTCTTCGAACGCCTAGAGCCCTCTTAGGATCTCCTAACGAAATCCCGGGTATTCTATGAATACCAGAAACGAACCTATCTATCGAACCCTAGGATCTGAGACTATTTCTCAGAAACTAAGAAAAACGAAACTCAAAAGGGAAAGAAAGAAAACTTATACTAAAATCTGAGTCTCCGAGTGAGTTGTGTACTCGAGAATTGTACACTGGAAACCACTGAATGACTCAGATCGAGTGGAGAGGGATGAATTCAACTGAGGAAGGCCTGAGGTATTTATAGCAGCTTTCTGGAGTGATTTTCTTTCAAAATTTCGATGTGGGACTTGAATTTCTAGTTCGAGACGCCCGTCTCGGTTTGTTGACCAGGTCAGGATGGTCGTCCCGAGTCCTGGACGCCCGTCCCGATCTGTTGACTAGGTCAGAACGCCCGTCCTGAACCGGGACGCCCTCCCCGAAGTCCAAACTTCTGAAAAATTGCATTTTTACCCTGAAATTTACCATTTTTTCCACTTTTCACCTGACACTTCCAAAATCACAAAAATTGTGAAATTGAGTAAATAACAATCAATTAAGACCGATTTCCTATCAATTTCACCCTAAATTATGCCAAAAAACATGCTAAAAACGTGATATGATTTATGCATATCAGATAACCCCACACTTATCTTTTTGCTTGTCCTCAAGCAAAGTCTACCTGAAGTTAGTGATATGTGCCGTCACTTAAATTTTTAGTCATGTTTTTATTCCAAAAATTATTCAGACAATTCTTAACACAGGTCCGACTGGTCAGGTTGCTATGACAATGTCTCAAATGTCTCTAGTAGACTGCATTTAGAATTCTGAAAGAGTGAAAAATTTTGGAAGGGTGTGAAAATATGGGGAAAACAAAAAAAATCATGCAAAAATTTTCAAACCACTACAGTGCAGTGTGCACTACTACCCCACACTTAAGTCTGACACTGTCCTCAGTGTTCATGCCTTTCTAATTACCCCACACTTATTTGAAAACAAGAAACAAAACAACACAAAGAGTTAGTACCCCACACTTATTCAACTAACTATGGGTAATAAGGAACATAGATTACTGAAAGAAATAACAAAACAAGAAATAAAATGAAAGAGATACTCCCTTATTCTGTGAAGTCCACAGCCTGCTCGAACGAGTCAAACGGCTCTTTGTAAATCTTCAGGCGTTGTCCGTTTACTTTTTGAATAATGCCGTCAGAATCCATGATGTCACATGCTCCGAAAGGTGATACTTCCGTGATCGTGAACGGTCCTGACCAACAGCTACGCAGCTTTCCTGGGAACAATTTTAAACGTGAGTTGTATAGCAATACCTTATCTCCTGGTTCAAAATTCTTCTGGGTTCTGAGTCGCCTATCATGCCGGAGTTTACTTGTCATCTTGAATTGGTGTGAGTTTTCATAGGCTTTGAGCCTCCACTCATCCAATTCATTGAGTTGTAGAATTCGGCGTTCCTTAGTTAAATTATCATCGATGTTGCATTTTTGTACCGCCCAATAAGCTCTGTGTTCAAGTTCAACCGGAAGGTGACATGCTTTTCCATAGACTAGTCGATAGGGTGGGAATCCCGTAGTGGTTTTGTATGTTGTACGGAAGGCCCATAATGCATCCTCCAGCTTATTGGCCCAATCCTTACGGTTAACGCCCACAGTCTTTTCTAAGATTCTCTTTATTCCCCTATTGGTTACCTCAGCCTGCCCATTGGTTTGGGGATGGTAGGCTGTGGAAATGCGATGCTGAACTCCGTACTGCTGAAGTACCTTCTGCAATTGAGAGTTGTAGAAGTGCGTACCTCGATCACTGATTAGGGCTTTTGGACATCCAAATCTGGCGAAAATCTGCTTAAGGAATTTGCATACGACTCTAGCATCATTAGTAGGTAGGGCTTGTGCCTCAGGCCATTTTGAAAAATATTCCACATCTACTATGATGTATTGCTTACCAAAAGAGGGAGGGAATGGACCCATGAAGTCTATACCCCATATGTCAAATATTTCTACACTTTGAATTACCTGTTGGGGTAGACTGTCTCGAGAAGAAATGGTTCCAGCTTTCTGACAGGCATCGCACGATCCTGTGAATGTTGCGGCGTCCTTGAATATGGTAGGCCAGTAGAAGCCTGCTTCTAATACTTTTCGAGCGGTATTAGCTGCAGCTAAGTGACCACCTGTTGGTCCGCAGTGACAATGTTCCAGAATTTGGAAACCTTCTTCTTGAGAGACACATCTCCTGATCATCTGATCTGCACATATTCGAAATAGAAAAGGATCTTCCCAATAGTAATATTTCAGGTCAGCAAAGAATTTTCTTCTTTGTTAAGTAGTGATATCACTAGGGAGAGTCCAGGCTGCCAAGTAATTTGCTATATCTGCAAACCAAGGGGGTGAGAAAATAGCAAACAATGCACATAGATTCTCATCCAGAAATTTATTAGATATGATTGTTTCATCAATAGCTTCTAGGGTCGGATTTTCTAGCCTAGACAAGTGGTCTGCAACTAAGTTTTCTGTCCCTTTTTTATCCCGAATTTCTATGTCGAATTCTTGAAGCAATAAAACCCATCTGATTAATCTTGGCTTTGCGTCGGTTTTATTGAACAAGTATTTTAGTGCAGAATGATTAGTATAAACAATAGTTTTAGACAGGACTAGATAAGATCGAAATTTATCAAATGCATATACTAATGTTAATAATTCCTTCTCTGTAGTAGTGTAATTTTCCTGAGCATCAGTTAAGGTTTTACTAGCATAATATATTACCCGAAATTTCTTATCATGTCTTTGTCCTAAAACTACTCCTACTGCATAGTCACTAGCATCACACATAAGCTCAAAAGGTAGACTCTAGTCCGGTGACGTCATGACGGGTGCAGTAGTTAAAAGTTCCTTAAGTCTATCAAAAGCTTTTAGACATTTCTCATCAAAGACAAATGGAACATCTTTTCCGAGTAAATTGGTCAACGGCCTGGCTATTAATGAGAAGTCTTTTATAAACCTACGATAAAAGCCAACGTGTCCCAAAAAACTTCTAACGGCTCTCACATTTTTAGGAGGAGGTAGTTTCGAAATAACTTCAATTTTTGCCTTGTCTACTTCCATACCTAGGTGTGAGATCTTATGTCCTAAAACGATTCCCTCTTTTACCATGAAGTGGCATTTTTCCCAATTTAAAACCAGGTTAGATTTTATACAACGTTTCAACATTAACTCCAAGTTCTTTAGACAAACCTCAAATGAATTACCAAAAATAGAAAAGTCATCCATAAATACTTCCATAGATTTTCCTAACATGTCCTCAAAGATAGCAGTCATACAACGTTGAAATATAGCAGGTGCATTACACAAACCAAAAGGCATCCTTCTATATGCAAATGTTCCAAAAGGGCATGTGAAAGTAGTTTTATGCTGGTCCTCAGGGGAAATAGGAATTTGAAAATAACCAGAAAACCCATCAAGGAAGCAATAAAACATGTGTCCAGCTAATCTTTCTAACATTTGGTCAATAAAAGGAAGGGGGAAGTGATCTTTTCGTGTGGCCGTATTTAGTTTTCTATAGTCTATGCATACACGATGACCAGTTACAGTTCTCGTAGGGATTAGTTCATTATGCTCATTCCTAACAACTGTTATACCGCCTTTCTTAGGTACTACCTGCACTGGGCTTACCCACTCACTATCTGAGATAGGGTAGATAAGTCTTGCATCTAATAGTTTAATGACTTCTTTCTTAACAACATCACACACATTAGGATTCAACCTCCTTTGAGATTGCACACATGGCTTATACTCATTTTCTAGAAGAATCTTATGCGAACAAAAGCTTGGATTAATACCTGGAATGTCCGCAATTTTGTAGGCAAAGGCTCTTCTATACTTTCTGCACATGTCCACAGTTAGCTTCCTTTGTTCTGCAGTCAGATCAGCTGCAAGAATAATGGGAAGTTTCTTGTTATCATCTAGGAATTCGTAGCACAGATGAGCGGGCAGTTCCTTCAGTTCCAAGTCTGGTGGCTCTTCAAACGAGGTTCGTTCTTTCTTCATCTCATCATCACCTATCTCAGTGAAACTATCATAAGTATTTTCATTTTCAGAAGAGCTAAGTTCAGGCTCCTCTAATTCTAGGGAGTCCTCACTTAGGACTTGATAGTTTGAGCATAGGTCGGTCACGTTAATTGTAATCAAGTGTTCCATGGCATCCACACAAAAACAAGTATCATCTAGATGCATGGGATACCTAAGGGTCTCCTTTAGATCAAAAGTGATGTCATCATTTCCTACCCTTAACTTGATTTGACCATTACTGACGTCTATTAATGCTTTTGAGGTAGCTAGAAATGGCCGACCTAGGATCAGAGGCACTACTCCTTCCCCATTCATATCCATGACAACAAAATCCACAAGAAACATAAATTTCCGACCTTTACTAAGAGATCTTCAATTATTCCTTTGGGGATTTTGACTGTCCTATCTGCAAGTTGTATACACATCCTAGTCGTTTTCAAATCATGCAATCCTAATTTATCAAATAAACTAGATGGCATAAGATTGATACTAGCTCCTAAGTCTGCTAATGCATGCATGTTAGTAATATTTCCAATTGTACATGGCAAGGTAAAACAACTATGATCTTTCTGTTTAGACGGTAGTTTATTCAACAGGACCGCCGAACATTCTTCATTAAGAACCACCTTGTCCATGTCAAATTTTTTTTTATTACTAACAACTTCTTTTAAAAACTTAGCATACTTTGGCATTTCAGAAATAACATCAAGTAAAGGCAAATTAACATGAATCTGACTAAAGTTCTTAAGAAATTTTTCAAATTGCTCCTTATCTTTATTGTGCATAAGTTTGGCAGGGTAAGGTACTTTTGGCCGGTACTCAGGAATAAACTCTTCTTCCCTTTCCTTGCTACTTCGATTTTGACATCCGTCGGCGTTGAGTCCTTGGAGCCTTCTTCTGGTTCCTGCACAAGAATAGGAGGGTCAGATGGTTTGGGTGGAGATGGAGATAGAATTTTACTAGATCTTAGAGTGATAGTCTTGCATTCAGTTTAAGGGTTGGTCTCAGTGTTACTTGGTAGCGTTCCCTGGGACCTGTGAGAGAAATGGGTGGATAGCTGACCCATTTGTCTCTCTAAAGTTTGTATAGCAGCTTGTGTGTTTCTGATTGTTTGCTCGGTCTGCTTCTGTCTGTTCTCGTTCTGCTGGATTCTTTCTACGTAAGCTTCCTGGACCTTTCTGTTTGACTCTATCATTTCCTTGTTAGAGTCGGAAATGCTCTTCAGCATGTCTCTGAATTCTTGCATGGGGTCAGTTGGAACAATGTAGTTCCTTGGTGCAGGCAGAGCGACTTACTGGTTCTGTGGATATGGCAATTGCTGAGGTACTCTTTTCTGGAAGTTAGTAGTCCCAGAATTGTTTCTCCAGCTAAATCCCGGATGGTTCTTCCAAGTGGGATTGTAGGTATTGCCTATAGGAGCAGAATTCACTGCGTCCACTTGTTCCATATCCTCTAGAATAGTTAATATCCCATTACCATAACAATCTCCACTGAAATGTGGTCCTTGGCAAAATTCGCAGACTTGGTATACTGACTGAACGCTTTTCCCCTGTTGGAAAGCATTCAGCTGATTAGTAATGCTGGCCTTCAGTGCCTCAAATTGATCATCAGTGGAGGTAACGACCGCATTTACTGGTTGCTTCTTAGCTCGGCCACTTGTGCGCTAGTTCTTGCTATTCCTGTAGAGTCTCTCTAGAGCGTTTCTAGCATCTACATCACTCATTCCATTGAAACCGCTCTGGGGATTGAGTCCATCAAGAATTTGCTTACCCATGTCTGACATACCCCCGTAAAATTGCTGGATCAACAATGCTTTGGTAAGTCCATGTTGGGGGTAGAGCATGAGTAGCTCCTTGAATCTGTCCCAAGCTTCGATCACTGTTTCATCAGCAGCTTGAGTAAAACTAGACAGAGCCCTTCGATATTCTAGGACTCTTGCTGCAGAGTAGTACTCTTCTAGGAAGGCTTTGCTTAACTCGTCCCAAGAGGTGATGGAGTTAGTAGGTAGCTGGGCCAACCATCTCTTAGCTTTGTCCCTCAGTGAGTAGGGAAAGAGGTTTAGTTTAGTTACTTCTGCAGTGTGATCTCCCTTGAGGCCTTCGCAGAGAGAAGAGAAATCAGATAAATGTTCCAGCGGATTCTCGGCTGCAGTTCCTCCAAACTGAACCCGCTTTATAATCAGCTGGATCACATTCGGTTTAAGATCATAGCGAGGGTTCCCAGGGATTTGGATGGCAGATGAGACTGGAACAGTCTGTGGCTGGATGTAGGATTCGAGGGTAGGTCTTTCAGCAGCCATCTCTGTTCTTCGCCTATTAGCTGTACGAATGAGACGTTCAGGATTCTCAACTAGTGTTTCAAGGTTAGCTTATGAAGTTCGAGTCATGCAACTACAGAGAAGAATACGTTTTAGCCTGAGCAAACTGGTTAGTGGGGTTACAGGGAAAGTGAAAAGTTAAGAATTCGGAAGAAGAAAGGAAAAAAAACAACTATTCAATTATGGAAGGGAAATAACACAAGAGATAGGGAAAAGAGAACAACTTACCATTGAACAAGAAAATTACAATATTTTTTGGTTTTTAAATTTTTTCATTTTTTTTCTTTTAATATTTCGAAAGCAATTAAATTCCCTCAATATGGTTTTAGAATGATTTTCTAAAATTTGATTATCCTAAGTGTCTTAATTCCAGATAACATCTAAAATTAATTAGTTATGATAACCCTATATTTCGGAAACTAATTGTCTAACTAGTGTAAGATAAGCGTAGGTCTAAAGTCTAGGTTACTACCGTTACCTATCATAAGTTTCTAGAATTTTGATCAGGAATCCTAAATTCATTATGATATTTCCCCGACAACGGCGCCAAAAATCTGATGGGTTTCCAGCCGATATGCTAAATAGGTGTTATTTTACCCTATGTTGATTATGAGTAATTAAGGACTGAGATTGACTAATTGTCACATTTAGTCTCTATGGTGTCACTTAATCAGGTAGAACTTAATGCAGAGTACCTATCCTGTAGCAAGTCTGTTGGAAAGTATCTACGATTTTATTAAATAAATATCGTACTCCCAGGGAAGTGGTAATGGCTTAGTAGTAGCTAGCCTTTTATCCTAACTCTTATCTTATGATCCAGTTATGCAATCGTCATCAATAACTTTGATGAGAGGGTGATCCATTCTCCACTAGGTTTAAGTCTAATTAAGCCTAAAAGTGTTTATAGACAAAGTTCTGATTCTATGTTATATTGTTCCTATATGTTGATTGACCTATCTTCGTGTGTTTTAGATATATCTTAGCCTGGAATGCAACTATATTCTGAGTCTAAAGGTGTACCACATCTGAGTCTCTATGCTACCGCCCTATCGCCAAGGTAAACGGCCCTACTCACGGCTACTACTAAAGACAGCTATGAAAGCCCTATGTCACTTCAGGGATCATGTCGCTTGCCCATAACCGCCGGCATAACGCTCTACTCAGCCTACCTAGACTACTCTAACAAACAGGGTGTTCCGTAGGTTATTTTATCTAGTATGGCAGACACCAATACTAATTGATGCCTGTTAAACTAAACAGGTTATGAATAGACCGTGGTTAGGAATTGTCTATAACCCTAATTTTAGTTTAAAAGAAACTGCATTAGATATGCAGACATAATGAATATTTAAGCAGGTGGCTATTTCCAGAAAATCATAAGAACTTCAACATATATGACAAGTATTCATGAAAATCATAATCTCATATTCATAATTAATATTTGGAACAAACACAGTACAAACATATAAAGAGAGGGACAGGGGGGACTGATGCCATAAAGAAATCACCCTTTACGTAGTCACGCCGTTGGAGCAACTGCTTGTATATGTCGTACTGCTCGACCCGACTCTGCTTGACAGAACCTTCGGAGGACGCTTCCTCAGCCTAGTAACTGGGCTTTACCTTAATACTCAGCTTAAGCCCAGCCCTATTGACTGACTCTTCGAACGCCTAGAGCCCTCTTAGGATCTCCTAACGAAATCCCGGGTATTCTATGAATACCAGAAACGAACCTATCTATCGAACCCTAGGATCTGAGACTATTTCTCAGAAACTAAGAAAAACGAAACATAAAAAGGAAAGAAAGAAAATTTATACTAAAATCTGAGTCTCCGAGTGAGTTGTGTACTCGAGAATTGTACACTGGAAACCACTGAATGACTCAGATCGAGTGGAGAGGGATGAATTCAACTGAGGAAGGCCTGGGGTATTTATAGCAGCTTTCTGGAGTGATTTTCTCTCAAACATTCGATGTGGGACTTGAATTTCTGGTTTGGGACGCCCGTCCTGGATTGGGACGCCCGTCCCGGTTTGTTGACCAGGTCAGGATGGCCGTCCCGAGTCCTGGACGCCCATCCCGACCTGTTGACCAGGTCAGGACGCCCGTCCTGAACCGGGACGCCCTCCCCGAAGTTCGAACTTCTGAAAAATTGCGTTTTTGCCCCGAAATTTGCCATTTTCTTCCACTTTTCACTTGACACTTCCAAAATCACAAAAATTGTGAAATTGAGTAAATAACAATCAATTAAGACCGATTTCCTATCAATTTCACCCTAAATTATGCCTAAAAACATGCTAAAAACGTGATATGATTTATGCATATCAGTCTACTCCCAATTTTAGGTTCTTCACTTATTTTCATCTTAATGCTTTCAATGTTTTTCAATGCTTTGGTTCTTCTCTCTCTAGTTTAAAGCATAAAGTTTAGATTTCATCTGCTTTCTTCTTTGTTATTGATGCTCTTTTAACCTTTTTTGTAGTAGTTATTATTTTTCTCTTTCTTTTTCTTTTTTTTTAAAAAGAAATGTATTCATGTCATTCAGTAAGAAGGTAAAATTCTTTTTGTGTTTAATATTTAGAAAATATATGTTATAATTATTACAACTAAAATATTCTTTTTTCAAATGTTTTTATCATATAAATTGGTGATTTGCAAATATTGAATATTTGTTTATTTTAATGCAAGCATAGTTTGTTTTCTTTTCCATTCGATAATCGTAGAATATATTATTTTTTGTAATAAATGTGTGTAGTAACTATTGTAAATTAAATAAATTTTTCTTGATATTTGTGAACAAATTTTCTTTCTCTCGTATATTTCTTAAAAATTAAAAATTACAAGAAAATAAGTTATACTTAATATAATTAAAATAATTTCTTTTTGGGTTCTACTTCTATCGATCCGCTGATTCGATCCGTCATGGGCTCGAAGGCCTTTTTGTGCTTGATCTCGATCCAATAGATTCTGATTTATTCGAGGGGCGTTTTGGGCTGATCTCGGACTGGATCCAACTTCGAGGGTCATTGGCTTGATTTCGATTCGTTGAACAGATACGAATTTCTTCCGAGGGCTTCTGGACTTTTCTTCAAAGGCCTTTGATCTTCTCGGAATGGATTTTGACAGAGTTTCTATATACTTATGTCAGCTTCTTCTCAGCTTCCTTTCTCAGAGCTTCTACATCTTAGCTCTCTATTCATTTTCCAGAAGAGAATTTGACCCTCTATTTATAGTTGAAGAGGATGACAATCAATGACTATTATGATAACAAGTGTCTAAGAGATAAATCTCTCAATATCTTAATATATAAATATTTATATATTAAAATATTAAAATAAGATTTAATTATATATTTTAAATATATAATTAAATTTTAAGTGTCTACAAATTGCTCATTTGAAATTTGTTTCAGAGGCTAAAGACTTTGCATCAGGAATAAATTTCAATTTGTTTTTAATTCCCATAACTTTTGATTTTATTTTACTTCCCTAACTTTTTTTTAGCTTTTTATATATTTTTTTATCTGCGCATATTTTCTCTCTTTTTTTTTAATAAATAAATTCTAGCAGCTTCCTTTTTTTAATTCCCGTAGCTTTTTTTTTCGAATTCCCACTACTTTTTTTCTTGATTTGTTTTTCTTCTTATGACTGAACTTAGAATTTATCTAAGTTGCCTACGTATGCTGCGAAAGAATCAAGTCAAACATAGTTTACACTCATGCATCAAAGGAGCCTTCATTTTAGCATAGCAGAAAGTTTACACTCGTGCCAAGGAGTCTTCTTTTCCGCTTTGCAGGCAGTTTACACACGTGACAAGGAGTCTTCTTTTCAATATTGCAAACAGTTTACACTCATGACAAGAAGCCTTCTTTTTAGCATTGCAGACAGTTTACACTCGTGCGAAGGAGTCTTCATTTCAACATTGCTGACAGTTTACACTCGTGCCAAGGACTCTTCTTTTTAGCGTTGCAGACAGTTTACACTCTTGTCAAGAAGCTTTTCTTTTCAGCGTTTTACACTCGTGTCAAGGAGTCTTCTTTCAACATTGCAGACAGCTTACACTCGTGTCAAGGAGCCTTTTTTTCAGCATTGCAAGACAGTTTACACTTGTGTCAAGGAGCCTTCTTTCAACATTGCAGATGGTTTATACTCTTATCAAGGAGTAACAATGCAGTTTAACCTCGTGCGTCTAGGATGATTTGCATTCTTTGATTTCAAGTATTGTCAACAGTTGAGGTTGACTCTTCATCTTCAGAGGGAATGTTGCCCCTAGATTTTTTATAGGCAGTGATAATAACATTTTTTGAATTAACTTTTCTGATGATGCTGATGCCGTCGTCTGCACTTTTTTTATGCTTCTAACGCCACCGTCTGCGGCTTTTCTGATGCTGTTGACCCCGCTATCGTCGTCTGCGACTTTTTTGAGGATGTCTGCGACGATGCTGATATCGTCGTCTGCGACTTTGCTTATATTGACGGAAAGAGATGAATGGTAGAAATGGTCCCACTAGGCATGCTAATTTGTGAACAAATTTTCTTTTTTGTGTATTTCTTAAAAATTGAAAATTACAAGAAAATAAGTTACACGTAATATAATTACAATAATTTCTTAATTAGTTCTACTTCTATCTATCCGTCGTGGGCTTGAGAGCGTTTTTGGGCTTGATCTCGATCCAATAGATTCTGATTTATCTGAGGGGCGTTTTAGGCTGATCTCGGACTGGATCCAACTTCGAGGGTCGTTGGCTTGATCTCGATTCATTAAATAGATACGAATTTCTTCCGAGGGCTTCTGGAGTTTTCCTAAGAGGCTTTTGATCTTCTCGGAATAAATTTTGGCAGGGTTACAAAATACTTCTTCAGCTTCTTCTCAGCTTCCTTTCTCATAGCTTCTTCATCTCAGCTCTCTGTTCATTTTTCAAAAGGGAATTTTACCCTCTATTTATAGTTGGAGAGGATGACAATCAATGACTATTATGATGACAAGTGTCACTAATCTAAGAGATAAATCTCTCAATATCTTAATATATAAATATTTATATATTAAAATATTAAAATAAGATTTAATTATATCTTTTAAATATATAATTAAATTTAAGTATCTACAAATTTCTCATTCGAAATTTGTTTCAGAGGCTAAATTTCATTGGGAATAAATTTCATTTTTTTTAATTCCCACAAGTTTTGATTTTATTTTACTTCCCTAACTTTTTTTTACCTTTTTATAAATTTATTTTATCTGCGCATATTTTCTTTCTTTTTTTTTAATAAATAAATTCCTGGAGCTTCCTTTTTTTAGTAGCTTTTTTTTTTAGAATTTCCACTACTTTTTTTCTTGATTTGTTTTCTTCTTATGACTGAACTTAGAATTTTTCTAATTTGCCTACGTATGCTGAGAAGGAATCAAGTCGAACGTAGTTCAAATTTGGAGTTTAAACTCGTGCATCAAATGAGCCTTCATTTTAGCATTGCGGACAGTTTACACTCGTGTTAAGGAGTCTTCTTTTCCGCGTTGAAGACAGTTTACACACATGTAAAGGAGTCTTCTTTTCAACATTGTAAATAGTTTACACTCGTGACAAGGAGCCTTCTTTTTAGCATTGCAGACAGTTTACACTCATGCCAAGGAGTCTTCTTTTCAATATTGCAGATAGTTTACACTCGTGTCAAGGAGCCTTCTTTTTAGCATTGCAGATAGTTTACAGTCGTGCCAAGGAGTCTTCTTTTTAGCGTTGCAAACAGTTTACACTAGTATCAAGGAATCTTCTTTTTAGCGTTGTAGACAGTTTACACTCATGTCAAGGAGCTTTCTTTTCAGCGTTGCAAACAGTTTACACTCGTGTCAAGGAGTCTTCTTTCAACATTGCAGACGGCTTACACTCGTGTCAAGGAGCCTTCTTTTCAGCATTGCAAGACAGTTTACACTAGTGTCAAGGAGCCTTCTTTCAACATTGTAGATAGTTTATACTTTTATCAAGGAGTAACAATGCAGTCTAACCTCGTGAGTCTTGGAGGATATGCATTCTTTGATTTTAAGTATTGTCAATAGTTGAGGTTGACTCTTCGTCTTCAGAGGGAATGTTGCCCCTAGATTTTTTATGGGCAGTGATAACAACGTTCTTTGAATTAACTTTTCTGATGATGTTGACGCTGCCATTTGCGACTTTTCTGATGCTTCTGACGCCACTGTTGTCGTCTGCGACTTTTCTGATGATGATGATGCTGATTTTGATGTCTGTGACGATGCTGATATCGTCATCTACGACTTTACAGATTTTGACGGAAAGAGATGAGCGGTAGAAATGGTCCCACTGGGCTTGCCAATTCTTGAACAAATTTTCTTTTTTGTGTATTTCCTGAAAATTGAAAATTACAAGAAACTAAGTTACACGTAATATAATTACAATAATTTCTTTATTAGTGCTACTTCTATCGATTCGTCCTGGGCTTGAGGGCCTTTTTGGGCTTGATCTCGATCCAATAGATTCTGATTTATTCGAGGGGCGTTTTGGGATGATCTCGGACTGGATCCAACTTCGAGGGCCATTGGCTTGATCTCGATTCGTTGAACAGATACAAATTTCTTCCGAGGGCTTTTGGACTTTTCTTATGAGGCCTTTGATCTTCTCGGAATAAATTTTGGCAAGGTTACAAAATACTTCTTCAGCTTCTTCTCAGCTTCCTTTCTCAGAGCTTCTACATCTCAGCTCTTTGTTCATTTTTCAGAAGGGAATTTGACCATCTATTTATAGTTGGAGAGGATGACAATTAATGGCTATTATGATGTCAAGTGTTACTAATCTGAGAGATAAATCTCTCAATATCTTAATATATAAATATTTATTTATTTAAATATTTAAATAATATTTAATTATATATTTTATATATATAACTAAATTTAATTGTCTACAAATTGCCAATTTGAAATTCGTTTAAGAGGCTAGACTTTGCATTTGGAATAAATTTCAATTTTTTTAATACCCACAACTTTTGATTTTATTTTACTTCCCTAACTATTGTTTAGCTTTTTATATATATTTTTTATCTGCGCATATTTTCTCTCTTTTTTTAATAAATAAATTCACGAAGCTTCCTTTTTTTAAATTCCCATAGCTTTTTTTTTAATTCCCACAATTTTTTTTCTTGATTTTTTTTCTTATTTTCAACATTGCAGACAATTTACACTCGTGTCAAGAAGCCTTCTTTCAACATTGCAAACAGTTTACACTCGTGTCAAGGAGTCTTATTTTCAACATTGCAGACAATTTACACTCGTGTCAAGGAGCTTTCTTTTTAGCATTGCAGACAGTTTATACTCCTCTCAAGGAGCCTTCTTTCAACATTTCAGACAATTTACACTCGTGTCAAGGAGCCTTCTTTTCAGCATTGCAGACAGTTTACACTCGTGTCAAGGAGCCTTATTTCAACATTGCAGGCAGTTTATACTCTTATGAAGGAGTAACAATGAAATTTAACCTCGTGCGTCTAGGAGAATTTGCATTCTTTGATTTCAAGTATTGTCAACAGTTGAGGTTGACTCTTCATCTTCAAAGGGAATGTTGCCCCTAGTTTTTTTATGGACAGTGATAAAAACATTCTTTGAATTAACTTTTATGATGATGTTGACGCCGCCATCTGCGACTTTTCTGATGATGCTGGTGCCGCCATCTGCGACTTTTCTGATGATGATGGCACCGCCGTCTGTAACTTTTTTATGATGCTGACGCCGCTATCGTCGTTGCTGACGCCACTATCGTCGTTGCTAACGCCACTATCGTCGTTGTTGACGCCACTATCGCCGTATGTGACTTTTCTGATGATGCTGATGTCGTCGCCGTCGTTTGCGACTTTTCTGATGATGCTGACGTTGTCGCCGTTGTCTGCGACTTTTCTGAAGATGTTGACGCTGAATTTGATGTCTACGACGATGTCGATGTAGTCGTCTGCGACTTACTAATTTTGAAGGAAAGAGAGGAGCGGTAGAAATGGTCCCACTGGGCGTGCCAATTTGTGAACAAATTTTTTTTCGTGTATTTTCTGAAAATTAAAAATTACAAAAAAATAAGTTACACGTAATATAATTACAATAATTTCTTTTTGGCTTCTACTTCTATCGATCTACTAATTCGATCCGTCGTGGGCTCTAGGGCCATTTTGGGCTTCATCTCGATCTAATAGATTCTCATTTATCTGAGGGGCATTGTGGGCTAATCTCGGACTGGATCCAACTTCAAGGGTCGTTGGCTTGATCTCGATTCATTGAACAGATACAGATTTCTTCCGAGGGCTTTTGGACTTTTCTTCAGATGCCTTTGATCTTCTCGGAATGGATTTTGACAGAGTTTCTGTATACTTCTGTCAGCTTCTTCTCAACTTCCTTTCTCAGAGCTTCCACATCTTAGCTCTTTGTTCATTTCTTAGAAGGAAATTTGACCATCTATTTATAGTTGGAGAGGATGACAATCAATGGCTATTATGATGCCAAATGTCACTAATCTGAGAGATAAATCTCTCAATATCTGAATATATAAATATTTATATATTAAAATATTTAAATAAGATTTAATTATATATTTTAAATATATCATTAAATTTAAGTGTCTACAATATTTACAAAAATATAAATATCAACAAATTAAGTAAATTATTTATATTTCAAAATTTAAAAAGTTTTAGATTTTACAATTGTGTATATTAGTTTAACTAGTTATTTGTTAAGATACACTTATATGGTATTAGCACTAGTGATTTGTAAAAATAAGAATATATGGAATATATTAACTAGTGATTTATTGCAAGGATTCTACCTACATAGAATCAGACACAAATGAAATATGCGTGTCCTAGTGCTTAAAAATATGTGCATATGTTGTCATTTTTAATTTTTGTATTTATTGCAAACATCCTACCTAAATAGAATGTCCTAGAACTTCAAAATATGTGCATATGGTGTCATTTTTAATTATTGTATTTATTGCAAGGATCCTGCCTAAATAGAATGGGACACACATGATCAAATATGTGTGTCCTAGTACTTAAAAATGTGTATATATTGTCATTTTAATTATTGTATTTATTGTAAGCACTCTACCTAAACAGAACAGGACACACATAAAATATAAAACAAAATGTAAGAGTGATGTTTCTCGTAAGTGAGATTATCTCAATTCAAATAAAGTTTTTAAAGAACAAATATTTCATATCTAGTTATATTGTCTACAAGGATCATACCTAAACGGGATGAGACACGTGAAATATTTGTGTATTAGTATTTAAAAATGTGTGCATAAGTTGTCATTATTTATTATTATATTTTTTGCAAATATCCTACCTAAATTGGACGGAACACATGAAATATGTATGTGCTAATGCTTTAAAAAGTGTGCATATGTTGTCATTATTTATTATTGTATTTTATGCAAATATCCTACCTAAATGGGATGGGAAACACATGAAATATGTTGTCATTTTTTATTAATATATTTCCTGCAATGACCCTACCTAAACAAGACAAAACACACATGAAATATGTGTATTAATGTTTAAAAATGTGTGCATACATTGTTATTTTTTATTATTGTATTTATTTCAAGGATCCTATCTAAACCGAACGAGACACATGAAATATGTGTGTCATAATATTTAAAAATGTGTGTATATAATGTTATTTTTTATTATGATATTTATTGTGAGGACCTACCTAACGAGACACACATGAAATATGTGTCCTAATACTTAAAATGTGTGCATGTGTTGTCATTTTTCATTATTGTATATGTTTTAAGGACCCTACCTAAATGGGACGGGACACATGAAATATGTGTTCTAATGCTTATAAATGTGTGCATATATTGTCAATTTTCATTATTGTATATCTTGCAAGGACCCTACCTAAATGAGACAGGACACATGAAATATGTGTTCTAATGCTTATAAATGTGTGCATATTTGCCAGAATTTGCAAATATATAGATTGATAGATAGATAGACAATTTATTCACATCATATAAGTTTTTCATAAATATGCCTAAAATTCTGGCAAGTCTTCAATGTCGTCCATATCCAGCAAATCCATAGGGAAATTCTGCAAGCCACTAGCATAACTGGAACTACTACTCCCTCTTGCTTCTGGAACTGTAGCTGCAAGAGTAAGAAGAAAAGGTAGCTCTTGGTTATCACTTGCTTCTAAGGCTCCATCGCCCTGCACAACTACCGACAAAGATGATGACGATCCACCATCCTGTTCGGGTGCATCGTCGGTTTACTTTCTCATCCCTATTGCCTGAAATCTAACCAATTGAGGATTGGAGACTTCATGATGATTTACAAGGATGATCAGACACAAAGATGTGTATGCATACACTTTTCATCAAATCTCTATCTAATTATATTGATGCATCTCATGAAACATACATACATACATAATATATATATATATATATATATATATATATATGTTTGGAAATAGAAATATGTTTTTCAATACATCTATATCTAGTATTGTTGCATCTCATGAAACATATATACATTTATATATATATGTGTGTGTGTGTGTGTGTTTGGTTGTTGGAGCAAAATTTTTGTTTAATAATTAATGCACAAATTCAGGTACTAGGGATGAAGAAGTCAACCGATGATGCACCCGAACAGGATGGCGGATTATCATCATTATTGGTGGTTGTGCAAGGTGATGGAGCCTTGGAACCAAGTGATAACTAGGAGACGCCTTTTCTTCCTCCTCCTGCAGCTACAGTTCCACAAGCAGGAGGGAGTAGTAGTTTCAATTATGCTATTGGCTTGCAGGACTACCCTATGGATTTGCTGGATATGGACAGCATTGAAGATTTTCCAGAATTTTAGGGGTATTTATAAAAAGCTTATATGATGGGAAGAGACTATCAATCTATCGGCATAAAATATATATATATAATATATATATATTAGGACTTCTGTTTTTATGTTTTGTTTGTGTGTTTTGTGTTATTGATTGAGGTTGTTGATACTGATGAACAAGAAAGAGATTTTGATATCTTTGGTTATTAATGTTTCAATTATGTTCTTTTATGGAAATATCTTATAATTTGTATGTTTATTTATTTAGAAGAAATGCATATTTGGGATGATTTTAATTATTTTGTGATTCATGTGAAAAGTGACATTTTGTTTAAAAATAAAATCTTACACCGTGAAATGTGAAATTTTTGAGGGCATTAAAGTGTGTTATACATATAAATAAATAAATAAATATATATATATATATATATATAGATATAATATTAGAAATGCTCAAATAACTTATTTGAAATTCTAATAACAATTGTTGGGATTAAAGCACATAAACATACAAGCTAAATTATATCTAACAAATTACTTAACTTCAAATACCAAATAATACATATGTGTGTAGATAGAAAGGGAAAAAGACAATGTAATTTAAGCAGAAAATGGACATTAACAATGGATATTAGATATAGTTTTTGTGCAAACTCTCCTAATATCATTTTGTTTGAGAGTTTAATTCATATTTTAGAAAGAATTAAATTCTTTGCTATTTATTATCAAATTGTTGAAAGATTGAAAAACTAAATATTAGAAGGAGAGAAGTGGGAGTTAATGGAAGTTTACTAGAATTCCAATCCCTACATAATCACATGCTCGTGTAGGTTTAATTTCCTTTAATTCTATTCTATTTTCTTTTTTATTTTTTTACAATATTTTTTATATTTCTTTTAAACTGTGATTGCTTATATTTTGTGGGAATACCGTAGATGTATATATAAAAGTTTAAAAATTAAAATATTTTAAAATTTTAAAATAATTATGAACATGTTAAAATAAAATATAATAAATTTATAAAAAACATTTATAAATTTGGAAAATGTTAAAAAATAGCTATAACAATATGAAACAAGACTAAGGAAATAGAAATCAAAATAGTGTAAACTTGTGTATATCTTTTCTTGTAACAAAACATACAAAACTACCAAGATTAAAAGGAGGTAGGGGAAGTTATATGGAGGCGGTGAAAGTTATATGGAGATAGTGGAACTAGTGGGAGTTATGGACGTACAAAATAAGATTTATAAAACTCCCTTTTGGATATCCATTGTATAAGGAATATGCCTCATTAAAACCTTACTAGAGAAAAACCCATTGAGATAAAAATCTCTAGTGAAGGAAAAAGAGTACATAGTTCCTAGTACACTCCCCTTGATCATTACATAATATCTTTGTATCGTCGTATTCCAATATTATGGACCAACCTTTCAAATGTTGAAGTTGGTAATGCTTTTGTGAACAAGTTTGCCAAATTATCGCTTGAACGGATCTGTTCTAAATCAATATTACAATTTTTCTGAAGATCATGTGTAAAGAAAAATTTTGGTGAAATATGTTTTGTGCGATGTTGTTTGATATATCCTTCCTGTAATTGAGCTATACATGCAGTGTTATTTTCATAAATTATTGTTGGAAGTTCTTTGCCTGAAGATAAACCACATGTCTCTCGAATGTGTTGAGACTTGGATCTTAAACGAACACATTCATGACTTGCTTCATGGTTTGCTATAATTTCTGCATGATTCAAAGAAGTAGCAGCTAATGTTTGCTTTGTAGAACATCATGAAACAGCAGTTCCTCTACATGTAAAAACATAGCC